>NW_017547192.1:2529562-2845780 GCF_001854935.1 Bemisia tabaci
CATATATCCTACTTCACAAATAGAATCTCTACATCAAGAGGTGACCCTGCTCATAAGTTGAGTCTAAACTACAGGGAGGCTTTACTTAATCATGGCGGTAAACTATCCTTTACTTTACTGATTTTCGATCCTCCTAACCTCAAAGTTGATAGCTTTTTAACAGATTATAAAGTGCTCATAGACGAGGCCAAAAGAGCTATCATGTTCTCAGCAAACATGTATGCAGAAATAAGGTTACTTGAATAGACCCTAAATTGCACACTCTTGCTGGAACTACTCTACGTCTTTTCAATAATGAATCAAAAAATAGAAGTATAACCTGAGAAAAACAGTATTTAACCTATTATTGACAGATTAGATGCATGATTTTGAATTTAACATAGACCATAATCTTCCGGTTGTTGTCTTTAATATTATTCAATTTCGAAATGATTATTTCAGTGTCAGATGAGAGCAAAAGATCTTGCTGGCACGACCCAATTCCTGACCAGGCGCTGTTACAAGTAGATTTACAAGAGGAGGGAATTGATTACGAACAGGTAAGCAAAACTGAATTACGACCATCCCTGATTAAATGGATGTACTAAAAAAGCTTTATGGGAAACCAAATTATAGGCTATACATCATGAGTGGAAGGGAACAGAAAGAGATTTATATCAAGGCTATGGACTCACGGATGCCTTATGTCCATTTGTATCAAGTTCGGGAATACCTGCATTTAAAATCCGTATTCGCAAATAACCTCACTTAAATGACCGTGCATGATAGGTTCTTCCACTTAGAGCATGACTGTCAGATTTCACCCTACGAAGAATATCTTTATAAATGCATCATAAAACTGAAGTAAAGGAACTGCTGAGACGTTTCAATTGGTGGGACATTGAAAATGGTTTATACGTGCTCATTTAAGTGTCAGATGCACTTTGACACATTCTAACTAAAATGCATCTCAGTTGCCAATGCTGACTGCCACATTTCACTTTCGCTAACATAACATTTATTCTTATTAAATTGTAAGGTTTTGCGGGACTTTCGATCATGTTATTCATATCCTGTTGAGGTATAATTCCGTGCAAAAATAATCCCGGTTATTTTCCTTTCAATTTTAGAAGCGATGGGTATGTTTTCAAAACTAAGAAACTTTACGATACAATATGTGCTAAGAGATTGCAGAGTATCAATGAAAAGTAAGCTTTCAGACGAAACAGGTTTTAATGTTTGGTCTATCGTAAAGCGTCTTAGCGTCCTTTGGAACAGTCTCATGTTTACCCTCGTTTTTACGATTCAATATGCCAATCTTTGTCATTATTTTTATACAATTTCATTTCTCTAAATGAGACGAATAATATTTTAAAATTAAATAGCATACGATCAGCACCTCCCCTCACCCCAAAATACTGTGATTTTTTATCAAGTAGAATACACTTTGTATTCTCTTGATCCGATGGTCATGATGAGAGCAATTTTATCGTTTGAACATGAAAGCACTGGCGTATTTGAGGAAACGTGGCAACTGCCTCTACTCGATTTATCGATCACCACGTGTGAGTTTTACGACTTCATAATCGATATTGGTCAACCGTGAAGTGCACTTAAATGTCGATATTCACGCATGCAAATCCACCCACTCAAGGCTGATGGTGCGGTCGCGATGAGTAGAGCTATGATCGCTTTCAATTTCGTTTCTCGGATAGAAGTACTGTAAGATACTTCCTGATTTCCAAAATTACCGGAAACTCAGATTTTTTAGTAGGAACCCGGAAAATCATCATTTAAATACTCTGCAATGCTAAGGAAAAACGCCGTATGAACTTCAGGCGTTGCCAAATTTCCTTTCATATAACGCGAATTTTCTGGTGAATTTGCGAATATTTTCCTCCCAATTTGCCGAATAATTTAATTCGCAATTTTACCTAAAGATTCTGAAAATTTAATGGAAAAAAATACATAACTTTCCTGAAAAATAAACATTGTATTGAAGGAAATTTGGCAACTCTCGAATTTTCTTACGGCGTTCTTCCTTAGCACGGCAGTATTGTCAGAGGTTTTGGTATAAATTTCAAGTTTTAAAATTGCCTTGTTTATACTAAAAAAAACAAGGAGCAGCAATTCAGAAATGTCGCAACAAAATACTTGGTTTTGCACTTAGGCCATTGATTAGGTATTTTCAGCACCGGAGAATTTTAGTTGCATCAAGGCACCAATGTCAAAATGGTGATTGATATTTTTGCCTCAGGTTGAGTAGCACAGTTTTTAAATTGTGAGAAATTCACATAATCCGTATTAATGCAGTTTCTATATAATGAGAAATTCGGGTCATCCGTATCAGTGCAGCTTTCGCTCGTTAGTGGAATGCTAGAATAGCAAAGAAACACAAAACGCCTTCATATTTTACGTAGGCAACATAGGCTGCTCTGGAACACGATTAGTTGCATCAAGGCGCTACAGCCAAAGTGATTATTAATATTGCAGTCTCTGGTTTCAAAAGTTTTGTTTTTGCTCGTGAGTAGAACGGTAGAAGAGCAAGACACGGCATGACGCCTTCATCTTTTGCGTAGGCAACATGAGCGGCTTGAAACGAGAACAGTTGCATCAAGGCGCTGCAGTCAAAGTGATGATCGAGATTGTGACATCAAGTTGCGTAACGTAGTGTCTCTTTGTGAAAAGACAGCTAATAAGGCAAGACAAGGCTTTACATTTTTGTGCAGGCAACATGCGCCGCGTATTTTTAACTGTCTTTCGACAGCATGAAAAACAAATCAGCAGACACCAAAATATCGTTCTGGAAAGAACTTAACATTCCGAGCTCCGGTGAAAATTCAAATAAAAAACACTAATGCTTATTGAATTTTGACTGCAGTGTAAGCGGCGATGTGAGACGGAGCAGTATTTCAACTGCCTCGGGTTCACTCATCATTGTCCGTTGGAAAAGAACGATGGAAAGACCTTATGTCAGTTGCACAGTGACGACAGAATCAGTGCCGGCCCGCTTGCTCTCCGCTACTCACAGTGTGCATCCTATACCGAACGCCTTCCATGCATTGACTGTAAGATATTCATTTAGCTTTCCTTTTGTTTGCTGCTGGTGAAATGGCTTTCATTTTTATCCCTTTTCGATATTTCCAAGGTCGTCTGCTGGAACATTAAGAAAAAAATGTCATCTTGAGTCAAAATAAACTTTGATAAAATATTTCTCGCGGAAGAATTCCATTTGAATCAGTTGGATATCTTTACTAAAAAAAAAAATACCCTGCCCAACTGTGAGGGTGCACGTACCTTGCGCAGAAAGGCTAGTAATGTTCTATCTCCTTTTAATTTGCATAGTGCTCAGTATCATTTAGATATTACGGTGGCCTGAACCAAATCAGTCCAACTGCATTCACGTTGTCAATTAATATGTCTAAATTATAGGCATAGGTACCTAATGCACAACTTTAATATGCTGAGAAATAGAAAAAAGTGAGATAATCAGAAAACTGTAAAATGTGGTTTTTACACAATACAATATGAGGATGGCATGATCAGACAGGCTCCTAATACAGTTACGTAGGTTGTTTGAGGTTTTAGTAATTTCATAACAATTAAAGGATTTTTTCAAATTATTTCACAAGTAAAATAACCATTAATAACATTTTTTCAAATGTTACTTGTGGTTAATTTTACCGTGCTATTTGCAAATATAATTTGTTCCCAACGCTGTTAGGGTGATTTAACCTACCATTTATATTTTTAGTGCCTGTCCTTACTAACAGGAATTTTATCACCAAAAAATTCGTTACTGTGTTTTAGTAACTGTTTCTTGCTCCCAGAGACTCATGTCTATTACTTTACATTCGAAAGGATTTAACGGTCGACTTTTCGCCTTGGGTCACTCTGATTCGTGTGGTGTTTCTGGCCGAAATCAGATTAAGACAATTTTGCCAATCCCATTGACGCAATCGACCAACATGTGCGGGGTTATCATCGCGTACTCTTCCGGGGAGTACAATCGGTAAGTTAAAAGCAGCGTTTTCCGTATGATTGTCGGAGTAAGCCGCAATTTTTTGATAACATTCAACAAAGAACTTGGTACAATTCTAATTCCTAATAGCACACTGTAAACATTTTAAAATGAAATTTGTTAAAATGGACCAATAAGGAAATGCTTGAGAGAAAATGTTTCGTAAAAAAACTATATGAAAAATCAAGTCCACCCTTCCAATTGTCTGAGCCATCCGCTCACTAGTCCTTACGTGAATCATTAAAAACAAAAAGGGCACATGTCCAGAAAACCAAATTGTTCAGGAGACAAAAAAACTGTTTATTTCGTGGTAGGTAGATATTTTTTTAAACATAACGACTTTCCAAAAAAATATCTACCACGAAATAAACAGTTTTTTGTGTCTCCTGAACAATTTGGTTTTCTGGACATGTGCCTTTTTTGTATTTAGTGATTCACGTAAGATTCTTGAGCTCTCATTTTACAAATTTCCACAGGCAGTGGCGATTTTACAAGTAGGCAACACTGTTTTCCTTCATTTAAATCCATCGAAAATATCAATTTATATGGTAAAGCAGCTGAATCGATTGTTTTACATACGTTCAAACAGAGTAAAAACAATGTCGCTAGGTTTCAAGAATTTTCACTGTTCAAACTTGTAAATATATGTACATGCTAGAACATGAATGGCACACACTTATTCGTGATCCACTAGTCGAGATCGGCGTTTTACATGATTCTGGGTACAGGATCCACTACAAGGAAAAACGCAATGGTGTATTTTATTTGGAAAATGCCCTTAAACATGTGCCCCTTTGAGAATGGTGACATTGCAAACTGCCTGTCATCTTCCACTTCCTTTCTTAAATGTAATCAAACCCTCTTCAATATCGAATTTTTTCATTGCAGTATTCACAATGTGCTACCATTCCACGCAGATTGTGGAGAAAATGGCATATTTCAAATTTTGCCGATGCAATTAACGTGATTTTTAGGTCATAATCTGTAAGAATTCATTTTTGCTCTACAGCTAAAGTTTTACAGATCCATACGTTTTGACCCTCGCGTCACTATTTTCTTGTATTATCACTTTCCAGTTCGACTGTTTAATGACTTGAACTGTTGCAGGACCGTCGCTAGTGCCATAGTAGTTGTCCAAAGACATCCAATCATTCAAACTGCAGGTGACAGGGTCGTTAAGGTGTCTTGTGCCATTCCCGATGATACTACACCGTACAACTATCCGAGGCCCTCCTTCAACAACATCACGCTGGACACTAGTTTTGGAGTTTCCGATCCAGGGTAGGAATTCGACAACTTAGAAACTATAAAGTAGCTCTAGTATGTGTCAGATATTTGCGATTTAAGTAATGACTTCTAAGTAGAATTTTACAAGAAACACAAGAGCGCCACTACTTTTCTCTGAAATCAACTCCAAAGTCCATAAAAAGCAAAGCGATTTAAATAATGATTTCCAAGTAAAATTTTGCGAGAAACACGAGAGCGTCACTACTTTTTTCTGAAATCAACTCCGAAGTCCATAAAAAGCTCTCAAACTCGGTCTATGGCGTCATCCACCACGGTCGTGACGCACTTGCTTTCTTCCACATTATGCTTTCATCTAAGTTTTACGTTGAGTGACCAGTGAAAATGTGCGTCTTCCTGACTGATGAAAGCAAGGTGGAAGAAACCAAGGGTGTCACTACCGCAGGGAATGAAGCCATGAACCAAATTTTTCGAAGCGCGATATCTCTGTTTAAATTCAACGTTTGCTGTTTGGAAAAATATTATTATTCTGAACTGATCTACAATAATTAAGCATCGAAACCCAATTTTGTGACCGGAGCAACTGACCCATTAACATTTATCTGATGGAAAATATACAAATGACGTCATATGTATAATGTAATAATTTTCATTTGATCTATGTTACATGTACTTGTTAATATCTTGTTGAGGAGTTGATTTCCAAACTGACCATTGCGTGTAAACTGTCATACACGTAATATTTTGAGGAGGAAATATGGGACGTTTTCTTCCAGTCCAGACCTTATGTAGTTGCCCATTGATAGTTGGCGTTTTGTCAACTATAATGCATGTGCACAAAACTACATCGACGGTGAAACTACCAGACTGCGTATCTCGGTTTGTGACGTCGTTGCAGACTTCTCGTCATACTTTATTTTTTAAATGTAAAACTTCCGATCGGAAGTTCTTGAAAACTGCCGTAATTTTCAGGGCCGCCCATGGGTTGCCTGTAATTTGCCGCCCCCTTCTCATTCATTTTGAAACTCGATATAAATTATCAAGTGAACGTGCCAGTGGGGGAGGGGTGAATAAGACGCTTTTACTCGTGTTGAACACATTTTTTTGGAAAGCCCTGTCAACACTACTAGCAAAAATTCACGAAACTTTGCGCGAAAGTTAATTTCCGTAAACGTATCTCTGTGTGGAAGATCTCATGTTTGGCGCAAAGCGTGAAGTATTCAGACAGTCTTGTAGGCGCTATGCGTTTCACGCCGACCGCTGCTAAAAGCACTGTGTTGGACGCAATGCGTGAAGTATTCACGCAGTCTTGTAGGCGCTATGCGTTTCACGCTGATCCCACTGTGTTTGGCGCATGAGTGAAGTATTCATGCATTCTTGTTGGAGCTATCCGTTTCACGCTGACCGCAATGACCGCACTGTGTTTGATGCAATGCGAGAAGTATTCGTGCAGTCTTGTAGGCGCTAATATGTGTTACATGCCGATCGCCACGCCGAGGGCTTCTCCTTTTCATCTCAAGTTCTCGTTATCTTGTCTCTCTAAGTCAAATCGCGTGTTTGGTTTCTCTCTGAACTCGACTAATTGAAGGTGCTGTCTCTTGTATCACTAAGAGACGACAAAATTAGAATTACTATACTCTTAGTAAATGAGAGATTTTGTCACCTTTTCTCGATTGTAATTTTTTTTGTCTGAATCCGATTTTTTTTTTTATACCTACACTTAAAAAAATTGCAAATTTTTGCCGCCCCTTAGATTTGCCGCCATGGGCCGCGGCCCATGTGGCCACCCCCTTAATCCGGCCCTGGTCATTTTTCTTCTGTGTTTGACGAAAATTCTTTGAAAACTTCAAGGTTTGATATTGCATTGTTCTCCTTTAAAAAATAAAGTACTAATAAGTTCGGAAAATTTTAAGAACCATAAACGAGATACATGGTTTGGAAGTTTCACCATTGATGTAGAATACATTATGAAAATCATTTATGACAATCACAAGTTAGAGCTATTTCAGAGGTATGTACTTTTTCTCACACTCATTTGAGTCTGTTACTCTTCCTAGGGGCACTAACGGGCTGTACAGCGAGACAATCAGCAACATTAGCAGCACTCCACCAACTTATCAGTCTCCACCGATCGCGAGACTCAGAGTTCGAGATTTATCTCAAGGAGGCGAAGATGCGACTGAAACCATGCTAGGAGATGATCTGGAGTTCAGGGTTGATATTGATCCTCCTTACAGTAAGTCTATTTTTAAGATATAGCAGAAATAGGGAGTATAAAAAATTCTACTCAGGATATTGTTCAGCTTTTCAAAAGAGTATACAAAGCATTGTTTTCTCCAGAATCCTCAGTATGAAGTGCGCTTCAACCTCTCAAAAAAGTTTCGAGTTTAGCCTTGGATAGACGATCAAATTCTGAACCAATTCCGATCAAAGTAGACATGCTGATGGCTGATGGTCACCATGTACCATCAAATTTTGACGAGCCGCACTTATTTGTTCAAAGTAAGATCAGAATGGAGTGCCACCATTCATCATTTCCTGCCACAGGAAACATTTCTGCCAAGTTTTCATTTTAAAAAGAAGCCAATTAATGAGTTTACGACTGATGACTCCCGACACTTTGATGCTACTTTGATCGGAATTGGTTCGGGAATTTGATCGTCTATCCACGGCTTTTGGTTCGTGTTCATGCATCTTTGGAACCAAAACTTACGTGAAATTAATGTTAAACTCACTTCAAACGACTGAAATGTATGAAGAATTTGGAACAATCAGGCAGGAACTAAAATTTTTGGTTCAGTTGTAAAAACACAAATGTGCGCAGGAAAATCAATAACACTTACGTTGTTTCTAAACTGAGCAAGAAATTTTAGTTCCGAATTGTAAAATTTGGTCGGATTGATCACTGTGAATTGTAATTACAGATGTATCAGTGCTGAAAGCCGGTCATCTGGTGGCGAGCTCTGGGGACGCCCGTGACTCTCTTCTACTCCTCGATTGGCGGGGGTGCCCCCCCGAACCCCAAACGTTCCCGGCGCTCACCCCTGAAGGACCTAACTCCTTGGTCGCCGTATTCAAGGCCTTCAGGTTTCCATCGTCGCCGATCTTGAGGTTCAGCCTTGTTCTCACACCGTGCGAGAAGAACTGCCAGCCTGTGAGTTTTTATTTTATTTTTTAAATGTTTTTTTTTTAATTTTGAATTTTTTTATTTTTTAAATTTTTTTTATTTTTATGTTCTTATTTATTATTGTCTATTTTTTATTATAAAAGATTTTTCCTCTTTTTTTGGATAACCCTCAAGGCAAAGGTTGTTATCTTAAAATGAATCACTGTATTCGGTATTCCCAGTTTGCCTCGTTGAAAGTGTTCTTTACAGTTATACATCATTCATCTGTACATGTGTCTGATAAAATCAAACGATTTTCACAACGAGAAGATGATTCTGGAGGCTTGTCATCTAAACATGTACTGCTGGAAAAAAAGTCCGGTGTTCCACCATCTCAATTAATGTTTTTGTCAAACAGAACTTTCAGTTCGTGTTACCGCAGTTCGGTTCGTGCATCTGAACTCATGAAGTACTGTAAACTGATGAAAGAGTATCGGTGTCGTAGATCCGATAGTTCGATCGGACGGACCGAATTCACATGATATGGAGCACCGAACGCTCGGTTCATAAGACCAAACCTTTTTTCTTCGAGGACACCTGATTTATTCCCACTGTAAATATTTTCTAGGTTTACTGCGGTAATGGTGTATCCTCTTTGGGTCGGACGAAGCGTGCAACCCTTCAGATGCAAGAAATCCCTCTACAGCTCTCGATCATTGTTAGACCTCTTGATATCAACGAAACAGCGAACACGACGGACACGTCCCGACAGCTTCACTCAGGTACAAAAAGTGGATTCGGCCTTTTTAAACCTTATTATAACCATTAATGGTGAGACAACATTGTAAAACTGAGACAAAAATCAAATTTTCAAAGACTGCAAAATTCAGACGACCATTTTGTTGTTGGTAATTGCCATATTTCTACCGGGAAGACTGATTTTTTTTTTTTTACCTTTTGGTTGGGTGCCTGAGATTCATGAAAAATAGAAAAGTGGATCGAAGAACAGAAATTAATAAAATCGTTGGTGTGACGAGACGATAATAATATTGAAGCTTAGAATATGACTGACAGGAAATGGATCGGATTCAAATTCATATAATTTTATATAAAATCCAATAGGAATTTTTCATTACCATTTACTCAAAAACAAAAAATTGGAAATGTAGAACCAACGTGCGTTATTATTCAGTAAACTGAAAATCTCAATACAAATTTACTCATACGATCACTGAGATATTTTGTCTGAGGTTCAATGTTTTGGAGCGCGGGTTTTATTTTTTGAAATGATTATATTATCATTTTTATTTGGAAAGGTATATTTATAAGTCTTTAAGGGGCGTCTGATGTTTAATTCTCTCTCAAAATCCTCTGAACTGCCGAACTCTGTGTAGAAATTCATGACACTGCCATATTTTTGTTTGTTGCATGTTATTTTTTGTTATTTATCCTTTCATAAGGGAGCGGATTTTATATTTGCAGACTCATTGTTGCGTTGACATAGAATACTCTCTATCCTTAAGACTTCATTCGTAATATATACTTCCTATATTTATCGTTCCTCTCTTATGTTTGAAAGACAAATATTGAGCCTGTATAAAGAGCAGCATCGAACAAATGTAATTTTGAAAATAAAAACTATGTTGATGACGAGAATTTTTTCTTTTTTAAATAAAATTGAACCTCTTGAAGAATTTTGTGATCAAAACTCCTTTCGAATCCTTGAAAATTTAATAACACACATTGAAAGCGATTTGAAGACAATAAATTGTTCAGTTTACGGTTTCAGTATCACATTTTTCTTGTGAGACTTGAAAACATAATCTGTGCTCAATAGCAATATACTACATGAGCTTCTTGTATCCTATACTTTTTTATTCTGCTGGGTGCTGAAGCCTTTACAAACATTCCTTGTAACCGTTTTTTATTGGTCCTTGCTCTGATAGATTTTTGGCTTTTGGATTAGGTTTCAAGGGAAGATATAAATTGGTGCATAGCGCATCCAGAGTAACACTTAATCTCCTTAAGTCACCTGCAAGAAAGTCTGAAACGCCTTCATTTGTTTAAAATGCAATAAGGCCGTGCATCAAGACCTGATGGTTGCATTCCGGTGTTTTTACTTAGGAGTAAGTCAGGAGTTCCTTAGCGAAATCCAGGTTTCCTTTACGCTTCAGAGAGGAGAAGAAAGTAGCAGTAATGGTAGTAATATTCGTAAGAAAAAGAGAGAAACGAATAAGAAAAAAAATAAAAATATATTTATTAAATTAATGACTAGATATAAAGAATCAGATCTAAATTATCACTAAAAAATTTAGGTAATTAGCACTTCCAAAATCCGGAGACCACCGAGATCACTTGAAAAATTTGAGAGGGATTTCGAGCCCTTCAAATGTATTCCGAGGGCAATGAAATTTAATCCAATCCACAGTTCCTCAATATTTTCGTTGCCTCGACTCGTCACTTTCATTTCAACAGTGATGTACTGATTTTCTCTCTATTCTCTAATATTAAAAAAAAAAAAAAACTTAGACGTATGTAAACTCGTATTTGTAACTCCTATGACGTATATTTATGATTCACATATCGGTATTACTCTCTAAAAAAAAATGTCAATTACATTGATCGTGAAAATGCCTCTTGGAATTGAATGAATTCTTAAGAAATACACTCAGCTACAAAACTGAATCCAATCAAGTTTGCGCCAGTAGTTAGACGCATTAGATCAACTGTAAACTACTTCCTATTTTTTTATCCTATTCGCCCATTTAAAATAGGGCTGTTGAAGTTTAGGCTAGTCTGAGCTCGTTTGAAAAATAGTTAATAATAATAAAAAATCAAAATAAACAATAATAAATAATAGAAATAGTGGCATATCGGCCGTGAAACAACCAGACCACGTATCGTCGCTCCTCTGACGTAAGGGCGTATCTTAATTTCTACGTGAGCCCTGTTCTTCATATAACCCCATGCTTTTCAGGGCTCACGTGAAAATACAGATACACCCTTACGTTAGAGGAGCGACGGTATCTCTGTCAGAACGTTGCAGCCTTCCCAGCCATACTTCATTTTTCTCGTGAAAAACTGCTCAACGTCAGTTTTTTAAAACTTCCATGTTTTTTCTTCTCTGTGCAAAGAAAACTCCGTGAAAATTTCAAGGAATGATACTCGTTTGTTCTCTTTCAAAAAATAAAATGAGAGCGTAGATTCTATATACCTACTTGCAAACGAGATCCATGGTCTGGTAGTTTCACCTTCGAAATACACAAAAATGAGGGGGATTTCTCCTTTTAATTGAGCTCTAGGATGAAATTATTTGCAGTTATTGAATCACCATGTCACATACTAAAAATATGATGGTGTTCGAACTTGTTTTTTTCTTGACAGTGGATTCCAAAGTATGCAATTCTGAATTAACTCGTCAGTATATTGATGTTATCTGACAAAAGGCTCTTGCATTAAGACTATACCGGTGATTACTGGGATACGTCGCCTTGATTAGCAAATAAATTAAAATCTCTGGGAAGGTAAACAAAAATTATAAAACCAGTGTGTAGCTCCGTCAATCATTAATCGAACCTAAAATCATTTTCACCTACCTAATTGAAACAGATGCTACTAATACCACATTACAAAAATTCAATATATGCATTACAGCTGATACCAGGAACAAGGACTTGTTTATCGTTGGAAAACCAAAATTGAACGTGGCAAAGAGTTTAGTCAATCGTTCAATATCCGGCGATTTTTGGAAATTTTATTTTAAAGACAAATGTAACAGATGGGCAAGCCAAAGGCGTCATCGGTCGGCCAATGTCCTCATTGGCCAAGCGATGGTAGCCAGTGCGAGGTTGGGCCATCATAATTACACGATTGCATGTGAGAAACTTGGGGTGTCCCATGAGAGCGACTCAAAAATTTCTATGGTGTAGAAAATCGCAATTTCGATATCAATGAAAAGACTATAAATACTAGGCGTGAAGCAATCAAGGAAAGCTAAAAAAAAATCAAACAGATAAAATGTTGAAGACTTTCAATCCAAAATATTATGCGATCCAGGTTGATAAAAGTTTTACCAATCCAGTGGGTTAGCAGAGGCAATACTTAACCTTATTCCCCTAAGTGCAAAATTTGAGCTTTGGAAGTATCAGCGCACAGTTACAAAATATCGTTAAAGTGATCTATAGGAAACCTAGTAGCCAACACTAGATTTTTGGTAATATTATCCGGTGTCTGATTAAGTGCAATTTTTGCAGAGACAAATCACACAACATTTGATTTTTCAGGAGGAGAATCAGAGTTGATTTCAGGATTTAATATTGAAAATGGAAAAGCAAACTTTTAATATTATATATCTCTTACAATACTCTGGAATTTTATTGAAAATATTTTTTATATAAAATTGTAGTACTGTAGTATATTTACAAAAATAATGGGCCTCTAGAGAGGGTATGAGCGAAAGCACCACGCAGCATTGTTTTTTCCCCCAAAATTTTACCATGAATTCGAATCACACAACGGAAAATCCGCAAATCGACTCCTAAACAAGATGTAAAATTAACATTAGTGAAATGGTAAAAATACAAATGATGTCATTTGTATAATTTGAACTCCTATGTAGTTCCTGTTAAAAATAATTGTAAATTTCTCTTTTAGGATTTGATTTCCAAAGTTCCCGTTTTGTGAATAGTTTATAGGGGAAAGGTTTTGAAATGAAATCACGTGATATTCACTTTTAGCTCAGCCCTTGTCTAGTCGCCGATTGCTGTGAGGATTTTCTATTTATGACGCAAATTTAAATAGGGATTTTTCCTTTCATTTTATTTTATATTTTCTAATATTTTTTTTTTTTTTTAAAATTGTATTTCATTTAATTTTCCTTCATAGATTCGGTTCTAAAAATCCAGTATACCAGCTATTAGATTTCCTGGATAATATATAGGTATGTCAAAGAGTTCTAATCACGACTAACATTCTTTTTTTAGTGGGTGTCTCAACATTCTCCGGGTGCTTGATTTTGTACTTTTGATTCGTTCCAGATGATACCGAAATTTGCGCCACTTGGGGCATGATGGTTGCTATTGGGGCTATTTGGCTCGGCATTCAATTTCTACTACTGGCAGTCTGCTGCTGCTGGGCGTCACGAATCAGGCGAGAGAAAAAGTACAACGACACTGTAAGTCTTCAGCACGACTTTCAACCAAGACACGTCACGTGGGCCGATCACCTTCAGAGTCGTTAAATGTTTACCGTAAGTAAACTCTTGCCGGACCGATGCTCAAATCAAACATTAACTATTATTGGACCATAGGTAAAACGTAAACGCATTAAGTCACATCAAGTTTGAAAGAAGAAAAATAAGTTGTATCCCACTATACTCCAAGGACATTGTTAACTTAATGTTAAGAAAAAAATTAACAATTTTCGCGTCGTTAATATTTTTTCTACACTTAAAGTTTTCACTGTAGAAAACTAACAACTAGTTGAGTTTAAAACTGCGTGACTCTCCGAGTCTATGAGTACACGCAACAAGTCCTATTTTGGAGGAAATTATGTTTTGGGGCTAACTTTTTCCAAAACACGACTTGAAGCGGTGTTGTTAAAAGCGGCCCAAGTGTCGAAAATATGGGGACAAAATGAACGATTTTCACCGGAATTATCCTTATTACCTCAAAAGTTGCCTGATTTACTCCCAAGTATTTATTTATTTTTTTTTTTTTACATAGACACCTGCAATATTCTGCCTTAAAATAGTTAAACTGTCATTTGCATGAATCAATGGAGATAATTTATAAAATTTTTAGACAGTTATGAAATACCGAAAATTTGACATTTTTACAGCTAAAAACCGATGAGGACCGGTTTGAATAGTATACAGGGTGTTTCAGACCACCCGTACCAGGCGTTTTTCTCGGTTGGTTTAGGTCGTACGAAGTCGGGGCCCGCGGGGTTGAATAGAGAATCGACCCCAAGGAATCCGAATTTCGTGGTCCCGAAACCCTCCCACCCCCCCTTTAGGGGTAAAGGGGGGGTCACGATGCTGAAAGTCACGGTTCCCGACCAAATTGCGGATAAATCGCATCAGAATTGAAAAGCACGGAAAATTTCACGTGAAATTGACCCCTATAAATCCAAAATCGGCCCATCCAAGGCCCAAAAATGACCCCCTAAAGAGGGGGACAGTACCCCCCTCCATAATTTCTCTTTGGTCTCAAAATTGGCGTAGATTCTCCAGAAAAAGACGGTTTCCCAAGTAATCGACCTCGAAAAATCCAAATTTTATGGTCCCGAAGCTCCTCTAGCCCCCCTTGAAGGGTAAACGGGGGGCCCAATTTTAAAAATCGGGGCTCCTTTCCGAATCGCAAATTGATTGCATCCAAATTGAGGAGCAGAACACATTTACATCTTAAGTGACTCCTAAGAGTTCTAATTGACACCCCTGAACGGCAAAAAGTAACCCCCTGAGGAGGGAGGCTTCGCCCCCTCCCAAAATTTCTCAAGATTCCTCTTTGGTCGCAAAATTGACGTCGATTCTCCAGAAAAATACGGTTTCCCAGGTTATCGACCCCGAGGAGCTCAGGGACCATGAAATTTAGTCCTCTGCGTCGATTACATGGGAAACCGTAGGGGTCAATTTTACGTGAAATTTTCCGTGCTTTTCAATTCTGATGCGATTTATCCGCAATTCGGTCGGGAACCGTGACTTTCAGCATCGTGACCCCCCCTTTACCCCCCAAGGGGAGGTGGGGGGGGGTTTCGGGACCACGAAATTCGGATTCCTTGGGGTCGATTCTCTATTCAACCCCGCGGTCCCCGACTTCGTACGACCTAAACCAACCGAGAAAAACGCCTGGTACGGGTGGTCTGAAACACCCTGTATAGTAATCATGGAACATTTTTATTCGATGATAAATCTAATTGACGATCAGGTTCAAAACTTTGAAGTACTAAGCGAGTTGCTTCAAATATTGGAGCAAAACAATTTTAATGACAAAAGGTTGCAGAGTAATAAACGTTACGCTAAAATTTTCCAGACGACGTCTTCGATCGTGCAATTCTGACTCCTAAAACGGATTTGATCAAAACAAGAGGAATGGAAGTCTCTGAAAGCAGATGTACCTCTTGGTAATACAATCAATGGACTCTAGTCAAAAATTCCATCAATGGACGAAACGTTTTTCACAGGGAATTCATAGTGATTGAGAGGTAACTGTTATTAAAAAAGCAAGTTACCATCAGCCAAAAAACCGAAAGAAATGTATAATCAAAACTATACTTATTAAAATTAATTCAATTCTTAATAATGATATTTATTTACGATTTTGTACGCTGCCAAATAAAATTTTTGCAAAATTTATCAGACTTCTATGTGCAGACACTAAGAACTAAGAACTATAGTTAAAATTATTGCAGTGGTTCCTCAACTATATGAGGGTGGTAAAATATATAAGGAGTGTTCCATGAATATGTACGTCTACATATCAGTAGTTAAACATTTAATAGTGTTTTTTTTTTTTTTTTTTTTTTTTTTTTTTTACAATTTTGTACGTAGTGCCACAAATATTAATTAGATGTCCTTGTGAAACACCAGCAATATGGTAGTTTTAACGATAGTTTTTATTTTCTCAGTGCACGAGTGCGCGCTTTCCAACCAACTCAGAAACAGACACTTATATACGCTTCCAAAGGGTGAATCATTTTCATTCAAGATCGTTGGTATTCATTTACCAAATGTTTCTGAACTGAAACTGTTTAGTTATTTACTTCATGCCAATAAGAGTATCTCCTCCTAAATAGCAAAAAATAAATTAATAGATGGTACGTTCCTGTTCGTGACGTACTTACGTGAAGTACGTGACGAGTAAAAAATGAGAGCAATTAAATATGACCGTTCGCTGGGCACATATTTCCGCAAAAAGAGACTTCATTTTTTTTGTTTTTAGAATTTTATTTGTTTTTTATGACATTTACTGGGTTTGTATCTAATAATAACATATATATTATTTACAGTCCTATACAATTTCAACAAATAGACATGACAAGCAATATACATTTTATAAGATTTTTTTAATACATGCTTTGTAAAAGACAGAGTACTGTACGTAATAAAGTCAGTTTGTGTTAGAAAATATTATTTCCGTAATTATAGTCTATTGTCCAACAATAAAAAGACGAAACAATCGTATATCGTTTAACAAGTGGTAATAGTTGAACGAAATAGAGTTGCGGTAGCAGTTACGTTTGACAAACATAGTTTTCCTATCGACTCGCAAATTTAAAAGATGATTTTTTTCATGATGTGCTTGATGTCACGTTAATGGATGGGGCAGAGAGTTAACAAACATCATAATATACCTACATTTGAAAACCGAAATAAGGGAAATGTATGAGCCCCGACACAATAACTTTAAAACTAATGAGTGAAGGAAGGTCATTTTTAAAAGTTTTGTGAAAGAATTTTTAAGAAATGAAATAAATAAGTAAATAAAAAAATAAAATGACAACAAAAAGGAGATATAACAAATAACATCTATTTTAACACACACACCGCGTTCCTGGGAAGTAAGAAAATATCCCCAAAAATAGACAACTTTGGTCTATGAACAAGGGCGTGTTTTTGTTTTATTTATTTCATCTTTCAACGTGCAATTGTATAACTTTTTTGCTGATAAAATCAAACAAATACACCAAAAAATAAACTATCAACATCATAAATCTGAACTACTTGATATTTTTCACGAGATCAATGTGAATTATAGTTTCATATTTGAGGTTTATAAATATGAATAACAGAAAGACAGTAATCATAAGAATATTACGAAGAATCGCGGTAAATTTCGGTCATTGGGATAATATGTACCAATTAAGCTTCTCGTAGTAGGTACTTGCATAAATAAATTTTAGTAATTTATCAATTCGAAGCGATAGGTTGTTTATTTGAGCGTTTGATTTTAACAAAGGTACTCATGCAAAGTTAAAATTTATGACCCTTTTGTGATTCGGACACAGGTTGAGATTTATCGCAAACTAGAGTAACTCGTCAAGTTCAACCAACATATTTGGGGGATAAAATAAAATTAAAATAACCAGAAAGAAATACGAATTGGCAGTAGACAGAATTCATTATTCACCTTGTCTCTGAAACACCGATTGTTGATACTTAACATAATAATTACATATGAAAAAATCATTCATAAATGAAAAACAAAGTCCATGATGCACAATTTCAAGCAACTGAGCAGCAGATGAGTTTATCTGTATATTTTAAAAAAGTAAAATTAGCGGCAAACCACTTTGCATTTTCTTCATTCGACAATCAATCACATGAAATTATTTACATAAGGACTCGTGCAGATTGGTTACATTACTCTGATAAGTATTGGGAAAAGCACTAAGAAAAGGAGCAAAACCTGTGATGTATTTTACTGTCAACCTAGACTATCTTTTTGAAGATGTTCTCATATTATCTTTCTAGTTTTTCCCGCAACATTTTGGTGATTAGAAATCTGTCAAGTGACGAATGTTGAAATTCAATCGATTTAAAAAAAAAAAAAAAAAAAAAAAAAAAAAAAAAAAAAATAAATGAGAGAAGAGGTATAGAAATTTCTAACAAAAGTTTAATTACGAGTAAATTGAACTAATGAGAAAATATTGTTGAATGAATGTCTCTGTGCTTCGATTTATCGTTTGAAGAAAGAAAAAAACAAATGATATAAATCCAATTGGCTTAATCATTTTAAAGATGAAAACAAGTCGTACTTTCATGGAATGTGCTTTCTTCGGTCAAAGCAGAAACTCCATTTAATGGTTTAGTACTGATTCCTATACTTAGACAACATGAACTTATCTCTACGCTATCACAACAAAAACTTTACCTACTCATAGGATTATTGTTTAAAGTAATGAGACCTTTGATTTTAGTTATAAACCTTTCTTTTGAAAATAGATGTAGTTTATTTTTTTACGTATCCAACATTTTTCACGAGAAATTAGATCGCCGATGAATGGGAAAGCCATTGGTTCATGGGCAGTTCAGGGGCAGATCATCAGAGAAACGAAACATAAAAAACAAGTAGTATTTTGCATGTCGCACACTGGGAGTGTCTTATATTTTTATGAAAGATTCCAGTGTCTGTTAAGAATGAACGATTTATCCTAAACGTTGCATTTTAAGATATCAATGGACACTTTAAAGCGTCGATTTTAATAATTTTATCATTCTTCCCTGGCTGAAGTCGTTGACAGATTTAATACATGGATCCAAGCCAAATTAATCAAATTAGGACTCTTTTTTCCCTGAGATTTGACGTGTGCAGAGGAAATTAGACAAATCATACATAAATATCCTAATTTCCATTTTGCTGAATTTTAAAAGGGTCCGGAAATCTGGTTAGAATTTCAAATTATTCAGGATGCTATGATATATCTGTAAAATCACGCAGAAAAGTAAGTCAACATGGATGCAGTTCATTTTTTCATACTCTTAGAAATATGAGTTAAATGAATATTGATTAATTGAAATTGAATCGAAAAACTCTAATGGTCCTGAATTTGTTTTTTTAAGAATTTGAATCTGTTCTCCAACGAGTCACCTAGTCTTCAGGTTGAAATCTGCCGTCAAACCTCAAACATAATTCTGTCCCAAACGACATTTAAGAGATGAAAAGTACTTCAAAGTTTATGGTACACCCAAGTTAATTATGTCACTTATGAAGTCAATGGTATGGTAATAATGATTGGTCTAGACATGACACATGGATACCAAACATGTGGTCACTATGTATCATATGATGTGCCATATTTAAAGACTGGGTGTGAGTTACAAGTGTAACTCATCGTTAAATATTAAAGGTAACCATAAGAAGATGGAGAGTAACAGGCAAGTAGCAAAAGTTATTTTTAAGGGGTTGAGATCAAATTCCGAATTAATTGAGTACAAAAATAAAATCGCGAACATAATTATTATTCAAACTAGATAACGGTCATCTGATTTATTCATGTTCTATCACTCCCAAAATAGCAATGTGGAAGAGTGCTTTCATCCATCAGTTTAGGAAAATTAGGGAATCGGTGAGGCTAGCAAAATTTTATTCAGAGGCACTCAAATGGTCATTTTGTGTTAAAATTCCGGTATCATTGTGATACTTAAAAAACGAGAATATACTCAAAATTCCATTGTTTCATCCTTATGCAAAAGCTTTGTTATTCTAGTTAAAAACTGCAAGCATATTATTTAGTTAAAAAATTTCAATTTGTTAGGTTTGAGTCATAATTCAAGCAATAAAGCGCACTGAATATAATTTAGAAAAAGAAGACAAAGCGGGCAAAGTATTTTCCTTCGAATAAAATTACATCTATCACGAGGAATAGAAACAGCACCGTTATTGGCAGTATTTCTGAAACCACTGAAAAAACAATAAAGTACTTTGATAAACCACATACGTTGGAGAGTAAAAAGAGGAAATTATTTGGAAAAAAGGTATCTCTCAATTCAGATTGTGGCTGACTATCTCGTGATACTACTCAACATACTTCACACAACTGTAAAAATGTAAGTATTAAATTCACGGATTCTATGTTCATCATTCTCCTTAAATCATGATCAGTAAACCACTCAAAATTAAGAAATTTTCTAATTTTAATGATGAAAATTATTCGTCAAAGTGACTTGTTTGCATTCAAATTTTATTATTACGCCTATAGGAATGATTTTTTAAGTATTTAAAAATGCATTATTCTTGGTCAGTTTTTATTACGTATTCGGTGAAGATTAAAAAAGTACTCATTTAAAAATGAGATTAAATAAACGTACGATAGTAAAATTTTTGCTATTTTAAAACGCACGGATGAGTCGACAAAACGTGGCTTTACTTTGGCATTATCATTTGAAAAGAGTTCATGTAAGTAAATAAAATTGAAAAACCTTGCGGATTGTCAGAAGTTGATAAGCATTCAAGTCAAGAAAGGGAAAAATGTGCTTTCGTGCAGCTCTACATTTTAAATATACTTTTGACTCTTGCAGATTCTACTCTGACATCACACAGCAAATGATTTTGAGACGTTATCATTCGATTACTAACTTCTATATTTTGAAAAGTAAACTATTACCACTTTACAAAAAAAGCAATCAATACCAAGACATAATTTACTTGGGACTTTCAAACACGATTTATTCAGGAAGAATTGAGTGACAATACATAGTAGAATTTTTTTCTTTTATTTTAATCTATCCTTACCACCCAATTTCCATCTAGAAAATGACTCTCAATAAAAATGATCGGTGATTACGCGATAGTAAATATCTTCTTTTTTTCCGAAAAATTAGCAAATAATTTGAAGTATTGGCTTCTTCATGTACTCATTTGTGCCAAAAAAAAACAAATCAATATTCTTTAGGATTTATGTAAGCATATTTTTTTACTTTTCCTCGTGTGGGGGTTAAGTTTTCATAGCATGAGATTTCCAGCAAAGAAAAGCAGTCTAAAGTAAAAAAAACTTTACACCATCACACAATACTCAATGTTTACTAATTATGTCGTAGAAATATCGAATATCTACTCATTTTTGCACAAGAAATGAAGAATGGGGAAATTATTCGAGAACAAATTTTCAGAAAAAGATACAAGTTTGAAGTTGAATCCACTAAGATTGATGAGCCACCAAACAACGAAAAAGATAAAAAATTAAGTTTTCAGTAAGTCTTAAGCATCAAGAAGTAATCGTAAGAAGAAAAAATCCAAAACCTCAGAAACATACCGGATTTACAACAGTGAGGATTATCTACACTGGCTCTTTAGCACTATTTCAGCCACCAGGATCTCACTTTACTGAACTACATATTGTGACTTGACATCTATTGAATTCTGGAAAATGCAATAAATCTCTGTTTTTTGTCAACAGACCTCTAAAACTCCAGAGGAAGCTTGCTAAACATAGAATAGTTGTAAAAAACTTACCTAAACAAGACAATGATTTTCACATCTGGTCTAATACATTCATATTTTGCCTCAGAGGTTGATGTAGTTACGTTATACTAATAGTAAGTCTGCATCTGCCCCTATTCCAGTCAAAAGCTCCACAAATGTTTTAATTCTCCGAATGCATGAAAGTCAAAAAAGCAGTTCAAATACACCCATTTTCCACGCCAGATTAAATTTTTTTTCTCTTTTTTTTCTCTTTTAATAAACTTCATAATATTAGTCCTTTGTACAGAAATACTATCCATTAACTATGGATTTTAATCCTGCGAGAATATTTCCTATCTATGCAAATTTCAACAAATTTCAACTAGAAGTTTTGTACGTTTAAAAAGTTTATCCATCCGAGGCCACAGACCTATATGAAATACAATTGGAGATAAACAAAGGTAAAATGTGTGACTAAGCAGATATTCCAAGCACAATCGCGTCTCGTATCAAACATAGTGAATGTTCATGTCTGTGTTTATGTGTGAGCTTTATTTTCTTCTTTTTTCGGTGTCAAATTTCGCACCAGTTGAAGCATTTTTGAGAAATAACAACCTCAAAATATTCGGGATAGTCTCAAGTAAATTGAACAGTTTTATTTTAAGACAGGAGTATAAGTTGTAGAGGTAATTACTCCATTTTCGCATTGGATAGACTTTAGGCATAGTCCTTTGCTACTTTCATGAAGATATGCAAGCTTATACTGGTGTCGATGGACATTGCATAAAAAGTTACCAATATATACTGAAAAATGATGTCACAAATTGTATGAGTTTAAAAATACTTCTTGAAATACACCAGAAACTCAGACTCTGTACTTTTGTTTAATGAAATTTCAGTATTTATTCTAAAGACTTTGCTGTGGTAATATCTCATCAAAGGAAAAATATATTCACCTCGAAGAAAATTTAGATTACAAAATGACCAGGAATAATTGTACTTGGAATACTGACATCGTCATCATTGCAACCAAAGAAGAAAAACATATTGATAAGACCCCAAAAAAGAAAAGTTATAACTTTAATGATATGAAATTTCTATATTAATTGAAATTCCTCCGAGAAAAATGCCAATAACCTCGTACTAGACTAATCCCTGTAGTAGCACAAAAACGTTATTTCAAAACGCTCAGCCTTTCGATTGTTCATTTCACGACTTCACTTCTTCATTATTACACGCAGAAAATGTATCTACGACTATAAGCCCTGAATTAGTTTCTTACCGCAGATGAAACGTGTTGCTTCTGATGCCTGTCTTTTGATTAAAATATTTTTTCTTCCATCGCGTTTCTTCACAAGTTGTAGTAAAATTAATATGACTACATTTTATGAAAGAAAAAAACATGTTGTTGGAAGGAACAATTTCTTCACTTTCTAATCGCAAGGTTTATATTGAAAGAAAAAGAAATTGAATCAAAGAAAGGTATCAACACTACACGAGTGAGCCTATCACTGAAAAATCCTTTATTTCAATTAAATCGGATATCTTTTACCAGAATCAGCCTGGCTACAATATACCTTGCCTGATTTATTCCCACATTTCACTATTTTAACTAGGAATACGAAGCAACATTCTGCCTTGAACTTTCAAGTGTCTAAAGAACAATTCTGAGGTTTTTTTTTTTTGTGAGTGTTGACTACAGCTCCTATATTTCTCGAGCAGAAATGAGAAATTAAGTCAACATAAAATGCAGTCAGAATAATTCTGGTCAAATACCTCCAATCAATGTCAAAAAGGTATTCTTGAGCGTTCCATACTTCGTTTAGAGCCTCGGTGCTGATTTCCCGACAAAACTGCGGCCTGATTGTTGAAACTTATAGACAGAGAGACAGACAAAGAGGACATAGGGAGTGGAGCGAACTCATTGGTTGAAATGGGTGGTTCCTATAGACTAAGGAAGAACTTTCTCCCTTGATGGATCACCTGATGGACTAAGTAAAGTGTCTCTTGTGAGATGCCGTTAGTTTATTACCTACCTCCTTTGTCCATAGCAACCACCCGCTACCAATACGATCCCTCCATATCTTTTTTGTATTCTTCGTCTATAGCTTTGTCTATCAATTTCAACAATCATCTCGCGGATGGGGCAGAGGGCAAAGGGGGCTGTCGTTTTGTTCAAAGTTCTCGCCGAAGGAATTCGCTTTGTAAACTGGTGGCGGGCCGTTCACGATGGCGGTCGGAAGCTCGAGGATTAGCAGTTGCAGTTGGGATTGTGAGGTCCTTGAGGCTGCTCCGTCAGTCGCGTTCCCTTGGCGCCACTCACCAGACTTGGATCCGTGTCTAAACTCTCGGACATTTTGTCACAGATTATATCCACTAGTCTCTCAAAGACAGCCTGAAAAAATACCCATCAACGGTTAGTATATTTTTGCAATCAGTCTACTATTACTGGGGGCGCGATACGATGAGGTCTGGAAAACCGGACGGGTAACACGGAAAGAAATTCAATGTTGATTTAGCATTTACACTGTTCAAAAGATGTCCGACAAGTTTCAAATGCTGATTTTACATTTTAACAAATGCTAACGTAATTCCGCCCACTGCAAAACGTACAAATTAAAATGTTATGTTAGCATTTTTGTATTGTAAAATCAGCATTTGAAACTTGTCGGACATCTTTTTAACAGTGTAAATGCTAAATCAACATTTATTTTTTTTCCGTGAAATACCAAAATCCATAATATATTACATAATATATTTTGCAATAGACTTTTGGTGGGAGTGTAAATATTTATGAAAGTTTAGATTCTTCGAATGTGTAAAACACGAGGTAAAAAAACCCTGAGATATACCGAGCGTTTGCTCATTTTAAGGCAGAAAATAATATGAACATGCATGACCTAAAAGTGGAGGATAGATAACATTACCCAAGTTTAAAATAGGCACAGTACAGGAATATTAGCGTATAGATACATAGTATTACACGCGTGAGACAGCAGAACGACAACATTTTTAATTGTTTTTACACATCCCACTGAATCGCCTTTTAAACCTGTCAGAATGACTACAATTCTTTAGTAAAACCTAAATTGCATCAGCGGCTGATAATTCAAGCAAATATAAGTATACTCATCAATCCATTTGTCAGATCGAAGTCTAATGAGTCACACCTTAGTTAGACTCATGTAGCAAGACCATGGTCCGACAAAGAGTCTCTTGTTAGACCTAAATTAGACTAGAAAATGCACTTAGAATGTGGCTCATGGACTGATTTAGTGGCTACGTCATGGTTCTAATCGTCGCTCCTCTGACGTAAGGGCGTATCTCTATTTCCACATGAGCCTTAGAAAGCATAAAGTCTACGGAGGTCAGGGCTCACGTGGTAATTGAGATACGCTCTTACGTCAGAAGAGCGACAAAATGTAAACAAACACATGCCCTGGTAAAATTTGCATTGGCGATAGGAGCTGCGTTTCAAAATACCATAAGAGTTCTTATAGCCGACTGAAGAAGGCGATAGAAAATTATATAGCTGGCTGTAGGAAGTGGAAAAAAGCGTACGGCCGGGCTACACGAAGCGATAAAAAATTATACAGCCGGACTATAGTTCCTATCGCCGGGCTTTACACTTTATCGCCTGGCTGTTGCTTTTTTGCCATCGGCTGTAAAAAGCTATAAGAGATTGTGTAGAAATTCATGTGCTTTGTAAATCCTTAAGTTTGTACGGAATCACCTTAATATTTACAAAACGCACATTATATTTTTTTTTACTCCCTACTTTTCTTTTTTTCATCAATTAAAATGAGAATGATCCATACATATACAGAGTGTGCAAACATTTCAAAGTCATGAGTTGAAAAACGCTGACTCCACGAGATTAAATATTAGAGCCCAACACAAAGCGGAGCGGTGGCGCACTGGCGCCTACAAACCTAACATGGATACTTCACGCATTGCGCAATGCGTGAAGTATCCCTGTTAGGTTTGTAGGCGCCAATGCGCGTTTCGCGCTGGCTGTCCGCCCGCCGCAGCGTACCACGGCACTTGAAGCAACCAATTTACACCAGAGGTATTTCACAGTATCATACAAAATTGAAGGCGCTCCAACATATTAGGAATGGCAGGCATCTTTCAAAAGTACGGAGCTTTCCTCGCAAAATAAATCAAGATACTGCGGCCCAAAAAGAGAGCGGTAGTTCAAAAACTCACTAAGTCCTAGCATCCGTAATTAGTAACGTTTAGCATACACTTTATCGCCAAGCTGGTGCTTAATCGCCATCGGCTATAAATGACTATAAGAAATTGTGTTGCCGGCTATAGAAGCTATTGGAAATCTTACAGCCGGCTGTAGGTCTATGGTATTTTGGAACACAGATTCTACCGCCAATTTTTACCAGGGTGATCTTGTTTCTGAATCGCGTCCTTCACGCTGCCTTCGCCATCCTTTGCGCCATGGTGGTAAAAATGTGTCAAAGTGTTTCTTGCGATCAAAATTACTCGTGTTTTATGAGTCCTTCATTGACTTATGACCTGTCAATGACTAAATTGTGAAGAATTAACGCATTAACCCACGAGGAATTTGTACATAAGGTTATATTAGTTTGTTTCGGTTTGCACCAAGACTTCAACATTATTTCGAATGATGTAATCACTAAATCAGTCTATAACAGCAGGATTTAATACTTACTTTAACATTTATATTTTCTTTCGCAGATGTTTCGAAAAACTCTACTCCTAATTGCTCAGCTAGCTGCTTTCCTCTCTCGAAGGATATTACTCGCTCATCTTCCATATCGCATTTGTTGCCAACCAATATTACTTGTGCGTTATCCCACGAGTAGGTTTTAATTTGTGTTACCCTGGAAACAGAGAAATTTAAATTATTATTCAAAATAATGAGGGCTGTCGCATCGCATTATTTTTTTCCGCACAAATTGGAAGAAACATTCCATTTTCTATCCGAAGAAGGGTGCATTATCATAATGCACTTATTTTTTTGCGGCGTATAATGCTGCAGTCTAACTTTGCAATCTAAGAAAATCGCGATGCACCAAGTCGGATCTTGACGTGTTCTGTCAATTGCAAAGCACTCGTATTATCTGTCTCACATGTCAAAACATGCTGACTACTGAATTGAAATTTTTTCAACCAATCCTAATCAATTGTGATACTATTGTGATAATATCATCTTTTTAAAAAAAAAATATATTTACTCCTTATGTTCTTGCGATACACACAACAGGACTTTTGAGAAAGTTGCAAACAATGGTATGCTATATCATAACATTATTGATGTCATATTTTCTTCTGGCTGATCTAAAGAATGATAAGATTTTCCTATAGCCAATTTATATTATAAAACTGCTCCTTTATACGAGGGTATTTAAATTGGCATTTTAGGTACAAGGCCGGATTCGCCTACTTGCCGCCCATGGGCCGCTTGTATTTTGCCGCCCCCTTCTCATTCGTTTTGAAACTCGATAAAAACCATCAAATGAACGTGCCAGCGGGGGAGGGGCGCATAAGACGCATTTACTCGTATTAAACACATTTTTTTGGAAAGCCATGTCAACACTATTAACAAAAATTCACGAAACTTTGCGCGATAGTTAAGTTCCGTAAACCTATCTCTGTGTGGACAAGGCCTTCCATTCATAAGAAAATGAACGAAAAAATTATGAAAGAACAAACAGAAATGTGGTTCAATGATTTTAACTTTCGCCGCCGCGCCGCGCAGACCGCACCGTGTTGGACGCAATGCGTGAAGTATTCACGCAGTCTTGTAGGCGCTATGCGTTTCACGCTGACCGCACTGTGCTTGGTGCAATGCGTGAAGTGTTCATGCATTCTTGTAGGCGCTATCCGTTTCACGCTGACCGCAATGACCGCACTGTGTTTGATGCAATGCGTGAAGTTTTCATGCAGTCTTGTAGGCGCTAATGTGTGTTACATGCCGATCGCCGCGCCGACGGCTTAACTCGACTTATTGAAAGTGCTGTCTCTTGTATCACTAGGAGACGACAAAATTAGAAATTACTATACTCTCAGGAAATGAGAGATTTTGACCCCTTTTCTCGTTTGTAATTTTGTTTTTATAAATCCGATTTTTTTTCATACTTACACTTTAAAAAATTACAAATTTTTGCCGCCCCTTAGATTTGCCGCCATGGACCGCGGTCCATGTGGCTACCCCCTTAATCCGGCCCTGTTTAGGTATACGACACCTTTCTATTCCCAAAATGTTTTTTAGCATATTCTTCCTGTGATGTAGGTCCTTCGAAAGTAAAATAATATTCGTATGTGGCACACTACTTTGTATTTTGTACTTGTTTTGCAGGAACATTAAGAAGGACAGGTTTGATAATTTGCCTGATTGATTTTGGTTCTGATCACGAGGTGCTATCGAATCCACAATTGAACATTATACCAAATTTTGGGCGTATATTCAAATAGTGATGTTATAAATACTATGCTTCGCAATATGCTGATTGACGACTAAAGCTTGGCACAATTTCTCAAAATTTATATTGATTCTGCCTGAAAATTGATTGAATAATCAATGTTCCAATGTTCCAAGTATGTTACGTAGTTTGGGCTAAAATCAGACAGGTTTATGGTTAAAACTGATTAATTCCCTCGCAATTTGTGCCTGAAAAGGACGCGCAAAATTATTGAAGTTCTTCATCAAGAGGTTCATGAAACTCATTAAACCTTAATGAGGGTTTTGCATGGCTCAGGGATTTGCGATTTAAGTACCGTCCCTTATAAAAAATTTCGCGGCCAACTCGATGACGCCACATGTTCTCTCTGGAATAAACTCCCAAGCTCCAAAAAAACTCTTATAGTTCAGGCCATAGTGGAGAGAATCATTGCTCAAGCTACGCTGAGAGTCCGCCCCTATATTCAATCAATCTCATTATCCACACGACAGGGAGAAAATAAGGGTGGCATGATACGTAATAAAGAAATGAAAGATTAACAATTTCAGTGAAATATTTCATGAAATTTCACGAGGTTGTGAAATATTTCTTATTTTTCAGAGGCTGGAGTATGCAACCTGCACTTAAACACACAAGAATATAAGAAATTCACAATTTTTACATTTTGCGAAACATGAAAAGGAGTTTCTTTTTTTCAATTTCTTTCATAAATTTCTAAAATTTCAAGAAATATTTCACGTGAAATTTCAAGATTTTATTTTTCATGAAATTTTGCCACTCTGGAGAAAAAGCATCAGCAGCGTTGCCATTTTTTGGGGGGCTGGAAACCTGGAACCAGAGCAACCCTACAATCAATTGATCTAAACATGTGCGAGTTTGACTGGATATAGGGGTGGACTTTGAGCGTAGCGAGAGGGATCACTTCTAACAATTACAGCCTCACCTTTGAAAGGGGTTTTTAAGCTTAGGAGTTCACCTCGTAACAAAACTAGTGGTACCATCGTGCTTCTCGCAATATCTTGCACACTAAATGTGCTTTAAGTCCCAGACGCATTCAAAAATTCCATTTAATCGTCAAATAGAGGTACGGTCATATCGATGCACAGAACTAATACTAATGATGTGCATACAGGGATCTTCTATCGATATTTTTGGACTGTGAAGATAAAGAATGATGCATTAAGTAATAGTATTTGATACTTTTTGCCCTACGTGAACCACCAGCATGATTATGATTGCTGTTTTTAATGTTTTTAAACTCTGATGCCATGAGCACCTTCTTTCTTCAGAGATGCATTTGTCATCGCCCCTCTGGTGTAAGGGCGCAGCTCTATTTCCGCATTAGCCCCAGAAAGCATGAATTTATTCGTGAAACAAAGCTCACGGAGAAATTAAGATACGCCCTCACACCAGAAAAACGACGTTATGTCTGCCTTGCTAAAAAAGAGCGCTGTATGAACCTTCAGGCGTTGTTTTTCCTCTTGCAAATTATTAATTTTTGGGAAAATTTTTGAATATTTGTCTGCCGATTTCTCATATAATTTTGTTGGTAATTTGATCTAAAGTATCTAAAAATTTCAAGGAAAAATATTCACAATTTTCCTCAAAAACAAACATTTTATCGAAAGAAATTGTGCATCTCTCGAATGTTCATACGGCGTTTTTCCCGAGAACGGCAGATATGTAGTGAGGCAGGAATAGTACTCACCAATCTTGAACGCTATTGAATGATTCTTCATTCGTGATATCATACATGAGGATGAAGCCCATAGCGCCTCTATAATACGCTGTCGTGATTGTCCGGTATCGCTCTTGACCTGCTGTGTCCTGGAAAATCGAGAATATATTTTGAGAATTTAGATTCAACCCACGGTACTAAGATCCAAACATTTTGTAATTAATGTCAACCAATGTCAGTGGCGTGACCAATCCACACAGGTCTGTCATCGCAAATATTTTTGAAATCCACGTCTCCACCCAGCCATGCCCGGCCTTCACCGGTTGCTCTCATAAAATATATATTTCATTTAAATTTCCCGCCCCCAAAACAGCCAGCACTACGTCACAGCGTACACTGAAAAAAAATGTATGCACTCACGCTTCATAAATTATGGGTCGGGGCCACATGCGGACTAGCTGTGAAAAATTTGATGCCGACCTATGAGTAGAGATAAAGTCTATTTTAGTATGAACAAATATTACATACGAAGATTATGTACTCCGAGTTCATACCGTATGGACCCAGCGTCCATACCGTATGAACGGAAGTTCATAAACATGTTTTTCCATACACGACATGTTTACGGCACATGTTTGCTCTAGTCGTGAAAGTCAGACCACATGTGCGAGCAGTTCATACCTTAGATGTCCCAAGCAGTATGGACTCTCACCACATAACCATTGTTTTCAGTGTAGTAGACTTTCGAAACTCGTCTTCGGGAATGGCCGTCCTGTGTAGATTAGTGTCGCTCAAAATTATGTTCTTTTAAATGCAAACTCGGAACTGCCGCAACTCAAGTTTTGTCGGATATTTTTCAGTGTTAATTCTCTGAAAATGTTTGTAGAATACTGCAAAAATGCAAAGGTTGGATTTTATCGAATCGAATTTGGCAACGTTGGAATGTTTATGTGATGTTCTTCCCTAGCGCGGCAGATTTCCTCTTCGTCCGTAGAGACTAAGGTTGCGGTGGGATTCGGCTGAAATGGTGTGCGGCATATTAATTTGAACGACACTCGGCAAAAAGGATTCATTTAGGAGGCCTTTGAAAACAACTTATAGTTTATTGCAATGGTTCGGTAAATGCGCAGTTTCAAAACTATGCTCGGGTAGGTTTTTTCTGTGCTGCACTGAGTAAATGTGTACCATTTTCAGTCATGTTTTAACCTTAAAATGTGTTTGTTGTGGGTCAAACACGTAATCACGCAATCACGAAGAACATAGAGGGCATGCACTACTGCCTTTCCTGACTTGAAATAGAAAAGGACCTTTTCATATGAATACAAATCCGTTGATTTTTAATAATTTAAACAATTTTAAAGTCTTTTGAATGGATATTGACAGTTTACGAGGAACGGAGGATTTATCCGAGAATATTCTCCAAGCAGAAGTTGCAAAGGTCTATTCTCTCACAACTAATTTTTAATCGAGGTTACCTGTCTCAAAAAATTGTTTTACACAAATTTAAGAAACTTGCCGTCTGGAACTTATGAAACAAGCATGCGTCCATCTCCAAGAATACTACTGTACGCGCACGTGTTGGCAGTTTTGCCTACTTATCAAACTGAAGGGAAACGCCGCTATGTGTTGTATAACGAGGTTTCGGACGAGCAACAAAAAATGAATTGCCTACTCCAGCACTTCAAAATGATGGAATCCTTGAAGTTTGATTAATATTTGTCTGATGAAAGTTTGGGGAGAAAACAAAGTTGAAGAAGAAACTTTTAACTCCGGTTAAAGATAAAAAAGACAGAAAGAAGAAGGAATATCTTACTGTATTAAGTGTATTATCAGCAGCAAGTCAATACTTCCAATTAATGAGCGAACTCTATCCGGACTGTTCTTGCATATTGATTCCGTCTCTTCGTAAAATTAGATTAAATTGTCTTTTTAATCATAATTACGTTTTGCCTTTGTATCTTGAATTTAACTTCTTTATTCAACTTTTAGCTCCATAAATTGAAATCCTACCAATAATTATGACTTTATCTTTCTACTTTGCGGAACCTATAGTTTTGCATAGTTTGAAATCGGCAAAAGTTGTTCGGTCTCTACTTGTTTTTTCCAGCCAAGCAAAAATAATTTGGCCCGATTTGCGTGGACATGACTGAAACGCCCCCAGCAAAACCATTTTTTTCATGCTTTACGTAAGTAAAACTATTTTCCACTGAAAATAAAAACTTTCGCTGCACGGAAAAAACGAGTTCAGGGCTGGGACCTGCGCGGATGGTCCCACCCCTAACCGGGTAGGTAAAATTGTTCACCTCATACTCCATAGGGGCAGGCCTGGCGCGGGTAGACCCCAAACCCACCTGCTTCAGGGTTCAGCCCTACTTGGTAAGGGCTGGACCCTGTCCAGGTAGGGCTGGGCCCTACCCGCGCAGGGCCTGCCCCTGTGGGGTATGATGTGAAGCAATTCTAGGACCTAGCCCTAATCTCATTTTTCCCGTGTGCGGCTAAACCAGTTCAGCGTGGAATTGGGTTTACAGACGTTTACATTTATTCTGATGTCACCATGACGAATCGGTCGGTCGAGATGACGTCAAACGCTGCCAATTTTGTTGAGTTCAACAACGCTCCTAATGTGTCTTCGCAAATGACCCCCATGGGATGAGCTCCGTCCTCCGGTCTCCCTGAAATTGAATCATTACCACGACGGTTTAATGAGAAAATATAATTCAAGTGATTTATTTTACGTATACGTACCCATATTTGTAATTTAACTCTTTTGTCGTGTCGAAAGACTGTTTTAACTTTGAAGTCAATACCAACTGTGGAAACAAATGCAGATGTGAACGAGTCGTCGGCGTACCGGAATAGAAAAGACGTTTTTCCAACGCTACTGTTGCCAATAATTAACAATTTGAACATGTAGTCGAAATTCTGGTCTGCCGCGTCCTTCTGCCATTTTGGCTCCTGTCCACCCGCCATCTGAAACACAAAAAAAAACATGATCGTAAACAAAGCCAGCTAAATTATAGGTCAGTTAATATCATTCGAAGGGTATCGATAGCCAGAGTGTGAAATAGTGTAACTCCATTCTGCCGTGCTAAGGAAAAACGCCGTATGAACCTTCAGGCGTTGCCAAATTTCCTTTGATATAACATGGATTTCCTGATGAACTTATGAATATTTTTCTGCCAACTTTTTAGATAATTTTGTTTACAATTTCATCTAGTGTTCCTGAAAATTTCAAGGAAAAATATTCATAACGTTCCTATAAAATAAACATTTTATTGGAGGAAATGTGGAAACTCTTTAATTTCCGCCAAATTATGATAAAATCGAGAAAACTTTCTAAAATTTTGGTTTAAACTCATAGACTCAAGTTATGCTTTTTGCATTGTATCAACACATATTTGTGAACCTAAAAAAACGATGGTCGCACCATCTGCATTGAAAAATGCATTATTCCCTTCCTCCAAAAATGCACCCTGAGCATGCAGTCAACATGGAAATATTTTGTGTGCCCTAGTACCAACTCTGCGAGTGAATGCCACTTTCGACTCGACATGTGCATGCTAACTCGTCACCTTTTTCATTACTTTTTCTCCTGTTCGACCTGCGTGCAGCAATGATACGACTGCACGTTGCCATTTCCGTGAAAACTCACACCGCGACGATCAAGCGGAAAATCTTGCGGGAATACGGCCCACTTTGGCAACTCTGTTAGTGATAAGGCCCGCGCGGTGGGGCTATTATCCTGTCAGTTGCCCTTGGTATTTACGTGAGCCAAAATATTGACTCCTCCGGAAGTTATTCGAGTCATTTTACCACGATCGTAGGTTTAATGGCATCTTTACTCGTTAAACGCAAAAGAAAAAAAAAAACAAGCGAACTACGGAATATTGAAACAAGGAATGTTGGATGATTGATCTATGCGACAAATTTATTTTTAAAAAAATGCAAGTATTAATAAAGTAAAATTTGAGATTTTCCACTATTAGATGGTGCAAGTCCGCGAACAATCGAACATGTATATTGGTTTGCGACGTTGTCATACTTTATTTTTTAAATCGAAAGCTACTCAACGGCAATTCTTAAAAACTGCCGTGATTTTATTTATCCTGTGTAAAGAAGATTCTATGAGGACTTCATGGAATGTCAAGTTATTCTAATCTATTTTTATTTTTATTTTTTTTTTAAAACATTTTATGTCAATATGACGTAACTGCTACGAGGATGTGTCTTTTATCCATCTAAATGATTAAAATAAACTAAATAAAAATACAAAGTAACGTTACATAAGAATACCAAGGGGAACAAAACAGAAACTGAGTCTTTTAAACACCTTATACGGTGTTTGAAAGACTCAGTTTCTGTTTTGTTCCTGTTCAGTTTCTGTTTTTTGTATCAACAAGATACATGGTTTCGGACTTACGCCATCGTATTGCTTTATTCATTTGATGTATGGACGGAGTAAAGGTGTTTTTTTAAAAAAAAAAAAAAAAAAAAAAAAAAAAAAAAAAAAAANCCCGCCATACTCTCACGTGGTCTACTCAAATTCAAGTGAAATGGGCTTTCATTTTGTAGAGAAAGACGAATTGGATGGGTAAAAAAAGTTAATTGCAATACTGCTATGCCTAGTAAATTTCCTCCAAGTACTCCTGGACGAAAGTAATTCGCAATAACGCAATACTTTATGGACAAAAAAAAACGAGAATGGGTTTGCCAGGGCTTCGATGAATGGCGGTGATTTTCATAAACCACTGTGCGCGGGTATTATAATAACGGTGTTATAGCGCCAACCGTCAGTAGGAACACAATTACTGCGCTGGCTAACGCTAAAAGTGATTAATATTAAATCTCGCCCGAGGGGTAATTTATGACACGTTTGGCGATACAGAGCTTTTCGATCCGTATCCAAAAGTTATGGTTTGCACTTACGATTTTTTCCAGTTTATTATCACTGGATTAGGGTGGTATGACGTAACATATAGTGGGCGAAAATCTACAATTAGTCTTTGGTGCAAATCAGGTCCCTCTAATGAGATAGGTATGCCTGAGTTGTCGCGATATATTATCTGTGTACTATGAATGGCATAACGAGTGTTTATAGGAAATTTTATTTATTACGCACCACACTAATTTTCGGTGCTGAGTTTTTCAATCAAATCTATTCAAATATTTAATTTTTAATTATTAATTTTCTATCAGTGCGATGAGATTGACGCAGTAGTCCTGCACTGAAAAAAAATGGTTCCGTTCATGGGGCTCCTGCACTTTCTTTGTCACAGTCACAGAAGTTTCTGTTATGAAGGCAGAGTATACTCTGTGCTCATGACCGAAGTTATGTTCTCACAATGGAAAATTTCTGTAAGCATATTAAAGAAAGTGCAAGAGCCCTGTGAGCAGAGGGTTCTGTCATCAGCGCACCGATATTTGTTTGCGTAGGAAAATGACACGGAAAAAAGACACACGAACAATGGGTAATAAAGGTTAAAAAGTTTGAACTTTAAAGGACCGGGCTCTATTCCTATACAGCGTGGAAAACAACACATAAATTTGTAAAACCTAGGACCTCAGTCACTTTTTAGCATCTCAGTGAAGGAAACCCGCACTCTTTTCTAGAAAAAAAGTATGGGATAAGAGAGAATGAGAGGTTAACGTTGGAGCATATATGTTACCCGTCATTATTGCGAAAAAAGCGACGCAGAGAAAATGCAAAGAACAAAACAGGACACAAAAAAAGAGGAAGTGGTTGGTATAATTACGTAGTCTGATGGGAAGGCCACAAGGCGATTTTCAGGTACCCGTTCCTGCGGTAATTGCATGGTGGTAAGCTGAAGCACCGAACTCACTCAAGGATCAGTACTCACTTACTCACTTCCCACGACCGCTACATGGGAGTATAAAACAGACGGTTCGCAATGCACCTGGCAAAGGCCCAAACAGATCCATGGTTTGTACCGCGGTGCCTCGTTTCCAGATTTCTTGGCATCCCTGAATTCCGACTTCGTATCGACGTGCAAAAAAAATGTCAAAAACTGCCGCATTTTTTGGAACTATATTGGATTTTTTTCGGAAGGGGGAGGGTGAGGGTCAAGGCTGATCCTCCTCCTCCTCCTTTGAGTCTACCTCACCGAAAAAATATGATAGATTTTACCATACTAACACAGTGATCCGAGGATGATAATAAACACCAGACTCTAAGGTGGCCTTTACCATATTTGGTGAGCAGAGTTCTATTAAATACTACTACAATAATTCTAGTTATTTTCACTAAATAGTAGCACTACTGTGTAAGAAAATCGAGACAAATATGATGTTACCATACTTCTTTTTTCAATACTGGCCTCTTCATGAAAATGTGAGAGATTTGGCCAAAAAAGTGCTTGACATTTAAACAATTATAATTTTTAATCGATTTTTTAATAGGGCCAACTGAAAAATGCCCGTTGACGCTAGAATGTCCACTCGAGTCCTAACCCCCCCTCCCCCCCGGAAAAAAGTTTTCTTAAATCCAGCCGTGAATGCCCAATGAAAAGGCGGACTACCACGTGTTTGCTATTGGAAGAGGAAGTTTTTGAAGAATTGCCAGTTTGAAAAGGAAATATCGATTTGTTTTCTGAATATGGGAATTTAAAGCTCATGGTAAACTGAACAATCTGCTGAGATTTCTCTCGATACTCTTTAAAAGTTGCATTCCTCTGCCGTGTAGAGTGAGATTCAAAGGAAGCAGTAAAGAGCTCGATTTCCGACAAACTTAAAGAACTGATATCCATCCAATTGGCCTCAGTGATAATTAATTGTCAAAGCCTTGGACTTCTCTGCCCCTTTCAGAGTTTGCCCTGTCACAGACGCAAATCCATTTAAGAATTAAACGAGGTTGACCGGATCCAACGATTTTATGACACAAGAGGGGTTTGAGGAAACTGGGAGCTCAAATCGAGTCCTCAGCCCTGCTATGATGATTTTGAACACGAGAGACTAAAATCTCAACGAAATTCATGGCCTTTTTACGATCGTCACGAAGTTGTGACGTCATGACTCAAGCCTCTCATCTTTAAAAAGGATCCCACGCTGATTGCAAATGGGAGCTTATCTCATGAATTGATTTCTTCCCATTGGCGACGAGCTGTAAGGTCTAGAGATAGTGTATCAATGTTTTTTTCTCGTGAGAGGACTGATGAAAACTTTCTTGTGCTTTTGACCAAAAAGAGCCCTTGTTTAGTCCGTTTATTTGAAGTTTTTTGAGTTTCATCACCAGAAATTAATCAAAAAGCGCCTTTCTTATATGTGGAACATGTACAATTTCACCTATCGACGGCGCGGCGTAAGTCCGCAATTACATATCTCGTTTGCGGTGTCTGAAAATCTCCGCCTCTATGTTATTTTTTTAAAGGAGAACAAATTGACATCGTTCCTTGAAGTGAATGCAGAACTTTCTTCGCATAGAGAAGAAAAACCACGACAGTTTCAAAGAATTGCCGTTGAGTAGTTTTACGTTTAAAAATAAAGTATGACAGGAAGTCTGCGACGTCGAAAACCAAGTTATGTGATTGCCCACTTACACCGTCGATATGCAACATGTACAATTTTACATATGTTGAGATTGAACACCTGCATCCAAGCGTCACCATTAAGATAGCCAAAGCTCCTTCAAAATTTCTGTACGGAGAGCGAAAATCCATTGAACGTTAATCGTTTCATGCAGGCGTTCCAATTTCTAAAGTCAGAGCGCCTTCAATTTTTTTGAATGCAGAACAGACATCAATCGAGCATGAATAGTGGCATCAGGCGTTACCATTAAGATAGCCACAGCGCTCTCAATTTTTAGCATGAAAGATAACCCAGTCATGATGCAGTTCAAGTTTTCCCAAAGGAGAAAACCAGCCTCCTTCAAGGCAATGGAGATGTTGCATGTGTGAGGAATTTGCGATTTGACTGTTGATTCTTGTGTAAAAGTTCGCGAGAAACACGATGGTGCCACTGGTTTTCTCTGAAATCAACTCCTAAGCTCAAAAAAAGCTCTCAAGTTGAGGCCAAAATGGAGGGGATATCCCACCCTACCCTGAGAGTCCACGTCTACATCAAGATAAACTCTCCATCCAAAGATAGAGAGCAAATACATTGACAGGGCTGCCACTTTATTTCTTCTTCTTCTCTTCTCTAAAATTTTTAAGATTTGGGGACTCTCAAATTGAAAACACGGCAACACTACCAATGTATTTGCTCCCTATCTTTGCATGGAGAATTTGTCTTGATGAAGAGGTGGACTCTCAGGCCAGCGTGAGATATCCCCTCCATTTTTGCCTCAACTTGAGAGCTTTTTTTGAGCTTGGGAGTTGATTTCAGAGAAAACCAGTGGCACCATCGTGTTTCTCGCGAACTTTTACATAAGAATTACTGGTCAAATCGCAAAATCCTCACGCATGCTACATCTTTATTCAAAGGGGAACCAATTGAATCATCCGAAAACTTTCCTAGAGTATTTTGGGTACTCATCAATAAGTTCATAAAGGGCGATTGATTCCATTAATATTCTACTCGGGCGCTACCAGGTCCATTTCCTCAAAGCTCAATTGGACGTATCTCTGACAAACGGAACCATGTGCATTATGACGTGAGCCCTGTTATGCACATATCCTTATGGATCTCAGGGCTCATGTCTTAATGCACATAGTTCCGTTTGACAGAAATACGTTCAAATTTCACAGTAACTGCGCTCTTCGGGTAACACGGCCGAGTAGTCGCTGCGTCTATCGCGGCGAGAAAGTAAGCCATCCGGGGCGGACCAGATTGGCCTTGATTGAAGACCCGTTTTCAAGAGCGTGAATAATACAAAGGACGCTGGAAAAAATCAATTGCGACCGACGACATGGAGACAAAAAGACCCGTTATTCAAAGACTCTCAAATTGGATTAGAGGGATCGATCCGCGGCGCGGGTCGCAGTTCGTAGGTGCTAGGTCAAGAGCTATGCCTTTTATCCGACGACTTGCATGCTGGCGCTCCCGCTAAAGGAGGTATAAACAAACTTTGTGATCCACCCACCCCCGCCGCACTGCGAAACCGTAGGCTGTTGCTAACTTCACACTTCGAGACTTATGAAACTTTCGTGTCACTTTGAATGCCTGTCATCGGGAGCTATGTTTAAAATATGACAGGGTTTATTAATACCCCCGCGGAGAGAAAGGAGGAGCCCTTGCTGCCGGGCTAAGTAAAAATTCCATATGAGCCTTTGGATTTTGCCAAATCTTGTTCGATGAACAACCAATATTTTGGGAGACTGACTCACGTCATAAAGATCTCGATACACGATCAAATTCCCGAACAAATGGCCATCGAGGTGTCGGGAGTCATCAGTCTTAAAATCGTCATTTTGCTTGATATTAAAATTAAAAACACGGCTGAAATGTTTCGTGAGGTAGAAAATTATGAATGCTGGCACTCCATTTTTATCTAAATTTGACGGCCCAACCAATTTTAATCAAAGCGGACCGTTGCATGATGACCATTAGTCATTAACTGGTCTACTATGATCAGAAATGGTTTGGAATTAGATCATGTATCGAGACCTTTCCTTTTGACTCGCTCCATTTGTCTTTTCCCACACGGAGGAACGTAATTTCATTCCAAGGTAGCGAAATTGGCTCAAACAATTCAAGCTTTTACAAAAATGTACCTGTACCAATTTTAGTCCAACATTTTTCTGATTATTGTGTAAGATCTGGGGAGTATCGGTAAAATTTTCAGTTAGAATTTCCTAAGATTCTTTTGGTCAAAATGCAATTGGCGACGGGAAATTTGGCAAAACTTAAAGGTGATTACGTTCTTTCGTGAGAAGAACGACACATTGTGTGGCAGGCACTCTGTTTTGGGCTAAAACATAGTGTACAATAGAGCCGTAAAGTTCTGGAGCGCCGATATAGCTCTTTTCCGAAGCTGTTTTGTCCAACGCTTTTTAGACGATTGTGCGACGAGTGATGAAGCCGAATGCGCGGGGTCCAAACTCCGAGCTTTCCTTAGAAAATATAGGTTTAAAGTTCATTTTAAAAAAAGCTGGGAGTTCCGTGCATTTTTTATTTTGTTATGACTTTGGTCGACAAAATTTGCCAAAATTCGTGAAAATAATTACCGCCTTAAAGTAATAAATCCCGAAAAACACACGCAGCCTGTTATTCTTGTATAAGCCGCAGAGTTGAAAAACGCCGTTTGGTTCCTACATCTGGGGAACAAGAGGCTTTAGGAGTGCACCGTTCAAGGATTGACTTCAGTGGCCAGTATATTGAGACCCTAATAATTGTACTCTATGGCTGTAAGTCGGAAAGAAAATACACGACACTTACGCGGTTTTCACGCCCTTGATTGACTCTAGGGTTTGAACCTGATCAAACCCTTGAAGTCGCCAGAGAGTCAATCCTAATGTTATTTGCACCACGACACCAATCAGTCATCATTCGGCGAATAATATCTGATTTTTTGCTCGTCAATCATCATCAGTCAAAAAATAGCGTTGACCTTTTAACTTCGAAAGTTTTGCATCACACTAAAACATTGCTTAGACTGTAAGTGCAGGTTCTCTGAGGTATATTTCATCGGTGTGATTACATGAGATATCACTGATTTCTATCCTTACACAGTGGTGCATTCCCTCAAAACCTCATTCTCATCGAAATTCTCTGACTCGGTTAAAATATGTTTCAAATACGAAACCCTATTGGACTGATCACACCTGTGTCTAAATTTTATTTCACGATGTGCATTTTCTTTCAGAAATAGTAACTAAGCGACCCGTCGCGTTTATTTGAACTACTTAGATAAATTTGACGTATAAAATGATTCACCAGAGACATGTAGGGCCGGAGTTCTTTTGGGAAAATCGTGCGTCAGAATTTGAAATCGGTTTAGAGGGTCTTCAGAAGTGAAGAAATAATAAAAATATAAATAAATGCGCGCAACATGAGGCGATTGAGAAAATTTGCTCTTCCCATTCAAGTCACATCATAATGGGCGCGCAAGATACGTTAACTATGCTTCACGTGATAGTCATAAATGTTTTATTGTCTATTTACGGCGTATCGCTAGTTTACACTCATGTGTTTCATACTCACTTGATCTGTTTATAAGTTTCACCAAATTACTGATCTTCTCAAATGAAAACGATCGAGTTTCATATATTGACTGTATCAAAACAGCACACTGCAGAAGATGAGTTTTCAAAAAGTGGGGGCTGTTCCGGGGTGTAAAAACGTCGTTCTTTAAGTATTCAATTTTCCGGAAAATTGACGGGTACTGAAAGAGAAATGAAAACTAGCTCTTGCTGGAAAAAAAATGAGGTCATTTTTGTATTTGGCGGCAAAAATTATGACGAAAGTGGGAAAATGTCGGGAAAGTTCACAAATCAACTCGTAAATGAGATATTAGTATGCATATACCCAACAACGCTCAAACACTACCCAAATCACTAACCCTCTAATCATACAAATGACTCCATCTGTGTTTTACATATCAAACTAATGTATAGTGTGTCGCATGCTTAATATCGGATAAGTTAAGAGTCGATATTCAAACTCTCACTCATGTCAATTATTTTCTTCGTGTCATTGTGAAGACAAAATATACCTGTGTAGGTTTGCTTTATTTTATGACTTGCCTGGTGACCTTCCTCTTCATGACTAAGATTAATATATCTGCATGTAAAGGATGCCATTATCTCAAGTGACTAACCTCATTAATTTACGATGAAAATAAATTAAAATGCACCACGTTTTCCGTTTTTTTATGCATTCAGTGGACCAGTAGACGAGGTACAAATTTAGGTACTCTGCATGATACATGTTTCTTAATCAAAATTCCATTTAAAACTCGATTCAAGCAACGATAATTACTGAGATGAAATCTTTACCGAACTAATAAAGTTTTTTATGGATAAATTCAAACTTCCTGCTCATGGAAAAAACAATAATCTACTTGAGCTAAACGGAACTCTGAAAGTTACCGACCGTGCCAGTCTCTGCGATGGCTTTACGCGAAATCCTTGTTAAGTGACATGTATCAGAATGCTTAAATTATTTTCTTGTCTTTACCATTATTGTGTAATTTGCGACCCTAATAACCCACTCCGTCTTTGGTATTCGTTTTTGCTACAGTAACGCGAATCATTTTTGAGGAGAACCGATAAGTTTTGAATAAACTTAGAATCATGTGATCTGGGGGTGCGGTTGGATGTAACTGTCTCCGTCCCGCTCATCCCCAACCCAATGTAAAGAATCGATTTCCTTGGTATGAATGGACCCAGCAGACTGGAAAGCTTCACCAATTGGTCGCTTGCAGTACGGCTGAATAGTTTTGAAAGTTCTCCTAACTTTGAATGATTTCGGTTTCATAATCAAGTCTTTTTGAATAGAGACACGTATAGAAAAGGGCGATGTCTATGGATCGATTCGTAAGGATTTTGTTCCACTTTGAAGGGGCACGGATACCAAAGGAATGGACGTATTTCTGCCAAACGGAACTATGTGCATTAAGACATGAGCCCTGAGGTTCTTAAGAATAAATGAATAACAGGGCTCACGTCATAATGCACCTAAATTCGTTTAGCAGAAATACGTTCAAATAGCGTAGCCACACAGATCGCCACTGCTCGTATCAAACATCTTACTTCTTTCACTTGGCCCGATGGATATCAGTTGCTTTTCTCCTTTTGTTTGTCTAGAAATCTATAGCTTCGAAGTTTCTTCCCTGAGGCGAGCTTTTATAGTTTTAGGAAAAACCATATACAGGGTGATACACAAGTCCTGAGTCACCAGCACCCCTGTCACTTTGGATTTAATTTAGATGGAGACTCTTAATTTTGTGAGTGGTCTTAGAAAAGAGAATACTAATTTTTGGACCCCCCCCCCTGAAAATTAAGGGACTTACCCTGCAGGGGGCAAGAACCCTGGAAACTCGGGGCTCTATGGATATTGGGGGAATTTTGGATCATCCTGACGTTTTAGACACTCTGACGTTGCCAATTATCTAATGATAAAAGTTGGCTGTTTTTCTTTAATAAGTGAATTCACGTTTTTCGCTGATTTTTTCCATAGAATTTTAGTCGAAATTAGTTTACAGGAAGAATGGGAGGGAAACAATAGAGAAAAGCGAGAGAGGAAGAGGAAACAAGTAGAAATATAAAGAAATATAAAGAAAGATAAAGTAGAAAAAGAGGAAGAAGAGAAGGGAAGTCCTCTCCCCCAAAAGTAGAAAGAAACAAGGAAGAGGCACAAAAGAGGCAAAAAACAGCGAGGAAGAATAATAATTAGAGGAAGCAGAGGAAAAAATACGGTAACAGAGGGAGAGGAGGAATTAGGAGAATAAGGGAAGAGAAGAAGAGAAAGAAACGATAAGGAGAATGGAGGGAACAAGAAATAAGTAGGGATTAAAGAAAATGAGGGGGAAAGAGAACAAAGGAGAAGAATGAGAAAATCGAGGAAAAGGAGAAGGGGCGGGTAAAGATCGGAGTGAGGAGGGAGAAGAAGAAGAGAAAAGATGCACATATGTATGCATTCTATAGGAAATTCAATAGCACATACGTTGTTTCCGGAGTGAGCCGAAAATATTGGTTCCTTATTGCTAAAATGTAATCCAAATCTCGGTAAACGCTTCTACTATCATTATCAATCTAGTCACAAACTTGCGCTGTAGTTTGGTGCTTTCGATCATGATATGAATGGCTCGGTTCTTGCCCGCAGAACCTTGTAGCTATGTTTTTTACTCAGCGAATGCTAAATGCCGATCAATCATATTTCATCCAATGTCGATTGATTTCTTCCTTCAATTCCGTCAGTATATCTCTCCTCTTACCCTCCCCTCGCCTGCTACACCGTCAAAACCGACGGAACTTTCAAAAGTTTGCAAGTAACGTCTCGGCCGTATACTGCAATTTAGACGATTGGCTCATACTGTTACCGCTCTGACGTAAGGGCGTATCTCTATTTCCATGTGAATCCTGATTTACATGTGAATCCATGCTTTCTGGGGTTCATGCCAAAATCGTATACCCTTACGTCAGAGGAGCGATGATACGGGTCACTTACCGCGAAAGAAATCAGGTGCTTCATATTATTTGATGGAAAGTGAGGGTTCTAATTTTCACACGGTCAGGAAATTATTTTAAATTCAATGTGAATCTAGAGAGGATTCACAACCGCGAATTAGTTTCTTATGTAATTTCATTGTTTTTCAGATCAAAACAAGGAAATAAAAAAACTGTGATTCCTGTACCAAATTTTAATCCATTCATTGAGTAACTTCCTCTTAACCTTAAATTGCACTACAGCCCGTCATTTTGCTTCGGTCTAATTTCGGTCTGCACTCTGGTTCAATTTTAAAAATGAAAATTCTAGTATTCTTTTTTGAGGAATCGGTCAATTTTGTCTACGCATGGATTTATGTACCATGCGAGCGAGAAACTCATTTAAGGAAAGTTCTTTACCCACACCAAACTCTCCTTAAATGAGTTTCTCGTTTGCATAGTAAATAAATCAATCCTTAAAAACAATGACTGATTCCTCAAAAAATTACTGCAATTATTTTCAATTATCAATCATATTATCAATTAACAGCCAAGAAATTGTCGCGTTATGAATAAACTGACAAAAACGCAGATGTCCGTTATTATAAAAGTGTTGGGCACTAAAGTTTTTTTCGCGAGGCGAATTACTCGTATTACGAGACTTTGCCAAAACTTTCAATGACAACCCTTTATCACACATGTTTGTTCATTTTTGTCCAACATAGTCCTAGGGATTTATGGTTTTCTTTTGGCACCAACAACTGAGAGAGACATTTGATGTAAGATATGTGTTGCGCAAGTGCCGAAATGTGAGTTCCGATAGACATAACGTAAGCTTTGGAACTTTTAAGGCTACTTGAATGCATGATGACTGTAGAAAGATATACAATTTCATACTCATTGGCTCTTTGGTTTTCTGGGTTCATTGCTTCTGGTGTTCGAAGAAATTAATAAAAAAATTAAAAAAAGCTCATCAAACATTCCTTCTCTCTATGCACCCTTATTTTGAATTTGGCCAGTTTCTGAAAAGTTTACGTATTTTCTCAAAGTACAACACATTTTTATGATCATGAAACTGATTAAAAAGCCGTCCTAGATTTTTACAACTTTTAAAGTCTTGAATAACATAGTTTGGAAAATCTCTTTTGGGCACGTTCTTGAGTGATTATCTCATGCTCTTTTTGTTTATTTTATCTAATTTTTTATTATTTATTTCCTCCATGTACGAATCCAAAAATCGGTCATATATTCTTCCTGAACCTCGTATTATTGACCTTCAATTTCTGAGTATCTGTATTTTTTATGCGGGCAGAAAGATTTCATTCATGATTTTATGTTTAGCTACGCAAATTTTTCCAGTATCCAAAAATAATTTACCTCAAAAATAAATAAAGTTAAACAACACAGAGGCAAATAATCCGAACTCAAGAAAAACAAAATCAAATCACTGCTAATCTCTACCTCGTCGACTCGCATTTAATTGATTGAGTATATCAATCCCCGAGAGACCTATTTACTTTGTAAATTAATAATCCTACCCACACAACATGAGTGAAGTGTGGTCTCAGAAGGCTGGCTAAAATCGAATCCCAATCACGAAATGAGCTCCGGAAAGCCACTCTGAGAAAACGAGCGACTTTCCACGCAAAAATAAACGAAATGAAAACAAGGGGAGCAGTAGGTGGAAACTTCGTAACTGGGTGGCACGAGCATGTATCATTTTATGGCACGGAGCCTAGGAACAACGTAATATTCACTCTACGGTGTATAACTTGCGAAAGTTCATGACTAAAGCTCCATGAGCTCGAGGGACAAAATGTTGAAATCAGTCCAAATTTGCGCTTGTGTGAGCGAGCAAATTTACGATCTCCGATTCCAGGGAGAAGGAATCGCGCCCATTCGGACGACTTACCTCGGTGGTGCGAAAGAGTCAGGTGAAACGCCGAGCACAGGACACAGGTCACAACCGGAGAACGACGGTCAAAAACGCACGGTAATAGGGTGTAATTAAACGAGGAATTCCAGCGATTTGGGGAGGAAAAACGGAAACATCATAGGCAACATTTGAAACGAGAGAAGGGTTGTAAGATAAGATTGGGAAAGTATGGCGGACGGGCTGCAGCGCAGTCTGCCGGGAGAGGGCGGGAAGCAGCTGGAAATGTATTGATTTCCATCGAGCACTCCTCTGACCCACTAGCCGCGCGCAGTCAGCGCCCAGTGTGCTTCAATTTCCCGTATGAAACAAACGGAAAATTATAGCTCCTCTAGGTTATTTTTTCCCGCGCGCCATGCGATGTTTTCCCCGAAATTGCCTCGGCTTCTGGATGTACTCCTCTTTATTGCATTCATTCTATTGGGGAATTGAAGTTGCATTCCCTTCCTCTTGACTTGGCGATGAACTGGAAACAATTGAACGTACTTAAGCCAGAAAGAACTATCTTTCACGCAAACCATGCACTGGAAAAAAAAAACACATTGGATCTAGAGTCCAAACTCTTAAAAACATCGACAAGAAAAAATATTCTTGATTCAATCGGATTTTTGCTTAAGTCAAAAACCAAGCCTCTTAATTTGAGCGGATTTCCTTTTGATTTAAGCAAAAATCTGATAGAATCAAGAGTATTTTTTCTTGTCAATGTTTTCAAAAGTCTTGACTCTAGATCCATTGTGTTTTTTTTTTTTTTTCCAGTGTATGCACGCAGTTCCTTTTAGCATAAAGATGTCTAATTTTAGCAAGGTCTCGATGACTTAAGTCGGAACATGCGTATTGCCGTCGCAAAGGCGGAATTGCTCCAAACTCGTCGTTTCCTTCACAGAAGAGCGTAACTGCATATCAGTGTTGCGAAATTTTCCCACGGAAATTGTATTTTTACCATGGTAATTTTAGGTATTTCAAATTAGAAGAAGGTTATTAAAAAATGTCCTCTAATATCTGTATTTTATAAAAAAAATTCGGGACCTAACACGGCATTTCTCGATCGCACGGCAGTACTTTAAAAACATCGCTGACCTGAGGGTACATCTCTATTTTTACATGTGTCCTATTATCCGTATAACTTTATACTTTACGAGGCTCCCGTAATAGACATACTCCTTTACGTCAAAGCAGCGACAAAAAGAGAGGGAGGGGAGAAATGGACATTGTTTAGCTTTTACAGCATGTGGTAAACATTAGGAGCTGACACCCCTCCCCACCAAACATTTAAAAAAAATGGAACTTAAATTAGAATGTAAAGATTTCTGCACCTTCTATGGACCAAATAAAATCGAAGAGAATTGCGATCTCCTCTTTGCCTGTCTTCATATACACGATCGTGACACGCAATTAACTGATAAAGTCATATCAGTTTAATTTTTAAAATAAAAACCTTTCTGTACGGCAATTCAATTCATCACTCGGCAATGTGGTATAAATTGACCGTAATGGGCAATTAATTAATATGTATGATATAAAATGGAAGAACACAATGATTGAATTGAGCTGAGTATTTCAATCAGATCAGATATTTCTATCTATGATTTTCGAGGCAAGTTAATTTTGAAAGCGTATGACATATTATGCTTGGGATAAAAACACATTATTATTCATATTTATTCCATCGTGGTTCAAATAAATGGAACACTCACGGAGAGCTGTATTACTTCCATCAATGATATGTCAACTCCGACCCCACCTCTTCACTGCAAAATGCTTTGTGACGGGACTACTGCACGCTCTCCTCAACCATTTGCATACAATTAGGAAGGACAAGTATTGGCAGTTCAAAATAAATACGATAAAAATAGCTGAATGAAATATTTTAATGGACATTGAAGGCAATATCCACTCCTCGGGTAATTGAAAGTAAAATTTATTGTCTCGGATTTTGGTTCATATATGAGAGATTCTGCAAGAGAGGTGGCAGTACCCCTCCCCTCTCCCCCTTTTTTGGAAAAAAATCATGATTTTTCGTACTTTCGCTCTCAATTGTACATATAGCAATTTCAAGCATAAAATCAAGGATCACCCGGCAGGCTCACCAGCCTTTGCAATAAGTTCGCCTTGAATGGCGCGCAAAAAATAAAGAAAATTAGACGTGCAGGGTATATAATAAGAGCCCCAATGTTTGAATGATTGTATGGATTAATGCGGATGGACTTTTTTCGCGTGCATGCATTTTTTTCAAAGTTTCATAATAAACGGAACCGTTAAAACGACATCCAGAAATAGCTTAGTGTACAAATTGTCTCCACGGGAACTCAAGTCTCCTCATCGGACAACAGTTATATATGTGTCCCTGGCCAAGCTGTTAACTGCATAGACATGATCGTGGAACTTTGTTGCGAAAAAGTTTCACAAATTTGAAAGAAAAACTGATGATCCTAGCCCATGAAAACAAGACCGCGTGTATTTATATAGATGTTGAGTGTTTACTGGAAAAACAGGGGTCGTTGACTCGATCCTAAATCTGTTGATCAGGCCTCGAGCACAACTGTTCAAATCAATCTGCTTCATTTTAGGGCATGCCATTTCACGCTTTGCCAAATTACCGCAATAATCGAAAATCATTATGCTCAAATTTGGAATATGCCCTTTTTCCTGCAATCATCATGATTAGTGTGATCAATTATTTTCAGGAAAAAACTTAGGTTGGATGGCCACGTAAATCATGTTGAGTCAATCGTTATGGAAAACATAATTTATCGCCAATTTTTTCGGCACTAATTACTAGTTAATATTTTTATTGACACGATATCTCAGACGTTGATTTTTCATCCACTTTCTGCAAGGTGTTTCTAGTTTTTTCTCCCTTTCTTTCTTTACTATCCTCACTCATGCAGAGGCGAAAAAAACGCACCGCCATTTTTGAAAAAAGAAATTGCTGCTTGATTCAATTCCATCCGGAATATCATTTTCTGATAAGTTGAAATGTTTTTGAGGTCATTAACACCTAAAGATGGTCTTATGAAGAGAAGTATTGACTGTTGTTGGTACCGAACTTTACATAGAGAAGTGAACTTGGCAAGAACTGAGGCACCATGAAACATGTGTCTCAAAAAACAATTTGCGCACATTAAGCCTACTGTAATAGACGATTCCAATATTGATAATAATATGAGAACTTATAATCTGTAGTCTGCATCAGAATTTTTATTCTATTATGTCACCATACCTACTAAAAATTAGTATTTTTGTACCAAGTCAAGTCCAATAAATCGAGTTGTTTTTATTACTTTGCTTTTGAAGAGTGGAAAATTTATGACGATCACGTAAATCTATAATTTCTCATATATAAGTGGAAAATAAAAACATATCCGATTTTTTCCGTATTAAACGTACAATGTTTAAGAAACAATTAGATGCACACATTTTCTGTGATGTTTTTATCTCGTCCGGCGACCTGGTTGTATATTGGGGACATTTCATAGATTACATATGGTTGATGCTCTGCACCGTCATCATCATTTATGGGTGGACTTCGATTCCTGCAAAAACACTCAACGTGCGGACTTTCAACCGACCGTAACCAACAGAATTTGGGACTGAAAGTTTACACATTATCCGGGTTGCTGAAGTTTAGCAAACCGAAGTGTTCGATTGCCTAAATATTAAATTCCTGTTTCGGTAATTGAACTACACAGAATATTTTATGTTCCTTATGCTTACAAAACTTCAGGAAGGGAATCAGGGCGATCTTCAGGTTAATTGTTACTCTTCTTTTAAACATACATGATCTTCTGAGAGCACATAGCAAATACCCGCCGATGAATGTCAATCTCTAGGGACTTGAACTCCTCTTCCCCGTTTCATTTCTTCATCATCCGTATTCGCCTTTTTATGCGAATTCGATCAGAGATGAATAATTTCAATGTTTGCCTGGCTCCTACTGCTCCTCGGATAGTTTATTCATTCGCTTGACATTTACAAAACAGAGCTAACTGGAAAAGAGACGCCGGCTTAAACATACAATTCCTTAGAATCCTGATTGAAGAGTCAATACGGGGTGTTGCAGACTACCCGAGCCAAGCTTTTTTTTTAGGTCGAACGAGGTCGCTTTCTACGAAAACAATTATACGGAATTGACCTTAAGGAATACAAGTTTCATCATCATGAGGCTCCCTTACGCTCTATTTTGGTGGTAAAAGAGAGGTCTTGATTTTAAAAATCGAAGTTCCTGGCTTAATTTTGAAATTATTTCACCGGAAGAAGGTAAGTGAACTTTTAATCTCAATCAACGCAAAAAATTCCAAAATCAGCCCATTCCTTGTCCATAATACTAACCTAAAGGTGGAACACAGATCCCAACCCCCCCCCCACTGCACACTCAGATAATGACAGCTCGTTAAAGTAATAAATAGAGGCTTTGGGATCGGTTCTGCAAAATCGGGGTCTGACGATCTGGAAGTCCCTTGGGACTTCACCGATGATGAAGCAAAGGAGTAAGTTAAATTTGAAAATTCAAACATTTAAGGCTCCCCCAATATCACGGATCTGGGTGTTTCCTTGCATTTTTCAAAACCACCTAGTGTGACACACACGAAAATGAAAAAAAAAGAGAGAAAAAAAAGAAGAAAAGAAAAGAAAAAGAAATCTCATTAGTGTAGCCTCGTAGGCCGCGAGACCATCAAATTCGGACTCTCTGACGGCGATTGTTGAATCTAACAATTTTTCCCAAGGCCTTTACGTAAAATTGACCTGGTATATTATAGTGGGAAGCATCGTCTCTTTATTATAGCTAGTATTTTGGTGTGAAGATGCTCGATTTTGTACTTTTTGATAACTGCAAATCAGATTTATGTTTCTGTAATTTATGATTTTGATAGCCTGATTCGAAAATTATACCGAGATCTTTGACTTCTAAATTTAGGTCCCCCTCCCACCGCATCCCCATCCAAAGTTGCTAGGTTTTGCCATTAAAATGAGATATTTTACGTGGGTTTGAATTAGTGCTGATTTTTCAGCACACTCTAGCAACAAAGCCCCGTCTCCAAAAAGCCGGGAGGATTAAGGATGATGAATTTCGAATTCCGTGAAATGATTCCCTCATCGTTCCCGCAAGCAAAGGGGCAACGTTGCTAATGTATTTACTCCCTATCTGTACTTGGAGAGTTTGACCGGATATGGAGGTGGACTCTCTTCGTACGTAGGCAATCCCCTCCATTACGGGCTCAACTTTGAGAGCTTTTATTGAGCTTGGGAGTTTGTTTTAGAGAAAAGCTGTGACATCATTGTGTTTCTAGTGAAAGTGCACAAGGGTATAGCTACGTCAATTTCAAATCACCGCGCAAGATATCCATTAAAGTTGCACCTGGTCAGTGCCGATTCTGGAAAGTTGGCAACACTGAAATTTTTCTCCCGATTACACTAAAAAATCAGCAAAATTAAGGATATCGTTGGGGAAAGAGCCTAAGTCAACGAAAGCTCACATCGGGGAACAAATCAATCTCAATCGAGTTTTAGGACATACACGCCTGTATCGTTTGAATTACACGTCATTTTTCTCCCGAGTACACTAAAAAATCAGCAAAATTAAGGATGTCGTTGGAAAAAGAGCCCAAGTCAACGATAGCTCACATCGGGGAACAAATCAATCTCAATCAAGTTTTAGGACATACACGCCTGTATCGTTTGAATATCTTCCATTTGTGTCAACCCCGTGTCTGCTTACGTTTGTAGGTTTAAAATCAGGAATCGTTACTTTTCGAAAATGCTCTAGGACGAATCTTTCAACTCAGGAACTTCATAGCTCCTTTTGTGAAAATTCTCATTGTTAAGCATTTTTGAAAAGTCATGATTCCTGGTTTAAAACTTAAATAGCATGTATATATTTTATTTCGACTAAAAACACAAGGAAACGGGTTACCAAGCCGTAAAAACAATAAATATAAAGTCTGAAGCGTTTCGGGGGTGGACTCCTTTTGGTTTCTAACAAATGGGGGTCTCGGAATCTTGATTTTCATAACTTTGTAATTATTTTTGTTTCTTGGTTGATGAGGGGGTTGAAACTACCCCGAAACGTCTCAGGCTTTGTATTTGTTGTTTTTTAGCCTTAGTTGCCCGTTTTCTTGTGTTTTTAGTTGCATTATTCGGGCTATTTGCGTGTATCATTCATATTATTTTGACTGGAAATGAAAGAAATTCAAAAACACTAATCATGATGATGCTTGGTATATTTACCGGTAAGAGCTTTCTTTGACAATGCCTAATTAGTTGACTTCATCAACGAACACCGAAAAAAAGTGAAGTTGATTTAACATTCTGGATGTAAAAAAAGTGTGCGAGAAGTTATAAAATGTTGAATTACCCGCCACAACCATTAGTTTTACATCTTAACGATGCTAAAGTAACTGCTCTAGCGGCTATTTCAGCAATTTATACGTTCTCGCACACTATTTTTACATCCAGAATGTTGAATGAGTGGCTTGGAGGACAAGGCGTATAAGTGCAGTTTTCGCTGCTTTGAGAAATACGTGTTTAAGGTTTCGAAATTACACTGGTCCTTAAGGCGGAAAGAAAGTTCAAACTGACTTTTTAATGATCAAAAATTGGATTGTAGCAGCTACTTTTTTATACAGAAAATGCATGAAGACTAGTTTCACTCGGAATCATCAATATCTCAATTTTTTCAAAAACTGCACTCATGCGCCTTGTCCTCCAAGCCTCTCAAATCAACATCACTTTTTTTCAGTGCATTTTTAATAAGAATAAGTACGTATAATTCCGCTGACCATTTTCGACGACAAGCAGACCTCCTCTCGTCCGAGAAAGCCGGTTCCTCGGCGCTTTTCACTGCCTCTGAAACCCGATGAAATTCAAGTGGCGAAAAGGCGAAAGCGGCCTCGCACGAGGGATCCCTCAACGGAGAGGTGCAAAAATCGCGTCCATGTCGTTTGTTCGGAACCGGAAATGCAGGACACGCGGTGGGGCTCAACAGGACTTCACCAGGGGGCACCAAGGGGGGGCATAGTAGCGGCGCGCACCAGAGACTGTGCCCCGCGACCACGTCGCCCGTCCTCGCGATATTCCTGTTAGCTCAGCTGTTATCACCACTTTCCGTCGCGCCAGTGTTGCTTTCCCCGACGCCGAAGTCCGCCGTTGCCATATCGTCCGGAAATGCTACTCATTCTGCCGTGCTAAGGAAGAACGCCGTATGAACATTCGAGAGTTGCCAGATTTCCTTCGATAAAATTGTATTTTTGAGAAATATTTTGAATATTTTTCCTTGACACTTTTAGACGTCTTAGATCTAATTACAAACGAAATTGTCTGAGAAATTGGTAGACAAACAATCAAAAGTTTTCCTGAAAATTAGCGATTTGCCAGGGGAAATTTGGCAACGCCTGAAGGCTCATACGGCGTTTTTCCTTAGCACGGCAGCCTGCTTGGACGTGGAAATTCCCGGGTTTCCGCGCGATCTGGCAGCGCGGCTGGCTTCCGCCTGCTATGCCGCACGCTTCCATCACTTGCATTAGCGGAATATGCCCCGTGTTCGATGAAATCCGGGATCCGGCCGTTTTTTGTAGTAAACAGGTTGCAGCGCTAAAAGAACTGGTAGCTCTCTCTCTGCGGCAAGCCAGTTAGGGACTAAATTTATGTCAATTTCCAACGACGTATAATTAGTTCTCTTCCAAATGGGCTGTATTTTGCAATTAGATATTATCTGGCTTATCCGTAATAACACTTGTCTGCATAAGGAAACTAAGATACAAACGTTGTTTGTAAAATGAATCAGAAATTTTAATTCTTAATTGCAAAACGTAGTCCGAATAATTTTGCATGCGACTTTGAAATCGGTGATTTTTTTTACAGAGCCAGTCATTTTAAGGATCGGTTTGGGTGAATAATACGGGGCCTTATGGCCTTGTATATTTATTTAACTAAAAACCACGAAACAAAACGGTTTGAAACTTTTTTTATACCTACCAAAGATCGTGAAGACTATACTCACAAAAGGTTCGGTACGAGAAGTTGCTTTACTGCTGAACCAAAGTAAGCTTTTCATATTCATCGCAAAGGGTCATTTTATGAATAATTTTCAACCGAAATTCGACACACCGTCTAAAAATTTAATGGCATAGGCTTTACGAGTCCTACTTTTATGCGTCTAAGTTTGTGCACATTTTTGCTTTTTACATCTCTACTAATTTTTTTTCTGAGTTAAAAACTTTCCAAGATGGATAAATACATAGAGTTTTAAAGCACTTCGATGAAACACAAAATTGAAGATGCAAAATGGTGACAGCTGATCTGTGTTGAATATGCTGAAAGATAATGGAAACATTATTTAAATGTAATTAAATGTTGAGGGCCTTGCCCGGAAAATACACGCAGGTTTTGAGAAAAATACTTTTGAAGGTCTGAGTCATATCTACGGCGTGTCATGTCTTCAGCAGAAACCTGGAGCTTCAAAATTTTACCGAGAACAAATGAAAAATTCCTACTTTGCATAGCTCTTAAGGCAAACTTCTGATTTCAGTTTTCTTTGAAGGAATGTTTACCTTAACATTTAAGCTTAACGTATGTGAAAAGAAATCTCAGAGTGTCTAGTTGCATTCTTTGAGGATTACTCTCAAGGCAAGACACCCTGATCATCTTGGCTCCAATTCTCTTGATTGTCCCGAGACCCTCACTCTACATCACCAAATGCTTCTCCACCTTGAGCTGTCTTCGGATCCACCACTGCTTAGGATTAAGCTTCGCGACGACCAGAAGGGATCCCCCTAGTTGAATCAATGGGGCGTTCTGGGGGGCTGAGTCGCGACCCTTAGACGACTCATGCGAATCATGGCACTGGGCGATAGGTAAGCCACCATTATGTCGTCGCTTGGCTAACAAAAGGGCATAACTACCCTTAATGTTGAGCCCGGGAAGCCGTTCGGTCGAATGGACGACAGGGTTCACCGCAAAATGTAGTTACGTTCTTATGTCAGGAGGGCGACGATGTGTATGCAATGAAACGCGAAGCGGGTCACGGCCGAAAGCCGCGCGTCGATCGCCCAGGACGCCGGCTGCGACCGGGGGGAGGGGGGGGGGCAGGGGGACGCAACTGGGTCACCGAGTCAAATCTGCCTGCGTCGGTCGCCCTTCGCGGAGGAGTCGGGGCGGGACGTCGATTGTTGATTCCGCGCCGGCTAACGATCAGCGTTGATCTCTTATTAGCGGGCGATACTCACCCTTCGCGAATGGACCTCGCATGGACGATACAGGGTGTCCCGAAAGTCCGGTCCATCCCTCTTGAATTTTGCCTGATTCATATTTTGAAACGAAAAAGGGTCTTCAGCCCCCACCCCCCTCCCCCACCCCTGAAAATTTTGAGGACCGCAAACGTAGTTTACATTGATCCATGAACATCCGCCCCAAAGTTTTGTTTTACGCTGGAAAAAAAGAAAAAAAAAAAAACACATTGGATCTAGAGTCCAGACTCTTGAAAACATTGACAGGAAAACATACTCTTGCTTCAATCAGATTTAAGCTTAAATCAAAAGGAAATCCGCTCAAATTAAGAGGCTTGGTTTTTGATTGAAGCAAAAATCCGATTGAATCAAGAGTATTTTTTCTTGTCGATGTTTTCAAGAGTTTGGACTCTAGATCCAATGTTTTTTTTTTTTTTTTCCCAGTGTAAAATATGAATAAGGTAAACTTGTTGAGGGGGTGGATCGGATTTTTAGGACGCCCTATATTTCAGAGATCCAGACACTACCAACCCTGAAGTGTAATGGTCCGTTGCGAAAGTTAACGGCCAGATTCAGCCAACGTTAAAGGAAAGAAAGTTGAGCTACTTAGCGGCCTTTTTTTGGCACTTTTGGACGGATTTGCTACATCTTTAGATGAATCCCACGCAAATCTAACCGAATTTACAAAATGTCGCCTCGAAAAGCGAATTTTGACATTAATTAGTCGTCATCAATGCGAAATGTTGATTTTTTACTCATGAATTGTCATTACGAAAAAAATAGCGTTGACCTCCAGCCTTACCTTTTATCTTCCTCGATTACATTGCTTAGATTGTTAGTGTGGGGTATTTAAAGCTGCGGGCTGACTGTTGAAATTGATGGGCAAAGCCATAGACGCAGAAGACAAAAAGGATATCGACGGTGAAACTACCAAACCACGTATCTCGTTTGCGGTGTTTAAAAATCTACGCTCACATTTTATTTTTTTGAAGTAGACCAAATCAATATCATTCCTTGAAATTTTCACGGAATTTTCTCCGCACAAGGAGGAAAAATCACAGAAATTTTCAAGACTGGATGTTAAGTAATTTTTCATTTAAAAAATAAAGTATGACAGGAAGTCTGCGACGTCGCAAACCGAGATACGTGGTTTGGTAGTTTCACCGTCGATATGGAGGAATACTATGGTGGAAGCAGGTAGTTGCAAATGACAAAGAAGGTAAATAACAGACTAACTAACAGTAATCGACAAGAGACCCTATAGTTAGTCCATACTTTTCTCTCGTTGTCTATAGGAACCAACCATCTCAACTAATAGGATCGCTCTATACTGCCTACGTCTTCTTTGCCTATTGCTTTGGCCATCAATCTGTAGTAAGTTTTGAGTAAAAACGTCCTTCTATCTATGAAAGAACGTTACTACAGTTCATTTTTGCCAAATTTCCCCTAGCATGGGGATGCAAATGCATTTTTACAAACATTTTTCTTTATAAATTTGGACACATGTCCAAGATTCTAAAATATTTCTGGAAATTTTCAGTTAGAAATCTAACTGAAAATTTCACCGTTTTCTTCTGATCTCTTACACAAATCAGAGAAATTTTGGAAAAAAATTGCTCAGGTTCACTCTTGTGAAAATTTGAATTGTTTGAGTCAATTTTCCAACCGCAGAATGGAGTCGGTAATCCAGGATTGCGCGAAAGGTCTAAGAAAATATATGAGGATTGTGCGAATAGAAACCTTAACATCCGCTACAGGAATGCGCGAATTTAAAATGAAGTTGATTTAAGGTAGAAGTTTGGCAAAACAGGAAACAGTTGGAAAATAAACGCCATGATAACGCTAGTTTAGGTTAGCTTGTTGGAAAGTCATCGATGTCTTACCTTCTGATGATGAATGAAGTGAAAATATTAAATCATGGTCCTGGGTATAAAGAACTTCCTTAACTTTTCTCGGAAAAAATATTTAATCGGGAGGAACGAGGCAACGTTGGAATGCTTGTACGGCGCGGCGTCGAAACACAACATATGCCTTTTGAGCTCTATTATTCGATGCTGCGATTATTCTAACGCGAGTTCCAATGATTGCGCCAAACACAGTGCGGCCGACGTTAACCTTATATTAGCGCCTGCAAGACCTTAGAAATACTTCACGCATTGCGCTAATCAGTGCAGTCCGCTTGAAGCCCATGGTAACGCCTACAAGACTGCATGAATACTTCTCGCATTGCGCCTATCAATTGTCTGGATGACTGAGAATCGAAGAATTTGATCTTCGAAAATATACAGACTGCTGTTATGTCATATTAAGCATATCAACAGTGCGTGAAGTGGTTACATTTTGGGCAAAGAATAAAGCATATTTAAGTTTAAAAATTTAAAAGTTTAAAAGCACGTAATTTTCTAGATGAATTCAGAATTTTCTATAAAAATTCTGTGGTTGGAGAACGTTAACCAACTCATCAGTTTACGTTCAAAAGAACTCAGGTACCAGAAACTAATGTGCACTCCGAGTTATAAGAACGAACTGAGACAGGGGCTCAAGTGTGCCTGGCACTTACTTCCGTTTAACCACAAACGGTTCGATCGTCCTTTCCGTTCATCTGTCATTTTCAGCCTGCACGCTACAGTTAGTAATTGAAACCGAGATGGGAATTGCTTGTCAAACCTTTCCCAGAAATCTGCGGTTGCCCTTAACGCAGTGTAAACAGAGTCGGTTTGACATTTCAGGCCTCAGTAGAGCTGGACATTGATTAAAACGCACCCCACACTGATTGACCTCATTATGATTGAGCGACTCCGATCATTTTAGCTTAGCACATCTCTGATCGTCATTGCTAATTTAATGAGAACAAGCAACACGGCTCGGAAGTTTCGAGGAGGTCAAACAGCTGAGCTTTATGACCGTCCCGTTTGCCTCACACTTTGTGGTCGTGTGAACGATTTGTCGTAGGTGACGTCAAGTCGACCGTTGTGCTGAATAGGGTGAAGAAGCTAGGGTGCATTTATTTGTTTTAACATGAAATACGCACAACCATGAAGCACGGACAGTTGTATCCAAGCTTTACCATCGGAAACTCAAAGCAATAAGTATTTTCATCTCTGCGAATCCTGCAGAGACTTTTAGTATGTGATAACAATGCCGGGTAAAATATTCGCATGAGGATGTGAAAAAGAATAAGAGATCGATAAATTTATTTCTACGTTAAAAGATACAATCATGAACTATTGTTCTGTTGATCAATTCCATTATTTTTTTTTTAACAAACAACAACAAAAAAAAAATTGATCTTCTCATGTCCTTAATGGAATGCTGGAAGGGCAGTAACCATCATGAAGCGTCTTCTCCTTTCTCTTCACTTTCATTCCTCATTTTCTTCATATTGTACTTGTTTGTTACATCCTCCTTTTTCTTTTTGCCTCGTTCTTCCTCCTCGTCCGTAATCCTTTCATCCTTTCCTCCTTTTCCATCTCTTCTCTTCCTCTCCCGCATATCCCTCATTTACCTGCATTACCCCGCCCCTCTTTCTTCAACCATCTGTCCCGTCTTTCCCCCTCCTTCAGCTTTTCCTCCCCCTCTTCGCCCCTCTCCACCCCTCTTCACCCCTCTTCGCCCCACTCCCTTTCTTTTCCCTCCTCCTCACTTCCCCGATTTTCTCTCTCCATTCTTTTTTCTACCCTCTTCCCCTCATCCTTATTTTTCTGCCCCTTTTCCTTTCCTTCCTTTCCTTCCTTTCCTTCCTTTCCTTCCTTTCCTTCCTTTCCTTCCTTTCCTTCCTTTCCTTCCTTTCCTTCCTTTCCTTCCTTTCCTTCCTTTCTTCCCTTTCCTCTCTCTCCTCCTCCTCTCTTTCCTCCCTCTCCTCCCTCTCCCCCCCTCCTAATTTGCCTCCTAATAGCCCTCTGGGGCTAGATATAGTGGAATATATAGCTGAATATAGGCTGTATAGTAGCCCCAACTCCTTATTTCCTTCCTCTGTTTCGTCCTATTTGTTTCCTCCCATTCCTTTGAAACCTCCCTCACTTCCTCGAGTCCTCTTTTTTCTCACTTCCATCTTTCCTCCTTTTCCTCATTCTCCCATCCCTTCACACACCGAACACTGCAAGAGAAGAACATTGGATTCTTTCAATAAGAACCACTCGGGCATCTCCGCTCCCATGCCGTTGATTCCATGTCGCAAATGCAGCGAGCATGAGCGTGGGGCTCGTCGGCGTGACCTTGAATGCGCGATGAGTCGCGATGCAAACGACAGTCGCTAATTGGCCAGATCTACAGGTGGCGCACACGGCGCACGGTGGCGAGGCTGCTGCGCTGCGCGGCGCGCGTATCTGGAGCAAGCCCCAACGTGGGCCCGTGCTCGATACAGCTCCACACGCAGCGATACGAGGCGAGGGCGAGGGCGCGCGCACAGCCTACAGAGCCCAGTCGTTGTCAGCTCGTCCGGTAACATCAGGCGCATTTTCTTGTCCAATCGGGTAGCCACTTCTGAATCTGATGGAATCGAAGCGACTGGTGTCATCACTGGGACGACGGAACAACCAAAGAGCCTTTCCACCAAATACATTCCCAGTATTTCACCGGGTAAGGCAGCGATAGATGATCAAATTTCGAACCAATTTCGATCAAAGTAGACCATTTGATGACTGTTGATAGACTGTTGATGACTGTTGCAACAATCCTCTTCGATCAAAATGGAGTGCCACCGTTCATCATTTCGTTGCCACGCGGAACATTTCTGCCAAGTTTTCATTTGGAAACAAAGCGAAGTGACGACTTTAAGACTGATTACAATCCCGACGCTGGATGGGAATTGGTTCCGGAATTTGATCGTTCAGCGAGACCTGTAAAGATTGAATCTCGCTGATGGCACTGGTGAGCACCAGCTTTCAGTTTTACAAGCTTTGAAAACTAGAATCGGTCTCACAAGAAAATACGGATTCAGACTATTCGTCTGATTCAATGCAAAAATTTGCGTTGAAGGGAGGAAACAGAAAATGGAGAGGAAAATTAAAAGGAAACACGAGTCAGAGAGGACGCGGGGAGAAGGTAGTAGGATAAATATGAGAGGAATGAGGAGGAACAACAGCGGGCGGATTGTTTAAAGTGATAGACTTTGTGATAAATAAGGAAGACCAAGGGAAAATGCAGGGATCTTTTCGATAGAATCAGGAGGATGTCATAGATTAAGGGAGAGAATATGAATTAATTATGGGAATTCTCGTGAGTTCCTGTTAGTTAGTCTACTCCGTATCTCCTTTTTCTATCGCAACCATTCACTTCTACCAACAGCAACAGGATCGCCCCATTTTTTTCCGTCTAATTTTTCTCTATCATTGTCTATCATTTTCAATAATCATCCCGCATGAGAAGAGGGATGAGAAAGACAGAAGATACAGGAGAAAGAGGAGAATGGAAAGAGAAAGAATGAAGAATGGACGATATGGAGGGGTGGAAATAAGAGATAAAGGAACTACAGGGGATAAATTAGATAAAAGAGAAGGAGAAGAAAAAGGAGATGGAGAAGAGGATTAGAAGATGGAGAGAATCTAGAAGAAACAGCAGAAAGGAAGCTCTAGAAGGAGAAAGGAGAAGAAGAGGAGAAACGAGGACAAAAAAGAAGGAAGAGACTGACGGAGAGTGGAGAAAGGAAAACAAGGAGATGGACGAGAAGAAAGCTGAAAAGGAAAAGATGGAGATGAAGAAGAAAAAAAGGAAACGAAGAAGAGAAAAAGAAAGGGGAGGAAAAATCATTGGATTGGAAGGTGAATGAGCGGATGAATGAAATTAAAGAGAAGGAGATGAAAAGGAAGAAGGAGAGATCCCAAAGGAAACAGAGGAATGAAACTACGGGGGACAAAGAGAAAAGGGAGAAGAAGAGGAAGAACGAAGGCAAAAAAGAAGGGATAGAATAATGAGGAGCAGAGAAAAGAAAAGAAGGATTAGAAAAAAATGAAAAGAAAGACGGAGATGAAGGAGGAAGCAGGGGGTGAGGAGAATGAAAAGGAAGGGGAAGAAAATCGGTGGATGGGATGGACCTATCGGCGAATTCGTAGATAAGCTCGCTTCTCAGCTGAGCTGGTCCCGCGGGTGAGCTGATGTTCCATGCTCATCCGGCCGTTGCGCGGGTGCGGGGGATGACGGCAACGTGGAATGACGTGCTGCGCCCGGCTGCGTGCGCAGAGCCAATCAATAGGTCTATCGAGATTCATTCAAAATCCACGACGCACGCCGCGCGCCTGCCCGGCCGGGCTTCGGCTCCGGGCGCGCCGAGCTGCGGGGCGCGCGGGGCCCAGCGGAAAATGTGAATGAAAATACGTCGCACTTGGTCGCGGCCCCGCGAGCGGGAGGGTGGCTTCCGACAGGAGGACGAGCTCCCATACCAGCACGCGCTTCGTGCTCCGCGGGCTGATTATTGAAAATAGACAATGCGATAGACAAAGAAGACTAATGGAGTATGGAGCCATCCTACACTGAAAAAAAATCTCGGTAAATTTACTAAGAAAAGGGTAAAATTACCAAGAATTCAGGGTTCTTTTTGATCCCATGTTTTTCTTGGTAAAATTACCATTTATGGAATTGGTAATTCTACCGAGAAATATCGGTAAAATTATTGACTTTCTCGGTAATTTTACTGGACCTTGGTAAAAACGCCAATATATTTTATCGACCGGGGGAAAATTAACGAGATAAAATGGCAAAGTTACCGGGAATTGATTACCAATAAAAGTGTTATTCTTACCTGAAAAAAAAACAGTAAAAATACCGGTTTTTAAGTAAGCTTACCAGTCTGTCTTGGTACAATTACCAATAATTGGTAAAAAAGTGAGATGGTAAAGGTACCAACGGACCTTGGTAAAAACGCCGAGAATTTTTTCTCAGTGTACTGGTTGAAATAGGTGGTTCCTATGCTGTCGTGCTAGGGAAGAACGCCGTGTGAGTCTTTTGACTTTGTCGAATTTCCTTTGATTAAATAAGAATTTCTTGATAAACTTATGAATATTTTTCTTCCAATTTTCTGGATAATTTTGTTCGCAATCCCACCTGAAGTTCCTGAAAATGTCGAGGAAAATAATGGGGATGTTGCATGTGTGAGGAATTTGCGATTTGACTGTTGATTCTTACGTAAAAGTTCGCGAGAAACACGATGGTGCCACTGGTTTTCTCTGAAATCAACTCCCAAGCTCAAAAAAAGCTCTCAAGTTGAGGCCAAAATGGATGGGATATCCCTCGCTATCCTGAGAGTCCACCTCTACATCAAGACAAACTCGCTCCATGCAAAGATAGGGAGCAAATACATTATCAGTGTTGTCGTGTTTTCAATTTTAGAGTCCCCAAATAAAGTGGCAGCCCTATCAATGTATTTGTTCCCTATCTTTGCATTGAGAGTTTGTCATCATGGAGAGGTGGACTCTCAGGACAGCGTGGGATATTCCCTCCATTTTGGCCTCAACTTGAGAGCTTTTTTTGAGCTTGGGAGTTGATTTCAAAACCAGTGGTACTATCGTGTTTCTCGCGAACTTTTACGTGTGAATCAATATTCAAAACGCAAATTCCTCACACACGTAACATCTCCATTCGTAAATATCCTCAAAATTATACATTTTATCGAAAGAAAATTTGGCAACTCTCAAATGTTCATATGGCGTTCTTCCTTAGCACGGCAGTGTGAACTAAGGAAGAATATGATGGACTAACTAGGGGGTATCTCGTGCAGCGGCGTGGCGTGAATGATCGAGTATCGATATTTCCGCATTTGAATCCGTGGTAAAGAATCGATTATTAAGGTGTTCGCTGCGAACACCCTGTTAATCGATCCTTTTACACAGGTTTAAATGACAAATCAATCGATGTATCGCAAAGCACGTCACGCCACTGATCTCGTGGGTTTCCGTTAGTTAGTCTATTACCTACCTCATTTGTCTATTGCAACCACCCGCTTTCACCAATAGGATCCATGCACATCCCTTTTGTCTTTTTTGTCTATAGTCTTGTCGATAAATTTTATCAATCAGTCCGCTGGAGAAACTACAGAATACGGATATAGGGTAAGTACAAACAAGTCGAGATATGAAGCTTTTAGGCCCAAGGGCCCCCATAGGAGTTCCTAAAGCCGACTAAAGAAGGCTATTGAAAATCATATAGCTGGCTGTAGAAAGCGGAGCAAATCAAATAGCCGGGCTATACGAAACTAAAAAAGTAAACAGTCGGGCTATAGTTCCTATCGCCGGGCTTTACACTTTATCGCCATTTGCTATAAAAGGCTATAAGAAATTGCGTAGAAATTCGTGTGCTTTGGAAATCATTAAGTTTGATACGGAATTACCTTAATATTTACAAAACACACATTATATTTTCCTTTAAGACATTTTTTTATTCATCAATTAAAATGAGAATAATCCATACAGAGTGTGCAAACATTTCAAAATCATGAGTTGAAAAACGCTGACTCCGCGAGACTAAATATTAGAGCCTAACACAAAGCAGAGCGGCGACGCACTGGCGCCTACAAACCTAACAGAGATACTTCACGCATTGCGCAATGCGTGAAGTATCCCTGTCAGGTTTGAAGGCGCCAATGCGCGTTTCGCGCTGGCTGTCCGCCCGCCGCGCCGCGCCGCAGCGTACCACGGCACTTGAAGCAACCAATTTACACCAGAGGTATTTCACAGTATCATACAAAATTGAAGGCGCTCCAACATATTAGGAATGGCAGGCATCTTTCAAAAGTACGGAGCTTTCCTCGCAAAATAAATCAAGATACTACGGCACAAAAAGAGAGCGGTAGTCCAAAAACTAACTAAGTCCTAGTATCCGTATTTCGTAACGTTTAGCATACAATTTATCGTCTGGCTGTTGCTTAATCGCCATCGGCTATAAAAGGCTAAAAGAAATTGTACAACCGGCTACAGAAGCTATTGGAAATCTTACAGCCGGCTTTAGGTCTATGGTATTTTCGAACACAGATTCTACTGCCAATTTTTACCAGGGAATGGGCCTGTTGCATGCAAGAGATACAGCCATGCGAATAGAGTTTTAAGAGGTTAAATGACACGAAAATTACGATGGTCACATTAAAAAAGTCTGAAATACACTCCTTACTGCGCAATTTGTGTTGTTAGGAACGCGCTTTTTCAAATTTCCCGCGTCTGGGGGCAGTTTTCTAATCACCGGAAATAAGCAAACGGCGGGCTCGGTGATTTCCGGAAGATGCCGAGTCGTTGTTGTTGTTGTTCTTTTTTCCTTCAGTTTGTTTACAAACCCAACGTGATCTCTCATAGTGGTCCACATACGCTTTACGCAGTAACTAAATTAATCAACTTTTAAATATCCAACGCAATCCTTCTACATTTTATTTCACGATATCACGATCTCCGATTTTCAGGTTATGTGTCAGTTTTAGTTGACCGGAAATAGCCGCGAGTTGCCGTTACTTGTTTCTGTTAGAAAACTACCCCTAGACGCGGGAAATTTGAAAAAGCGCGTTCCTAACAACACAAATTGCGCAGTAAGGAGTGTATTTCAGAATTTTTTAATGTGACCATCGTAATTTTCGTGTCATTTTACCTCTAAAAATTATATTCGTACGGCTGTATCTCTTGCATGCAACAGGCCCATTTGGCGCTATGTTAAAACGGCTGTGACCCATCCCTTTAATTTGCGCTTTCTGATGTCACAAAATTTTACCTAAGGGAAGAATCAGGCAGGAGGTGTCTTCACACTGTATGTGACATTACCCAGATATCTTCATCCAAGCAAAAATGTTGAAAACCATCTTTTTACCGTTTACCAAAAATTGGAGATTTAGGATTACGGTCGTTCAGCTGAGCGTAATCATATTACGAATGGAGAATGTATTTTTACACAAATGCATTCTTATTTCCCGGACTAATTTAAAATCTAATAAGATTGAAATAAAGAGGGGGGAAACGAGCAACAACGCGGGGGCGTATTAATAATGACACGATGATTGCGGTGAGGCTTCAAAGTGCACATTGATACGGAAGAGCAAACGCTAGTGCTGTCTGTTGGAGACCTCTCCAAGCTTCAAACGCGGCGCCGAATAAACTCTACGACAGAGAGCGCCACTTGACACGAAAAACGGAAGCTTGCAGGATAGAGTGTGGAAGCAGTAAAATTACTGTCGGATTGTGGAGGAAAAATATTGCTGGGACCAAGCCCCAATGGTTATTCATGCGATTTTATGTAGAGGATTAGTATTTGCAAAAAAATTGCAGTTTTCGTCTAAAAGTTATAAAGAGTAGTAAAAAAAAGGAAGAAGAAGAAAAACATTGATTATAAATATGGACAGTGGCTTCGCTGGGTATTTTCCTTACTTTCAAAGCCATGGTAAATGATCACATCCGAATGGAGCAACCCGCCTTAAAGTATGTAGATTTTTTTACAAAAATTTGTTGGTAAGGGGTACACATTTGGTTTTCTCGATGTGATATTTGCACTATCGTTATCCTCTTTAGAAATACTCGCCCTTTAGTGCGCATTTTGTAATCAGGTACAGCAGTAATTCATTTTAGAAACAACATATGTTCTGTTATCTTATCTGTGGAGATAAGTGGTTTTCTTTGGACTAGACAAAAATATTGCTTGAGTTCAAATAAATTTAGAACGAGTCACGACTGCACTTCAATCCACTCTAATGAGTTAAATAGACTGGTAGTTAACACGGTTCTGAGACATCAACCAATGCTGATCCTGAATGATGCAAGACGATAAAAAAAAAATCAGCTGTAGTGCCTTGAATAAAGATAAAATAATGAAAAACTCTCGCACACAAAATTTTTACTGATAATAACATTCCCAGAAAAGTTTTTGCGAGTAGTTATTTTATACGTTTTTCTTAACAATGCCTCCGCACATTGCATTATTTGGCAATGCTATCGACGGATACGACAAACGACGGATACATTAGTGAGTTAGTTAGTTAATATATTTTAAGACATTCAGCGTCACAGGCTATTAACGTCTTTACAGAGAATTTGGAAAATGGATATATATACGAGAATTTAGATTTTTTAAATCAAGAGGGGCAGCGTTTCAGAAGTTTGGTAGTGACATTGGGTTCATCGCATGTTAGTGGGTTTGTATGTATTACATACAGTATCATGTGCATATATTTCAAAATAGAAAATAAAATTAAAATGGGACTTAGCTATTTGAAGCAAATGAGAAACAGCCGTTAATTGGAAAAACAATGCACTATTTCATTTACATATGCATTTTTATCTGATGATTCTTTTTTGGTGGCATGCTGTTGTGTTATATCTAAAAATCACATTCGATTGTACAATTTTCAATATGCAATGATATAATTCATTTCACCACCACGAGCAGATAAACGGAAAGGCCTCTGGCTTTCATGGTGAACATGCGCCCATGACAGTAGTTTTGGCCACACCTGCTTTTTAGGATTTTCGAATTTCGAAAATTTGAGTTAAAATTAAAGTTCCTCATCAAAGAATGACACCCGCTACCAAGTTCCACAAAAATCGATCGAACAGGAACTGCATATCGTGTGATCAGTATGACTCTACAGAGAAATAACAATAATAGTCGAGTAACGCACGTTAGTGCGCCTTCAATTTCGTCTGATACTGTGCAATACTTCAGAGGCTGAATAGTTGCTCGAGGGCGCCTTAGACAGTATAACTTCGACATGACGGCAAAAGATAACGCTTATCGCTTAAACACACAAGCACGTGCACAGTTATACACGTTTTCTCATCACCATTGGGGAGGTAAAAAAATCATACTTCAATTTGAGACGTTGCAAGTTTTTCACTGCCCATTTTATGTGGTGAAACAATATAACGCTTTTAAATCTCGTCGGAGAAACGACGCCACGTATCAGAGCCCGCGTCAACTGAGTTTACGCACTTTTTGATCGCGACACTTCTGATGGCGGATCTTTTAATTTTTGCATGTACTTTCCATGTGAAAATGACGTCAGTCGATCTAATGGTGTCCTGGGTTAGTTTAAAAGTGCGTAAACTTAAAGTGACACTAAGTGGACTCTGTGACAGATTGAAGTTTGCAGTTCAACAAAAGTTTTTTTTATAGATAATGGTATATTTTGTATTTTGCCATTTTTGAAGCTTAAAATAATTTAATTAAACTGCAATATTATGGCATATTTTTGCGTAAAAGTTTATTAAAGCACACAGAACATTACCTTGAGGTGGCTCTGAATATATTCTGTTTATAATTATTTTCGTTTTTGAACAAAAATCGCCAAAGATGAAGATAGCCTCTTTGCCCTGAGATCTCTTTTCTCGCATTCCCGTGCTGAAGAAAAAACACTGTATGAATATTTGGACGTTGCCAAATATCCTCTGATATGATGTTTATTTTCAAGAAAATTTGCCAATACATAAAAATCTATACAGTTTCATTTGAAGCTTTTAAAAATTTAAAATAGAAAATTCATAAAATTTTTCAAAAACAAGTATTTTGCATCCGTTTGTTTCGTGGCCAATCAGCAAAACAACTCAGGAAATGTGTCATTCGATGATTTTTCTAGTTCCTTTAAGCTCCTCCAAGTTTCTTCCAAATTTTTCTTGTGCAATTTGGTTGTTAGGCGAAATGTATCCATGGATCTGGGTGTTTCCTTGGAAATTTTAAATCCACACTGGAAAAAAAAAAAAAAAAAAAAAAAAAAAAAAAAAAAAACACTTTGCATGGATCTATAGTGAGATTCTTGAAAACATTGACAAGAAAAAAGACTCTTGATTCAATCAGATTTTTGCTTAAATCAAAAAGAAATCCGCTCAAATTAAGAGGCTTGGTTCTTGATTTAACCTTAAATCTGATTGAATCAAGAGTATTTTTTCTTGTCGATGTGTTTAAGAGTCTGGACGCTAGATCCAATGTGTTTTGTTTTCTAGTGCACCCAGTGCGACACACACCAATAAGACAAAAACACACACATTTGGCAGCGTTTTAATGTCTTCATGACCGACAGTTTTTTTAGAGAGGAGAGAGGCAGCATTGACGATCGCAAATAGAGACAAATGTGACAATGACAACCGACACGGGCGCTTTTATTCAGACCCTCTCATTGGTTGTTGAAATATATCCCCAGGAAAGAATGGAGGCAGGTGTCTACCCTAATTTTTCGGGCCGAATGACCGTTGAAATTCATATAACCCGCCGGCCCCCGCATATCCCTTCCGAGCACTTTACGACTTTCCTTATAACCCGCGAAATCGTCATGAGGGCAACGGAGGCCGGGCGAGGGGTTTTATTCCAATTTTCGGGGCGTTCCAGCCCGCATTTTGAGGGACCTTTATACGCCCTCGGAGACAAACCGCACTTTGAGCGGGAGGAATTGTGACTTACCCGCCGATGAAACACTCGCACTGCTGACAGCCTGAATGAATTCAATCCTTCGTGAAGTCAAATGAGCTTCGATTTTATCCCCATGATGCCACGTTCGAGTCTGAACGACGCAAAATGGCACGCTCCGTTACACGCAACTGGAACCTGTTTCAAATATTCAAACATTTTTGTTGGAGTAGTCCCAGTCAGCACGCCAATATTTTTAAGACATTTTTAAAATATTTTTGACACTATTTTAAAATGGCACGCTCCGTTACACGCAACTGAACTCTGTTTCAAATATTCAAATATTTTTGTTGGAGTAGTCGTACCTTTAATAATTAGAATTAAAATGAAGATAAAAAGCTATGATAAAAAACTAGTGAAAGCTAAAAACTAAAGCTACTGCTAAAAAAACTATACTAAGCTACTGCTAAAAGCTATTTTCTCTTTGCTCTTGATCTTTGCTCTTGCTTTTTGCTCTTGCTCTTTGCTCTTTGCTCTTTGCTCTTTGCTCATGCTCTTGCTCTTTGCTCTTTGCTTTCTTTTTTGACTGCTAAAAAGCTATATATATCACTTAATAAAATGTATAGTACCCAGATTTTTATCTTCAGTTCAATTCTAATTATTTCAAACAGATTTAGTTTAAGAAAAATCCATCAAGTCCCATCATATTTGAATTGAGAAAACGAGGTGTGAAGTTGTACGCCAGAAGATTCAATTTCAAGGACAACGCGGAAAAAAAGGAAATTGCTGATTTCACAGTTTTGTAGATGAAAAGTTTCCAACATTTTTCAATGCTGCTTTCACAGTAAAAAAATGCTAATATCCATCACCGTGGTTAGATTAGCTTCCCGCTATGGGCTATGGTGTAAGGTACATTTGAAACACGTCTAACCCTCTTTTTAAACTACGAAATTCGACCAGTTCAATCCCTTTCCAAAGTTGTATCGATAATTTCTACTCGAGATTCGTCAAGGACGTATTTCTGCCAAACGGAACTATTAGTATTAAGACATGAGCCTTGAGACCCATAAGAATATATGCATAACATGGCTCACGTCATAATGCACACTAACACTGTTTGGCAGAAAACGGTCCAATTATCTTTTTTATGATGATGCGTTGGGGACCTTCTTGAACTTGCCTTGATTTGAGTGTACGTACCTTATGACTCATATGAGTCATCCTAAGAAAATGAGTTGTTTTAAAAACAACTATGAATACAACCCTCAATGTGATAATTTCTAAAATTCTGCGAAAGTCAGCGTAAAAGTGGCAACAATGAAGTCCGATGTCTTCCCTCCATTACTTACCACCTCTGCACGTTTCAAGGAGTGTATTTCCCCCTCGAAATCTCTTCCAAAAACCTGCGCTTACAAGCCACCCCACGGAGCCGTGTCGGGTTCACTGTTTATTTAAATCTATGCGTATATTATTCGATGCAGCATTGCTCATGTGAAAGCAGCCTTTGAAAGGTATATTCAGGCGAGAAATTATACGACCCTTTGCGGAGAATTATACAATACTTCAAGCGTAAGACTGCTCAGTGTGCCTGCATTTAGCACAAGAATGACCAATTTTTCGACCAGAAAACTGTTTCCGAACCATCCTCTTTTTGTCGATTTGTCTTGTTCGGAAAATTTTTATCGGACTCCGACAGAAATATACGAATACTACACAGTCTCGTTTTAATTTTTCGATTCCTCTCACAAGTGCCATTGAGTTACTTCAAATTTCATGAACATTTTGGAATTTCTGTCCGTGAAAAATTTTATTTTAGTTAAAATAGTTATAGTGGATAAGGTATACACTAATGGGAAAATAATTAATGTTGAAACAGTTCGTACATATTCTTAACTGACTTCCATTTCTGACTGTGTGAGGTATCCTAACAAACAAATGATGGTCAACTGGATCAGTAATCGTCATTTTCTTCCGTCTATTTTCTCCCGAATACCAAAGGAGGCAAAGCAATTCTGAGAAAGGAAACGAGCAAACGAGCTCCCTCTCAGATTTTTTGATGTTGAAATTGATTCAGAGAAAAGAACCGTGGCGCTCAACAAAAATCATGAGATTTTTTCACGTAAACAACGAGCACGCCCTTATGTGTTTACCAATAGTTCATTTCTATACGACTGGATCCAATTAAAGCTCAGAACCTGCATCGGCACTAATCTGGAGAGAACATTTTATACGGCTATTTTTTTCTATTTTTCTTCCAACCCCTATCTCAGTACGATGAGGTTATTGAACGATTACCTATAGATTATTCGTGCGTGCAGCAATCAGTGTTCGAAACTCACAGGCGCCAACGCGCCAAATACGCCTAAAAAATGAAGGTTCTGTGCCAACGTGACCCCTAATAATTGCCCCCCCCCCCCAGAAAGAAAATCCTAATTTTTCTGTTTAGTGGTTTTTCGACATTTCTCCCAAGTTACAGCTACTTGTTCTGTATCTAATACATCTTGCGTCTAACTTGTCACTGAATGCGCCGTGATATTTAGGCAAAAAGTCAATTTTGCCCCTAAAAAATCTTCAAAGGCCCCTTAAAATCGAGCTTGATGAGCCACATGGCTCCTGAAACTCAAAGATGATTTTCAAACACTGGCAGCAACACTGTCACGTCGATGAATCACACAATGACAGAGATGCAGCAATTAGAAATTAGCTACTGAAATTTTTTAGTTTCTGTAATCAACAATTCAACCGGAATGTGTTTCGTTCCAAGGTCAATTTAAGCCCAGAGTAATGATGATATTCATTGAATCGATAATTTAGACGTATCAAAATGGGTCGCTAAACCTGGATTTTTTTTTTATAATATTCTGAAAGTACTAGAGAGTAGATTTTGTGGTGATTTATCACGTGTCTTTGAAACCAGAATCTCGGACAAGCCCGCTTTTAAAAAGTCCTAAGACTCGAAGGGACTTCAAACGCGCCGGAATGACGAGACATAAATGATGGAAAAGATGCACTGCGCTGTAAAATCGCTATCTTCTCTCATTTTAGCAGTAGAAACACATTTGGACGTATTTATGATAAAAATGAACTATATGCATAGGTTTTGTGTGCAACATACTTATTCCTTTTAGCATAAATACGTCCATTTGACGGAGGTTGTAGAAATCCGTGCTCGCAGCTGATTAGTGCTGGATGCTATAATCACCTTCCGGCCAAAGTATCACACGCGCGCCCCGAACGACATTTCAAAATTTCCGCCGTCATGTTATTTTTTTACGGAGACATTATTGGTTGAATTCGTTTGAAAAATTTTATCGGCAGCGCAAAGAAAATTCAGCGAAATTTTCGGAAAGTTTTGTGGAACAACTTCTCTGTGAAAAAATAAAATTGCGCGGAAATTTTTAAACGCCACATGGCGCTTGTGGACGCCTCGGCAGGAAGGTGACGATATCATTCACTGCGGCGCGAAACCGGGGCGTTTCAAATTTGCGGAAAATTTGCCCCTCTTGAAATGCGTATTCCTTGGTTTCAGAATTACTTTTTCGCGTTTTTAATGTGTTGTGCGCACCGTTTCTCGACAGTGGTGACTCTTGAAAGTTGGCAAGACTGTTTATTGAACCTTTCATTGAAATCCATTAAAAATATCGATTCTAGGTGAGGCAAGCTGCCTCGAACCAAGAATCGATTGTTTTACATGCATTTTAATGGAGGAAAAACAGTCTTGCCGGCTTTCAAGAATCGCCATTGTTTCCTCACAGAAGAATGTCTTCACAAGTCAAATTTTGTCCATGGCTTAGTGATCCATTTTCTCCTTTGAGCCAATGATGTCTCAAATATCCTTTCAGGCTCGGCAGTGGCGTGGCGTGAATTGCGATATATCGATTGATTTGTCATTTAAACCTATGGAGAAGGATCGATAAACAGGGTGTTCGCAGCGAACACCTTAATAATCGATTCTTTACCATAGGTTTAAATGGCAAATCAATCGATATATCGCAAAGCACGCTACGCCACTGAGGCTCGGCAACATTGTTCTGCCGATAAATCACGCGACGACAGAGGGATAGCAATTAGGCACTTCAGCTCTTTTCTATGGCCCCAGCAAATTAACGCCCATTCTTATCAAACGGAAATATCCCTCTGTCACATGCCGAGCTTGGCTCCCCTGAAAAAGACGCAATACTGCCGTGCTGAGTAAAAACGCCTTATGAGCATCCGAATGTTGCCAAATTTTTTTTAGAAATTGTATATTTTGGAGAAAAATTATGAATATGTTCCCTTGAAATTCTCAGGCCTTTTAGATCAAATATTACGTACAAAATCCTCCATATGTATAAAAGGCGCAATACGCAAAACGTAAAGTAAATTGCCCATACGCAGGAAAAAAACAGAAGCTGCCTCGCCTTCAATTTTTCATTAGTAAAGTTTGGAAGCAACTATTCGTGCTCTAAAAACGTGCGTTTTGCGTGCCCAAAAATTGTAGGCGCTCTGATACTCTTAATCTCAACGCATAGCTGCAAACTGCAGCTACTCAAGGGTTGTCGGTGTGACAGATACAGTCACGTTTTTCATGAATAAATGTCGAAGTTTCTACGAGTTTTCATTGGTTCTAAATCGTGAAATTTTCGATAAAGTTTCAATAAAAACATTTTGTGTTGCATTATGCAGTCACCAAAAAGGCTCGATAAGATAAAGCAAATCCTTTTGTTTCGCGTTTCACTATTTTTACTTGGACTGTAATTTCATCGTGGCATCAAACCTTTTGGCAAACTAGTGGAATCTACATCAAGAGTTCTGAAAAAAAGAACTGTGTCAATTAGTTTATAACTGGTAGTATATCGATGATGAAAAGGAGAAAAATGAGTACGTTCATTGAGACATTTCAAAATCTCCCATTTTATTTAAAGGTTTAATAAGAAACTAGTCAAAATATCTGCTTAAATTTTTTTGTGTTCTTATTCATTTTAAATACTAAAATCACAAGCCCCCTCTTAAGTCAGAATAACGCCATGCTCACTGCTCATTGCTCATTCATTATGCATAGCCATGGCTTAAAGAGCGTCACATTTTGTTGGAGTTCACTCTTTCATTTCATTTAAAAGTCGTAAAACATGCCAAGATGCCGAGAACCGCGAGGAAAACGGAGTAAGGAAATGGTTATCACTGCGGAATGATTCGCGAAGACCTACACTTCCAGGCCTGAAATCTAATACGCGTCCGTTTAAATATTAATTATTGCGCATACAGGTCGGTTCCTAGAAGCCACACAAGTGTCTTTGCCACGAAATGACCCAAGACGGATGCCGACGAAACATTCCTCTTGTACTTGCGCATTCATCACGTGGATTAGTAAAAAGAAAGTAAAAACTTGGCTTCCTTAACTTACTGAAACTTACCTATTACTAGGGGCTTATGGGGCTGCTTCGCAGCCCCTTATTTTTCCTGTACACTTTTCACTTTCACATTTTTTTTTTTTATTTATTTTCATTTAATTTTCTGTTTTGTCTTTGAATCGGGTCTAATTATTTTTTTGAGAGAATAAATATAACAAATGTTTTCAAAAATTGTAATTTTATTTAGTAAACTTTAAACTAAAATTTTGTTTTAATCTTCATACAAAATTATTTTTTAGGTTTTACATTTGTTTTCAAACTAATTTTAAAGAAGATCTTTTTTTATTTTTTAAATACTTTGCTTTTTTTTCGATTAAATTGTTGATTCTTCTTTTGCCATTTCTGTCCTGCTTTTCTTCCTATATTTCCTACAACTTTGCTCTTCTTCTTTCCTCCTTTTGTCTTTTCTTTTTTTGCTTCTTCTTTTTCTTCTTCAGTAGCTGTTCCTTCTGGTTCTTCTTCTTTTTCTGCTCCTGTTTTAACTTCATCTAATTTTTCCGCTTTTTCTTCTTTGTTTTTTCCATGTTCAGTCTGCTTTCTGGTTCCGGTAATAAACTTACCTATATATGGATCCTTGAACTTTAAAGCAATAAGGTCCATCACCCGGAATATCAATTCGATTTGCAGAGAAAGAGGCAAAAGCAACAGCACTATTATAATTTCTGATATGCTTTATGAAATTTGGAGAATATAAAAATAATGATTTCAAATCGGTATTTGTCCGAATACTCGGTAAAGAAATTAAGCCATTTTAGCAGCAGTTATTAAAATGGCCATTGGACATTTTACCCTGAAAATGGCGAGCATCACAATGATGACAAATTATATTCATTGAACCGACTGAAAATTTGGTAACAAAATTTTCATCAAAGTTCTGATCATCAATTTTATGCTTCCGAAATGAAGAAATGAAACTTTGATTTTCTATACTAATAACAGAGTTAAGTTCTTGCTTCACTAAACGAACATGCAAAGAATTCTGGAAAACGCGACCACGCTTTGGAGGACGACCGCCTCGGTCATTGAAAATTTCACTCATAACAACTGTTAAATTTAAAATTAAAATTAGTAAAAATTATAACAAAATCATAACTGAAAAGTTCAATTTTTAAATTAAATAAAATAAATCAGAAGAAAAAGGATGAAATGAAAATGGAAATTAATAATAAACATATTTATACACATTGAAAAGAAACAGCGTGAAAGAGAAAAAAAACTTGGAGGTTATTGACTTAATGAGGAAAAATTGGCAATAGGAAAAAGATGGAACCAATCATGAAAAACCGTAAAAAAAAAAAAAAAACGCGGGAAAAGAAAAATGTAAGTTGATGGCAGTTGAGTGTTGGAAGTAACCTCACTTAATGATGATTGTTGAATGAAAACAGCTGATAAAAAGACAGCAAACAGTAAAGTAAGATGCGTAGCAACAAAACTTTTCCGAAAAACAAAAAACAAAAAACCCCCACTTCCCCTCATCCAATTTATGAGTTTTTAGGGATTTAAAAATCGGGGACGAACCCCAGAAAATAATTTATAGTTTTCCCGAAGCATTGAGAACAACACCTTTCAAATGAACCAACGCCCCTCGCAATTAGTACAGTGGTTGATTCACAATTTCATTCTATTTTTCAAATTAGATATTAAGATTACTGCCGTAATAGGGAAGAGAGCCGTAGGTGCAAAAACTGAAGTTTTGAGAAAATGGGCTCACTTGCGTCTGAGCGGTATTTTTATTGAAAGAAGCCTCCGTTCTTTGTTAAGTTCCCATAAATCATCCGAAAGACTCTTAGAAATATTTTGGATACTCAATTTCACACCAATTTTACACCAATGAGCTTGTTAACCTGTTTCTAATTCTTGCATTTTCAGAAACTGCATTGTCTCCTGATCACGCAGTAATTTTTTCAGATTTTTCCGAGCCGTTTTTCCCTCCGAAAACGACTTTTGAAGTTCGAAATTTTAAAATGCCGCGTTTGCCCGCGCTTTAGCGGCAATTCAATATGGCGCCGGAATTACCCCCTGGCTTCTTGCCACACATTCGACCGGGCGCCGTCAGCGGGACCTCTACGCGTTCGAACATCGAGGCTAAATCAAAACAACCAACTGGCTGTTACCTATCAATTTCACCTTTAGACAAAGATTTCTCTACTTTTTGGCATATTTTCTGAACTGTTATTCGTTCAACTAAATATCTAACCCTGCTTTACAAATATCTCGATCTGCAATCTCCTTTGAACGTTGGAAAATCCGAAAATATTGACCAAAGTGCTAGTTTACTCAGTCATTTCAGTACACTGAGATACTGAGTTTCCATGGTAGTGAAGTGAATTTGGGAATAATTTTTCTTGAAAATGTTGAGTGCATATGTTTTTGCAGTAGTTTTTGGTTAAACTTTAGAAACAACAATAGATTGGCCGGTTAAATCCTGACACTGTTACTGACCATGCCGAAACTTCATGATGCGAAGCTTTGTTCTTTGTTTCGGGAAGTAAATATTTTGGAGAAAACTTCCTACTTCTCATTTACAGCAATCTAAATAGAATCAGTAATCGAATATCCTTCCCTCAATGGCTCTCTTTAAAGAAATATCCACAATATACTACATGTATCACTTGTTTACTCTTAGGAAGCCACCCAAGACTAAATAGCCTTCGACAATTTTCTATTCTGGGACCGTAAACTTATTAAACTGTTCAGTGTTCCATAATTATCAACAGGTATATTGTGCATTGCTAGTGTGTGCCATTCTTTGATAGTTTGTCTCAATGCGAGATATAACATCAGTGATTTAATCTCCATTTCTCATCCACTCATATTTTATGTAATCGATCACATCCTCCACAAGACTTCGATTCACTATGAACCTGATTTTTTTTTGGTAAATAATGGCTCACTATGCTGAGCGTTTTACCAGAAAGTCAGCTTTAAGTTACATTCTTCGACATGGAACTACACATAAATTTTGTGAAGATGCATGCCCTGACTCTGAACAAATGGATGTTATTAAAAATCCTGAAGATGAAAGGTGAGTAGCTAACTACTTTGTAAGTTCCCTTCTCAATTTCGATTACCTATATGGTTTCTAATGGCGGATAATAAGAGTCGTCCAGAAAGTAAGTTTACCTGTTTAATATTTCCTAAACGAAGGTAGGTAGAGAAAATCTGTAATAAGTTTTGAAAAGTCACTACCGTCCCTGGTTCTCTATTACGCCGTAGATTTTTAAATTTGGCTTGATAGAACTCTAAAAACGTAGGATTCTCTGAACCCACCTCCTCTCCGCATGGGTTCAAAATTTTACGGAGCTTAATTCGCAAGTGAGCCTTCCTGTCTTTCGCTTATGGCAAGAAAGTGGCTTAAAGGTGATTGAAATACGTGTGAAACATAAGTAAGGAGTATTCCTTGTTTCCAACAAGGAATTAGCAGGATTAGCCGTGTTTACTTCAAAATACGGGAAAATGTCCTTAAAAAAATGTGTTAAATGTCTTACATGTGTTTCAACCACCCCTAAGCCACTTTTTTGCCATGAGCGATAGACACAGTGGCTCATTTGCGAATGAGGCTCTGTAAAATTTTGGACCTGTGCGGAGAGGAGGTGGATTTAGAAAAACCCACTTTTCTAGAGTTCTATCAAGCCAAATTTAAAAATCCATGGCGCGTTAGAGAGCCCTGAATGGTGGCTTTTTTAAAGTTTATTATAGATTTTCTCGAAGTACCTATCTCAGTTTAGGATATATTGAACAGGTAAACTCATCTCTGGACGATCCTCGTAGTTGTTCTTCCCTCTTTCTTGCAAATTATTTATTGAAATGAAATACACAAGGCTCTATATCATAGAACTATCACTATGAAGAAGCAACTGAGTTTAAAAACTGAGACAAAAAAAAGATATCGATGACAGTAAAATGAGGTGAGAAAATCTACCAACTGTAGGGCATCCACTTCATATTATTGCAATCACATGAATTAGTTGGCTGGAGTCTAGCGCATCCATCTGCATAATTGATTTTAAGGGTTTCCGTGGGTATACTGAAGGAAAATCTAGACAAATTTTCTTTGACTTATATTTTGATCAGTACCTAGACATTTCTGCTGTGAAATGGAGACCTCAGGTTTCCATGTCAATCCAGTGATAAGAGAGTACCTTGGTGTGCCTTCGAATTAACACTTGCTACATGTTTATGATTTTCAATTACTGGATTGAGCGATATAAAGAGGAACAACTTAGAAAAAAAAGAAGAGGAGGAGAAAAAATTGGATATGAGAAAGGAGCGAAACAGTAAAGAGGGGGGGGATGAATTAAAACCGAGGGACCAGCTTGTTTTGAGGAAAAAGAAGCAAACCAGAAAAGAGAGAAAAGGGCTGAGAGGTGAAAAGTGACTAAAATAAATGATAGACCGAAAGGGGGAAAGAAAAGGACGTTCTAATGCAAATAGAAGATTTGCATTAAAGCATGCCACTAAATTGATATATGAACACGAGAGTGATTCAATTTCTCAATTTAGGGGTTAGGTTGAGATGGGGATAGTGAGAAATTTTGGAATATTAAATGAGATAATTGAATAGTACGTTCTAATAGGCACAGAAGGTGCTTATTAAAGCAAGTCGGCTAATTGCATGAAACCTTCACTATCGGAATAGTGAACGTGGCATGCAATTAGAGGAGTGTACTTTTTTGGGATAGCCCAAAAGCAGGACAGGCGATACACCTGTGGTGAAGAGTGAATTAAACCTGAAATGAGAGAGAATATTAGTACGTAGAGTGATGAGGCAGCGCTTGTGGCATACCTTTCATCACTGCGCAGAGATTACTGGAGTGAGCCAAGCTGGACTTCAGAGAACCGGGATGAAGTGACGTCGGTTTACTTCATACAGCGGGCAGGCACCAGATGATCACTTTGCTTCGTGTAGACCGTCGGTTGACGGGACTTGCATTTGGCGGGAAGGTGTCCTTTCCAACGTAGGAGAGCCAGAGTCCTAATCCTTCTGCAAAGAATTCACCTTGGCAGGGGCGTCGGGTAGAAATTCTTGATCCGGGAGAGAACTGCTTCCGTAGTGAGGTCCGGGTCCGTCTTCTTCAGCGTGCTGGATACAAGTGATTCCCAAGGCGGATAAAGAATGGTGATCACATTTCGTACCCTCTGGACGTCACACGGTATCGGGTACATCGGGTACATGGGCTGGCCGAGGCCGGGGGGGCCGACTCAACCTGGGATTGCACGGCATAACCCGTACCCTCCTGACGTCACAACGCTTCAAGATGGCAGCCAAAATCGAAATGCGACCACCATTCTTTATCCGCCTTGAGTGATTCCAAGGGTAAGCGGCTGACGTCTTGAGCGCCGCGCAAGAGCCAAAAGGAACAGAGCGGGGACGGCCGCTAGGTGGGGGGCTCCAGGGGGAGCGGATCTGTGTTTGCCGTGGACTTTGAAAGTTGGAGTTGAATGTTGAGATTTGAACTTTATCGGTCGATAAAGGTTTGAGCAGGTCGGGCTTAATGAGTACTTTCAGAATATATATGGTTTTGGGGGTCCATCAGAGAACCGAAGCTAAAGAAAGTGAAAATTTGGAAAATTTGCACGTGGATGGGACTCTAGGTAGCGAAGAAATATGGATGTAATGGAGATAAATTTGAAGATAATTATGAAGGAAAGGTTGGAAACATGAAAAAGGTATTTAAGGCGAGTGATTCAATGGTTAGGAAGAGCACTTTCAATTTAATAGAAGGTTAAGGACACCTTTAAGGACGCACAAATCTGGGAGGCGGGTCAAGGTGTGCAATGAGGTGGAATAATTTATTAGTTACCGCGGGCGCGCAATGTGATGGGTCGGTGAGAGGATCCTCAAGAGTGAGGGGGGGGGGATAAAAATGAGTATGATGAAATTTTCCTAAAATTGCTCTAAGTTTGTTCGATCGGGATCGAACAGGATATTACATTCATTGCACACCACAAACATTTTTTATGAGAAAACCACATATGTTCCAAAGAATTCAAAACAAGTCATGTGCATGTTGGAGCAAATTTACTTCCGTTCTAGTTTGAACATTATTGGTACGTACCTTTCAATTTCAGGATTTNAAAATAATTTTAAAATATTTTGTAAATATATTTTACAAACTGTTTTAAAAGTAATTACATAAATATATTTTGTAAATATATTTAAAACATTTTTATAAATATATTGTTACAATATTGTCATGAAATATTTTAGCAATATTGTCAACATATTTCTGCAGTGTATTTAAGGAAATATTTACATGACAATATTGTTTCAATATTGACAATATTGCTGCAATATTGCTGCAATATTTCGTGTTGGGCGGGTTTAACACTCAAGAAAGGAGGAAAAATCGTAGAGTAAGTGCTTGGTATCAGATGTTCTAGCAGCATAATGCCCGTCCAATGTGAAGATTGTTTGCATACCCAATGGTTGCAAGTGCAAGAATCTATGTATAACCGCAGAAAATGTATCATTAGAAGAACACTTATAAGTATATTTTGACTAACATGAACACTGTAAAAGTCGTGTGCAATGTTAATCCCAAATTCCCAACACCGAAAACACGGCGATTTCAACTGGAAAACAAGCCTTTACTTAGATACTTAAGTGATAGGGACACACACATATAACTAACACAGTTTTGGAAACTATTTCCGGATTTTCCAACGTTTCAAGGAGATTGCAGGTCGAGATATTTGTAAAGCAGGGTTAGATATTTTAGTTGAACGAATAACAGTTCAGAAAATATGCCAAAAACTAGAGAAATCTTTGTCAAAAGGTGAAATTGATAGGTAACAGCCAGTTGGTTGTTTTGATTTAGCCTCGATGTTCGAACGCGTAGAGGTCCCGCTGACGGCGCCCGGTCGAATGTGTGGCAAGAAGCCAGGGGGTAATTCCGGCGCCATATTGAATTGCCGCTAAAGCGCGGGCAAACGCGGCATTTTAAAATTTCGAACTTCAAAAGTCGTTTTCGGAGGGAAAAACGGCTCGGAAAAATCTGAAAAAATTACTGCGTGATCAGGAGACAATGCAGTTTCTGAAAATGCAAGAATTAGAAACAGGTTAACAAGCTCATTGCACTCAATTTCACACCATTTGTACCAAAGTCCACACCCATTATACCCAATGTTACACCAATTGTACTGAGTTTCACACCAATTTTACACCAATTGTGCCCAATGTCACACCAATTGTACCCAATCTCACATCAATTGTACCCAATTTCACACCGATTATTGCACTCAATTCCACACCAATTATAATCAATTTTACACCAATCGTACCCAATTTTACACCAATTGTACCCAATTTCTCAAAAATTTTTCCTAAAAAATCTCACTAAATTTTCCCACGAAATCTCACCAATTTTTTCACCGACCACCCCACATTTTTCTCACCGACGACCCACCCGCCCGGAAACGCTCGCGCGGGGACCTTTCCGGAAAGTGAAAACGGGGGTGCTCGAGCTGACCGGGAAGTGGGGCAAAAATTCCGGGTAAAGAGGAGAGGTCACGAAATTGGCATTTGCCGTGAGTGACGGGCGCGGGCACCGGCGCACGGGGCGCCGCGCAGCCGCAACCCGGGGCCGGCTCCGACCGCGGCGGCGGCATTCGGTGGCCGCGCGCGGTCACGATGAGTCGCACCCGCTCGCCCCCCTCGCGGCCCCCCCGTCCACGACCCCGCTGAAACCGGCGAGGAAATACTTCGCGAGGAAACCCGCCGAATCGGGAAACCCGCCCCGCGAATTTCCGGTTTTTTGCCCGGTGCGTTTTTGCTTCATTTTCGACCGAGTTTTGTTTCGAGGTTTCGGTCACGTGACTGTGTGAGTGATCGGATTTTTTGGCGCTTTCGCGCCGAATTCGTCTTTTACACGTGTGATTGACTCGCTTCGGTGGTGGTGTATACATTCATTTGGACGTTTAAAGTAAGAAAATCACTCTAATTTTATTCCTACTTTTCCCATGTTTTCTTTCTTGTTTCCTTTGAGTAATTTGCTCAATTATTTATTTTGAAAAAAAAAATTTTTGCTTATTATTATTGTTAAAAATTATGTTTAAGTAAGGGCAGACTTTCATAAAAATATTTTCTTTTGAAAAAGACGAAAAGACGGGTCGCGGGCGGATCTCCTGATCTTAGAGCTTGTTCCTGTTTGAAATTTAAATTTGAATTATGTTATTGTTTTGATTTTGTATTGGTGTGTAACCGTTTGAACGCAGTTTTGATGCCTTGTTTAGTTCGTTCTGTTAGTAGTGCTTTTCTCTCTTTTTGTGTTATTTTGTTGTTCTTAAGTAATTCTTCCTATTTCGCGATGAATAAATTAAGTTATTTGTGCATAAATTGTAAATGGCTGAGAGTCAGGTTATCTATAATTTAAATTGTTAATTACTGCGTGAGATGATCACAAGGGTACCCTTAGTTCCTGACCGAGTAAATGCTGAATAATTTGTGATGAAATGATCTAATCATGCGAAAATATACGACTTCAATTCAGGAATGACGCTTTATAATATCACAAAACCGTGAAGTTTTCTAATTTATACGACTATTTTCTTCCAATTTTCATGCCGAAGGAAAATTTTAAGAAATTCTGCAAATTCATGTAATCCATCATTTTTTATAAAAACCATGTTCTCTAATGAAACGAAGTTTTAAAATTTTGTGGAGTTGGATCGTTTTCAAGGAGAGTATTATAATATTTTTTGTTAATTGATTTATTTTATAAATGAACAAGTTCTGTTCACGATTAGGCTCGATTCGGACCTTCATCTTCAGGATACACACATAATTAAGCCTCGACTTAATTGTGCCAAGCATGATTACATTTTCAAATCGTTCAACATGTTTAAGCCGGTAAATGTATAATTTAGGGTGAATAAAGGTCAACGGGGGTCAAAGGGGGTTAAGGGGTTTTAACCATTAACCCCAGGTTCACAGGTCTAGCAAGACTCGAGTCCTTTTAGACCAGACCAGATTCCTCGTCTTCCGAATATACGACGAATATGAAAAAAGAGGATAAAAAGAAGGAGGGAGGAGAAAAGATCGAAGCAAATAAAGTCCTCCTTTCCTTTTTCTTAAACTTTACTTTTTTCGCCCCTCTTTTCCTTACTTTAAGGAGTGTCCTAACTCGGCCGGGATTAAGCTGCCACGTACTGCCGTGCTACGGAAAAACGCCGTATGAACCTTCATGCGTTTCCGAATTTCAATGTATTAAACAATAATTTCCTGGTAAGCTTACGAATATTTTTCTTCCAATTTTGCAGATGATGTTGTTTGCAATTTCACCGTAGGTTTATGAAACTTCCGAGGAATAATATTATCAAAACTTTCCTCAAAAATAAAAAATTTATTGAAGGAAATTTGGCAACTCTCGATTTTTCATGCGGCGTTCTTCCTCAGCACGGCAGAGTACCTTCTACTTTAAATATGTTTCTTGAAAGTTCTGTTCCTGTAATTATAAGTACTTATCACCTACTGCAAAAACGATTGTAAATTCTCAGGGAAATTCTAAACTATTAAAATACATAAATTCATGCAGGGCGCAGCTGGAAGTAACGCCACACGTCTCTTCCGGTAAATTACGCCCTGTTCTTGTCTTTCTGTTTTTCTCGTTGTTTCAAAAATATGATATAAATATTCAGAAGAGCTTTTTAAGGGGCTTCTGAGTTTGTTTTTGAAGTTGATGAAGATGTGATATACAATCAAGTTTCATTTAGATATTTATACGTGACAGTTTAAAAAGCAAAGAACCTCAGCTCACGAGGGTTTTTTCAGTAAAATGATTCCTGCAAAAGTTTTCGCTGCAAAACTCTCTTTTTCATACAAAATAATACTTTGCGGATGGGAGTGCATTGTTGTATCAATGCAGTTGGTATGACTGTATTTTTAAGGGACATACGATTTTTTCCACCGAGGATGGTGGACCGAACCTTTCAATGGTCTCCCTCGAAAGCTAAACTTTTTGAAGTGCAAACTTTCTGAATGATAAATTTTGATTGGGATCACATTGACGGCAACACTGAGCCAAAAAACTCGAAAAACACTCCCGGAATATCACGAATAAATCAATTTTGAAGTTTTCAGGTTTTTTTTTTTCTTTTTTTTTTTTTTTTTTAGCAAAGTAGCATATAATATTTGTATTAGAGTTTTTCCACGACCACCATCGCCATGTGCGAGAAACAAAAGTTCATACTGAAGCGGAGCTGATGTTCTTGATGAGGGATCATCTTTTATTCATTGGAAGCATTTCAAAGTCCAACTCAATTTTCACAGCAACAAGGTTATCAACAACCAAGATCCGTATTGCGTTTACACATGAGGCGACCGAAAGAGAAACAATCTCATAAAACGTAAGAAGAGACCCAAGCGGAAGTATATTCCAGGGTGTTTCGAGTGAAATGAATCGGAATAATACGTTCAACTCCTGCTTGAGAGTATTTGATTTTGTTTCGGTTGCTCAGTAAAAACTTTCGTCCGACTGAAGTTTTTCAGCGCGCTTTCGCAAAATTCAAAAATACCAATAAACCGTTGCGATGATACACTAGTCCTCTTATAGAGTCAAAATTTTCGAGTACTTTAAGGACGTTAATGGGTGAGTTACGCTAGTTACAGAATCGTGTTTTGATATTTAATTATTGCATATTAGCTAAAAATAATGAGATCTGTACAAACAACATCTTACTACGTTTAGTATTAACCGATATATCGCGATTAGAATAACTCGGTTTTTGACGTCATCCACCGCGGTAGTGATACCCTTAGTTTCTTGCGCCTTGCTTTCATCTAAGTTTTTGAGTATCCAGAGCTAATATGTGTCTTTCTGACTGATGAAAGCAAGGTGGAAGAAACCAAGGGTGTCCTCACCGCGGTGGATGACGTCAAAAACCGAGTTCTTCAAAGCGCGATATCTCGGTTATGACTGAACGTAGGGAGTCATTCTTTGGACAGATTTTATTGGAAAGAATAGGGCTACACTAAACCAAAATATTTTTTTCGCTCATCATAAATCTTTCACCCCCCACATATTTCAATAAAAGTGAGTCATATTAGCCTCTAAAATTCTGGTGTCAGTAAATGCAATCAACAAATGTGATCAGACGCTATATTCAACCTTTCAACAATTGAACATGTTCATGCTAAAAGGAACTATGTGTTTAGGGATTGCGTGTGATATAGTTCCTTTCGACAGAAATACGTCCAATTAAGGTAAAAAAATATTAGAAAGGCTTTTCAATCTTTCTACTTTTTTATCCCTGTGGCCGGCCACGATCAGTTACACAGCTCTCTGACAGGATCTGAGTTTACCCGATTCCGAGCAGCTTATCTGCCGGTGACAGCACGCTCGGCGCTCGTTTCAACTCGTTTCCAGAGAAACGCACGACAAGTGTAAAAAGACCGGGAAACACCGGAACCCTCTCTCTGACCTTCCGTCAAGCGTCATACGTCAAAAGTTTCCTCTGGTGAACCTGGGGCTGTGCAAACAGGCGTTGAAGGGTCACCGCTGCCCCGGACGGTGAGGCGGAGGAAAAATTTTTCCGTGTGTGAGAAATAAAATACACAAATAAAAGGAAAATTACAAAAAAAAGAAAAAAAATAGAGAAAAGAAAAAATTTGTTTGACTAACGATCATTTTTGCTCTTTTAATCTTTATACTGCTCGCAATGTTCCTCTCACACGAAACCTTGGAGTGATTTCGTAAGGTACAAAAAATACAAGGGGGAAAAAACTGTCAACGCCTTATATAGAGTTTACCTAGAATTTCTGTGAGGTATCGAAAGCGCTGCTCTTTGATATCAGTATTAAATTTGTGTTCCATCACAAATTTCCCTTTCCCTTCCCCCCAAATAGGCATTACTTGGACCGTATCATCATCAAGGTGCAGGTCATGTGGGAAAAGTTAAAAATTCTTTATATATCTCATCGTCAATTTACGCTCCTTAACTTAAACTTTGATTTAGACATATTTCGTATTCAATTTCCATAATTTTTTCACCATGGACAAGAACTGTAATTCAAAGTAACTTGCTGTTTTTAAATTGTCAAACTGTCTCAGAGTTTTTTCCCCCTCTTTTTTTCCTTTTCTTTTTTAATATACCAAAACGAGCCTCTCAGGGCGCGGTGCGGAATGAAATGCACGCCCAGGGTTTGGAGATAATTGGGCTAGCTAATTATATGGTCAATACAGCTTCAGTGATTGCCTCAACTGATAGAAAAGGATCAAAGGAACAGTAGCTCCCCCATCCGTATCCGCCAAAAAGTGTGACGTCAATTACAAGTCGAAAATCTGGACCCCGTTTTGGATCGAGTTAGTTTTGACCAAACAGTCCGAAAAAGTAACCACAACTTCGTGTTAATATTAGATGTAAAATACAAAGTAAAACTATCCTCCGGTTAATCTCCTCTTTTTATATCCTGTTGAACAAATAACCTGGTCGAATAAACCAAATCTTTTAATTGGCAAACCATGAGCCCATAAAAACTAGACAAAGATAGCTATGGTCAAATCTAGAGCTTGTAGTTGATAATCCACTGCGCTAGCTTTTTGAACATCGCGCAACTAATCACTATTGACGAGAAAAACGAGTGTAAACGATGTCAATTTTCGCTTTTTTAATACAGCTATCAATGACTAAAGTGCAAAACGACGTATCTTTATTGCGGTCTTTCAAAATGCCTGCTCCTCCTTTATTTTTTCAAGGAGAAACAAGTCAACTATTAAGTTTGAAATTTCTATTGAAAATCCTGCTGTTATGAAAGGAAAATCAAGGAAGCTCTCAAAAATTTAAGTTAACTGGCTTTCCAAAGAAAAAATAAAGCTCGTTTAATTTTTTATGTTTTATTGGCGCGTATACGTAGTATACCGCCTTTGCGATCGTTTCGACCCCCCCCCTCGATACAATAACCGAGTCCCCTAGTTCCTTACCGAAAAGTGACTACCGCGAACTTCTGAGATTTTCCAAAGCGTGTAAAAAGTTTACTAATCCGTCAATAATAATGATTAAAATTTGTTTCTCATTCTGGGGCTCGCTAGTTTATGTGTAATGAATACCAAGAGTCTACGTTTCTTGGTTTTTTTTAAAAAAACCTTAGAATGGGGCGCGCTGATTTAAAATATGCATATATAAGCGGAAGCAAGCGAACTGATTCGAGGATGGCTGACCAGTTCGGCACTCCTTGAATGAGAATTTCACTCACTCCGTTTTGTTCACAACGTTGCTTTGACATATCTCCACAACACTGTTATCCTTTTCAAAAGTTGGTACTCCTTGCTCTGATAGCCGGGGCCACCAGGATAGTGGTAAGTGCAATCTGTGATGAGCCTCGAGACTCATTAGACCATTTGCTAAACGTGGCTCATACAGGAGTCCACTAAGCCCTCTCGTCCCCACGCTCCTGATCACTGCGTCGGCGTCACGAAGAACAATGGGCCTTGGGTCCCAACGCGGCCGATACCCGTACCCCAATTACTCACGCTTCATTAACCATTTCACCGTCACGCTAGGATTCATCCAATTTTCAAAAAAAATTGTTTCGCATGTATTTAGCAATTTTTTCCTTACTCTCCGTTAAAACACAAATAAAAAGAGACCTCATTCATAAAAATCGGCCGAATAGAAGAGAAGTTACAGTAATCGAAATCCGAAGAAATCAACAAAACCTCGACTCCTCGATACGAAAAATAAAATGAAGGGGAAAAAAAGAAAGTATAAATTACAATTAAATATAATTGACCTCAAAATTTGACAAACAATTCATTTATATACCTAACGCTGAAAAAACTGGGAGAAATTACAAAAAATTTGCCTCTTGCAAGGGGCTTCTTTGTAAGAATTTTGACCTGAAGACAACGGTCGAATAACAGCAGTACTCCATACAATACACGGTGTGCCTGAACGAGTTAAACATTTTTCATACGTCCAAATCGAAAAATCTTTATATTTTTAACTACAATGTTTCTTGAATCGTTTAAGCAAAAAAAAAAAAAAAAAAAATTCCGTCGAGATTCTGGAACGCAAAGGCGCTTTAAAAGTATTCTGGGGCTATAATAGCTAAATCACCGGTAGTAAATTCGTTATATTATTAAAAAGAAATTGACTCCATAGTTTAATTCCTTAGTTTCTTGAATACGATTATTTTAAGCACTTAAACATTTATACCACCAATTTTAGCCATGGGGTGATTTCCTGAGAGCCGATAATATCACGAATTTCTCATAGAACCCCTCAACAGTGGCTTGCTTTTTTGGCAGCCGATTCGGCCATCGAACCGGAGTTTAAATGGAAGCTGATAATAACCCAAAGCTCTGAGAAAAATTTTGAGATGAGTATAAGAACGGTTTGTTGTAAGTAGCGAGGAGAGGCGGGCAAAGCGGCTAAAATCCTATCTAATTTTTACAGTTTTTCTGTTGAATTAATGTTGCCGCGGGCTTCTGACTGTCCACACATAGTTCTGTTCAGCATATCGATACATAAGTATTTACATTTTACATACGTAGAATCTAATTTTCACGTCGGGGAGTTGACATATTTTGATTTTTTCGATTTTATACGGAAAATTGATGGTTTTTCGGGATTGAAATTATTATTGTTTCATGAAAAATAAATGCACCCAAAATGACTATAGCATATTGATTCTTACACATTTGCACTCACAAAATTGGTTGGTAAATTCAACGAGTGGGTGCATCGACCTGGTATATCAAGTTTCTGCAATTTTTTACGGCAAATCAGTAGATTTTCGGGATGTAGATTGCTTACTTTCAATTCATGAATGAATAAAGCAACGACATGGTTGAACTTCTTTGCATGGAAAGACGTTTAAAATAACAAAATCAAGACGTATTTAATGCAATTGCATTTATATCGAGTCAATTTCTTTTCAATAATATAACGGGATTTTTACTACCGGTGATTTGGGTATTTTAGCCCCAAAATACCTTTAAATCGACTTTATCTTCTAGGAGTTCGACAGAATTTTTCCTTTCTTCGCTTAAATTATTCCGTAGCACTTTTCTTCAAGAATCTGATAAGATTTTGCTTGAGGCAGATCAAAAAACTTAAATTCGATCGAATAGCTTTCTACTTTCACAATACACGGTCTCGTCAAGGTGCGTCTTTGACCTCGCAGTGTTGGATCGTGAATTCTCTTTTTATGCTGTTTGCCTATTTTGAAATCTCTGTAAATGAAAACTAAAGGGGTTGATATGTGCGAGTTAATGACGCGCCTTATCAACACATTGTGTTGGAGTTCACTGCTTGTTTTTTTTTTCTTTTCTAGGAAGTCTGCGACATCGCAAACGGAGATACGTGCTTTTGCACTTTGACAGTCAATATTTTATGGAGTTATCTGATATTTCGGTTGATTTAACCAGAAGTGGAACCAGAAATTTGTCAACCGGATTTCCCAAATTTAGGCCCATGTTAAATAATCGATTCTCGTCGGAACAACTGGTCCCTCCAAAAATCGATACATTTCCATGGGTTTAAATGGAGAAAAGAAACAATGTTGCCAATTTGCTGGACCCGTTAATGGATTTAACTAAAAATTCGGTTGATCATCAAGATCGTTTCGGATGATCTTACCGAGAGTAAACCAATCCATTGGATCCAAAAACGAGGTACATTTTAATTGTTCGATTCGTGTCGGGGATTTTGCCACCCGAGGGTCTCAGTCGACAGTTTTTTTTTATTTCCGAGGAAATCTGGCAAGCGAGGAAGATCATAAACTATGCGAGACAAGTCTTTGTCCTCACGCTTTACTTTTTGTTCAGCTGATCCTCATCGTGGAGCTCATCGCGAACGAAAAGGGTCTTGAGAAACCGGAGCAACAGGTCAATTCGAATTATTTCGTCCACAACCTCCACCTCCCCCTCCCCCCACACATTCCGCTTCCTTTAATTATAAGTGTCATAAACCTCACATTCTTCGCCCTTTCACTATCGCAGGGACGCTTATTTTGATGAACATTTAAAAATGTGCGTGTTTATAGCTACTTTGAGTTACTTTTTGTCTGGTCGGATCAACCAAAAGGTCTTAGTTAATCGACCAAAATTTTAAGTTCATCTGAGACATCTGTAGACGTGATAGACACAGCGATAGACACAGGCAAGACGGAGCGATCCTATTGGTAGAAGCGAGTGGGTGCTATCCATAGAGAAGTTAGGAAATAAGGTATCTGAAGTTCATGTCAGATCTCGTACTTCTCACCGAAGACATCAGTAATCTGAACGAAAAGACCGTTTGTACGACGTGCAGCCTGGATCAAAAAATTCGGTGTTCCATGTTAACTGCAGAATATCAGTTCTATCAACAGAAGTTTTTACCTCCGGTACATTGGTATTTATTGAAGTTTTTTCTCCGCGTAAGCTCTAAATTAGTGTAGTTACTTCCGTGTTTCTAACACTTTTCATGGATTTCGCTCACAATGGCTCACATTGTCAGTGGCGAGGCATGCATGATCGATTTTTGCTATTTCCCCGTTTGAAGCTATGGTAAAGAATCGATTATTAGGGTGTTCGTTGCGAGCATCCTGTTTATTGATTCTTTTCCATAAGTTTAAATGGCAGATCAATCGATAAATCGCAAAGCACGCCGACGTACAGGTGCGGTTGAATCCGAAAGCTCTCCTCTCCGCCTAATCGATAACAGATAAATCGTCAACTCAACAGATAAGAGTGAAGACAGTCGCATTAGGGTACTCCCTTATCTATCCGCCATCCCCTCCCCGCACTTCATTGAATCGGTCGACGTTAAAAGAGGGTGCGACTCAATTGTATGCTAAAAAAAAGTCGAAAGTTCAGCTTCCCGGTTTCAAATCGGTTCCAATACATGAAAAAATTAAATTCCTGCAAAATTGCAAAATATCCTTGATTGGACCATTATCAAAACTCATGCCGACGGGATTTAAAAAAAAAAAAGAAAATTGTGAATAGTTGAATGCTCCTAGGAAATAACAGTCCTCATAATCAAAACTAGCTTTTCTCTGCAGGTAAAAAGCACCGTAGCGAAAATAATACATCAGTACAAAAGTGAAAAGCGTGCCATTTACTCAAGAGTCGCCTTCGAAGTGAAGATAATTTTCAAAAATATCAATGATTTAGTGCTTCCATCGGAGGAAGTTTCCTCTAAGGTCGAGAAAAAATTTCTTTGCTCTCCAATGGAACTAGAAAACCAGCAGTTCCGCACAATACCATAAAAACAGGCTTGGTCGTTAAACGCGTACAAATCGCGCGGGTAAGTTCAATGAACGGGCTACGTAAAATCCGCCACGGCGCTTTGTGCAACTATTCCGGCACCGAGGTGTTGCACAGTATCGTATGGAAATGAAGGCGCACTTACAGCACGTGATTTAATGAGCGTTTTCTAAAAACGCTGTTCTGTTCTGTTCTGTTCTCTCCCTTTTCTCCTCTCCTGTTCTTCTCTTCCTCTCCTCTATACCTCCCTATCTGACATATTTTCAGAGTTCTAAGCCACTGCAAACGTCAATGCGTTTCCAAAATCCTGTATATCTAGTATTACAATCTAACAAGTTCATTCCTCGATGAGCCTTAAAATCCGAAAGACTGCTTACATTCTATAGCTCATCAAATAATGAGCAGCGGCGATTTTAACAACGACTGATTCCATTGTCGCGAAGAAAAGACCAACTCCTCCCACCACACTAACAACCTGCAACCGCACAAGATCGGAGGCCTTCATTTCGTTTCTCCTCCGACGAAAGGAGCGTATGTCAGCTTCCATATGAACCCTGTCCTCCATATGACTTTATGCTTTCCACGGTTCATGTGGAAATAGAAATTCGCCCTAACGTTAGAAAAGCCCACCTGAATCAATAATGACGAGTGAGTGGTCTCCACAAAAAAAGAAAGGAAGAAAGCTTCGGGAACTTTCCCCGCGGGCGAGCGTCAAAACACTTTCTCTTCAAGGCCTCTCGTCAGGAAAATTGGGACTACTAACTTTCACGGGCGCCCCCGATTTCTACCAAGAAAAGGTTTTAGTTACGCCCCCTTACGATTCTCGGGAGCCCTGATTACTTCGGGTCGCTTTCGTCGCGGGTCCCGGAATAAATAATATAGGACCCCCTAATTGCGTGAGGGGCGGGTGCGGTCACCCCTGTCCGGCTCAGAATAAAATCTGGCATTCAATCTAAAAGTAGGTTTTCGTTTTGATGTTGTTGGGTTTTATTTCAAGTGCACTGACATTTCATTTCTGAGACGATCGTCGCTCCGAAATAACCCTAGAAAATTAGGGAGTGTCTAGCCCACAGAAAAAGCTCCAGTTGGGCGTTCTCGTGACGTTCAAGTCTCTAAGAGAAAATAACGAAACATTGTCTGTGGTTTTCAAGAGTATATCTCATCGGATCTAACGTGGGAAATTTTTATTATAGACCAAGGTTGATAGACCCTGGTGAGTCCGATAGCATAATTCGTACCTTGTCCAGTGATCCATTGAACTTATCATACTTTTTTCCGTGGGGCATACGAGTTACTCGCATCGTCATTCCCTGTTAAAACTGATAACCTCACTGAGATTCAGGGAAGGTGACTTTTCCGAAGATGAGGTAACGTCACCAAAAATTATACCTGATGTCACATCAACTGTTCCAATGTCATCTCACCATATATGGTATAGGTATAGGTGAATTGATATCACCCAAGATTTACGTACGTCCATAGGTGACCTAGTATGGTAGATCAGTAACCTAGTGATGACACACTTGAAAGTGTCGGAAACGGTGACAAAACTGTTAGCCTAGTGACAGAATCGCCTTGCTTGAAGCTGTTCGTGATACGTAATCCGATTTGATGAGGTATGAGCCTGAGCGGAGGGTGGCAAAAATATCCTCCGTGCAACATTAGTTGTCTCTTCGAGGGTATATTTCTTTTTGTTTTTCACTAATGAAAGGATTTGAAGAGAACCAGACTTAGTACATCAAACATCGTCTAATTTACTTCCATGCTTTATTTTCTCAACAGAGGGTAATCAAAATGGAGCTCTTGCATGTGTCAGGTATTTGCCGTGCAGGTACTGATTTCATGGTAAAATTTCGCCAGAAACACGATATTACGATGGTACAACTATGGTTTTCTCTGAAATCAACTCAAAACTTAAAAAAGCTCTCAAAGTAGAGGCCGTATGGGGAGATATCCCAAGCTATACCCCTAGAGCCCACCTCTATATCAAGACAAACTCTCTATGCAAAAATGTTGAGCCAGTACATCAGGGTTGCCTTGTTTTCAGTTTTGGAGTTACCAAACCAAGTGGCAACCCTGTCAATGTATTTGCTCCCTATCTTTGCATGGTAGCGTGAGCTATTTCTTCCATTACGGCCTCAACTTTCAGAGATTTTTTTGAGATTTGAAGTTGATTCCAGAGAAAGTCAGTGTCACCATCGGGTTTCTTGCGATATTTTAAACAAGAATAAGAACCGAAATCGCAAATTCTTGACAGATGCAAGAGCTCCATTCTGATTTGAAATTGAAAGCGTTAATTCTCCATACACCAGGCTATCATAGCCTGGCTATGTTTACAGAAAGTTTCCAAGCGTTATTTTTTTTTATTCCCTGTCAAATACATTAAACATTAGAGGGAATTAGACAATGTAAAATGCAGTCAGGCAAACCCGTCCAAATAATCTCACTAATCGATTAATTGTGTTAAATGTGAATCTGATGATTTTGATGTCATCTCTAATGTTCTATTGTATTTACCATGGATGATAATAAGACATATCTATGCTGAAAGGAACTATATTCCGCGAGACGTAATTACATTGCTCCCTGTTAAATCCATCCAAACAGTCAACGCAAAACAAAATATGGATAACAAGTAAAGGCAATAACGCACTATAATCAGGATTGACAGAAACACCATAAGAAACCAGGAGGAACAGAGGCGTATCAGCCAAACTCGAAAAAATCTCATTTGAGATGCAACCTCCCCTCCCTGACACCCCCAGTTAAATTAAACCCCCCTCCTACCCAAACTATTTGCGCGTGCATCTATTTCAGCCGTGTTTACCGAAATCGATATTTGTCTCGCAGACCCAGCGCTGATTTGATTAATGATTCACACAGGCAAAGCGTGGATTATCGACTTTCGATAAGTCCTAATGTGAATCTATGATGAAGAATCGATTATTAAAGTGCTCGTCTAGCACACTCAGACAATCGATCAATCGATCAACTTTCGATATTTCCTCATTTGAAGCTACGATAAAGAATCGATTATTAAGGTGTTCGTCTAGCACACCCAGATTATCGATCAGCTATCGATATTTCTTCAATTGAAGCGATGATAAAGGATCGATTATTAAGTTATTCCCCGATAATCGACCCTTCTCCATAGTTTAAATAACGGACCAATCGATTCATCGCAAAGCTTGACACGCTACTGATGATTTATCGGGGCCGGGGCGAGGGCCCGTCAATCCCCGGATCTTATTGAGGAAGTTTCGACGGACATAAATTATTCGGGCGCTTTCCCGCGATCGGCGCTGCCAACGACCGCTAAAAAATCGTCGATGGCGACGGTTCCGAATCAACTTGTGTCGTGACGTATCGCCATTTATTAGCCGCCCCGTTTCAAGGACACGTAAGGTTTCGGCGTGACGTCATCCACTCATCGCACGCAATCGGAGGAGAATCGAACGTCACCTTCAATCGGGCTCTTTGGAGTAGATCATCGGTCATCGTTAGGTTAGTTGACAGGGTTGTGATGATAATTCGTCGCTTGACTGACATAAGGGCGTAACTACACATTGAGATGAGCCCGGAAGAACAGTTAATTGTATGGAGAACGCGGCTCATTGCAGAGTGCAGTTACGCTCTTATGTCAGGTAGACGACGAATTCGTCGTTTCCCGTGCGAAGGAACGTAGATCCGTTCCAAGGTTGTAAAACTGACTCAAACGATAATTAAACTGTTTCACAAAAATATAGTGGTAGATTTTTTTTCATAACTTCTCTGAATTTTGCGTGAGACCACAGAAAATTTATTAAGAAAGTCCCAAAAATATCCTGGTAAAAATGCAAATTGTTAAAGGAAATTTGGCAACTTTGGAATGTATTTACGTTCTTTCGTGAGGGGAACGACGAATTTTCCATCGTTGTATCAAAATATCGTAATTCACGTGTAGTGGGAAAATTTTCATGTTAATCGTTTTGTCAAATTCCTAGGCAGATAATCAAAGTTTGAATACGTTTCAAATTTTCCTTGTTTTGGTGAAGACTTCCAGTCTTTGGTGAAGACTGGAAAGACTTGGTTCGAGACACCCCCATTTTCTTGAAAGATGGATCGCATTTAACAAAAAGGAACCGAAGCGATTACAGTGTTTTCAAAAGCGTGCAACTTCTTACTTTCTTTTCAAAATACTTACAACATACACTGTATTAAATTTTACACAATTTTTTTCTTTTAAAATCAACAATTTTCTGGTCGGAAGTAAAAACCATTGGCTATTCGGGAAGATTTTTTAGATAATTGTGAAGGAGCAACATTTTTACAACACTGTAGTCGCGCTGGTTCCTTTTTGCAAAGTGCGATCCGAATATTCTACGTGGGTATATTTTGACCTGCTGTTAAATGACTCCAAAATCAAGTGACCGACAAGTAAAAGGGTTAGGCGCATTATTATAAATTAACAAAAAAACCCAATATTTATGAAAAGAATTAATTGAAATATATACTTTTATATTTAATTTGTTTAATGATATAATTTTTGTATTGATGATTTTGCACCCTCGTTTTGAAGCAAGAGTTTTGAAGCGTTGCTGCATGCATTTTTTTAAGTAAAACCATTCAAAGACGCATCACGTAACTCGGCTGAAAAGGGAGAGGATGAAACATCGGGCCTCGGCGAAAGTAAAAGCTTTTGTTTCCCCGTCGGAGTCAGTATCCAACTATTTTCAAGAGAAAACGGTGGCCGGTGGGGCAGCTATATGATAAAATATACCCAATTTTGTCTCAGAATACAGCCTCACTTTGAAACAACAAAACTCTGAGCATACCGTCATAAACAACCAATTAGTTTCCGGGGTATGACGGGGCTTCTTCCTTCAAACTTAGAGGAAAGTTTGTCCTTAAAAAACTTTCTCGTAACTTTTTTTTACTTTCTCGCTCCAGAACAGAAGCAGAGAAGAGATGCATGCACGACTTCCATTCGTTCCTCGTATCTCATATTGAAGTTATTTCTGGGGGATTTTATTCGTGATGAGAAACAGGTAGTTCTTGCAGGGCTCATCTAGTGTTTGATTCCATTTTTCCTCCTTTGCGCTGTGAAATCAAAAGATTCCGAGTCCTTGAATTAGTTTTTTGTAAAATGTACCGTCGCCAAGTGTATGTGTTTTGCATTGCGCTACGGAACAAAACATTTTTTTTTCACCCCTCCAACGAGAAAGCATCAAGTGCTGTTGATGCCAAAATCTTGACTTCAGGATGACTAAAAAAGAAGAAGAAGATAACATGAAATATTTTGGTTACTGGCTAGTGGAAAAAAGAATGATGACACTCATTCACTTCCATTTATGACAATGACGTGACGTATAACATTACCTTACGTGGAAAATATTGAAGGCGCATGACATTTTTAATATCAACTACTGGCTACAACTGTTCGTACTCTCGGGATGTCCATGTTGTATACACGCAAAATTGAAGGCGCTTTGATTCACTTGAATGCAAAGCTTAGGGCTTAGGTACAACTATTCGTGACAAAGGGATGTCCGTTTTGCATACACGCCAAATTGTAGGCGGTTTGAGTTCCTTGTTGGGAACGTGATTGAACCGTGCAACATCAATGATGTGTTACCAAATAGTGCGCTTTGTGGAAACTGATTAGTGGAACTGATGTTCACAGTAAGTTTGCAATTAGCTTTCGGATGGAATTCCGTGAGAGCGCAATACATCCAAGCAGAGGTATCTGTACATAAAAATGTTATACACTAAATTTTACAAAACCATCTTACAAAGCTAGGTAAATCCCCGCCCAACCCCTCCACCCACCCCCTCCCCCCACAGCAAAAAGTTCCAAAAAGCACATGTGAACTGTTTAACATGTTGAAGTGAAAACTAGTGTGCAGTCAACTCTGGAACTAGCTTGCGCGCAGAAAACTAAGTCATGCTGAAGGACATGCTACTCTGTGGGAGCGGAATCAACTCTTTTTTGTGGCGTGAACTCGTGGATTTTACTCCTTATTCATATCAACTTTGAAACTCCCTAGAGTATCTAATAGGGAAAGTATGGCCACTCGGCCCCATGGGGGGGGGGGGCTTAGGACCCAAAAATGGCGGTGCTTTCTTTTAGTTTTTGAGGATGGGAGGAGGGTCATTTCCAACTTTTGACAGTTTCACTACCCGCCTTTCCTGTCAACTTTACTATGAGGATCAAACATGATTTTTCTCGTAAATTGCACAAGATTAGCCGTAAAACTATGTAAATAAGTCGCAATAGTGCATTTGAGTTGAGGTCATATGAATCTCTGAAGTTTTCGAATCACGTATCTAAAAACTTGAGGTCCAGCCGCTGAAGTTTGGGTCAGACATCTGAAGTCCTTCAATATATACCGAAGTGTTCGGGTCACACGTCAGAAGTACTTCCGGTAAGTACCATAGTGCCTCGATGTTTGACCCGAACTTCGGCAACTCGACCTAAAGTTTTTGGATGCGTGATCAGAAAACTTCAAAGATCCATATGACCTCAACTTCGGGTCCCATGCACGAAGTTTTTTTCTCCATGTGTGTTTCCGGCCTGAAAGAATACGCAAGCCTGAATTCCAGAGTTTATAGGTTCCGGAGTCAACTGTACCTACTCCGGATTTGACTCCAAGATATCTAACAGTGCAAGAACACGCCAGCCTGAGTTCCGGAGTTCATAGGTTCCGGAGTCAACTGTACTCCGGATTCGACTCCAAGATATCTAACAGTGCAAGAACACACCAGCCTAAGTTCCGGAGTTCATAGGTTCCGGAGTCAACTGCACTCCGGATCTAACTCCAAGATTTCTAACAGTGTGAGAAACCGGGAGCATGAGCTCCGTTACATGACACTGAAATAGTTCGTTTCCCGATACGTTCGCGACGTGAAGCGAGCGTGACGCCAAGTGCAGGGGCGCGACGAAGTTGGCAACGCAGGTGCATGCGGCTCCCCGTTTCGCGTTTCGCCATCCGCCGCTACCTTCACTTACTTCCCGGTTCCCCCGGACCCGAACCCCCGACACACGGGTACATGTCGGAGCGATTAAAATTGGAACGAACTAGAGTCTTGATTATATTTTAAGCTCCTCCATCCTCTGCAGTATCAATCCGATCCCCAATTCTTCCCCTCGGCTGCCTCCCGTAATTGTTAATAATTATTTATTTCGTCACCGCCCGCCTCTCGCCCACCCCTCCACCCTTCCACTGCTCCCCCGCCCCTCGCTGCGCTCTGCGGCCTGGGAGTCGGATTTGGGATAGCGCCTCTCGCTCGCTGTTGCCAACCGAATGGAGCTCGTCTTGCATGTGTCGGGAATTCGTGATTTCAGCACTAATTCCTATAAGAACTTAAACGAAAAACACGATAGTGCTACTGGTTTTCTTCGACTTTAATTCCGAAGCTCAAAAAACTTCCGAAATGAACTCTGAGACCCATAAAAGCACATGCAAAATGGGCCCATGTAGCGAAGGAGGTAGTTCCTTTCGATTTAAAATGTTCTATGGCGCTCTTCCATATGTCCGGAATTTGCGATGTAAGCACTATCTCTTATGTACACTTTCGCGAAAAACACGATAGTGCCACTTGTTTTCTCTGAAATCAACTCCAAAGCTCAGACAAAGCTTTCAAATTTGAGGCCGTAATGGAGGGGATATACCACGCTACCCTGAAGGTTCACCTCTATATCAAGACAAACTCTCTATGAAAATATAGGGAGCAAATACATTAGCAGAGTTGCCAGGTCTTCAGTTTTGGAGACCCTCAACAAAGTGGCAACCCTGTCAATGTAATTGCTAGCTATGTTTGCGTAGATAGCTTGTCTTAAAAGTGAACTCACAGAATAGCGTGGGGTATCCCCTTCATTGCGGCCTGAACTTTGAGAAATTTTTGTGAGCTTTGGAGTTAATTTCAGAGAAGCCAGCTGCACCATCGTGTGAAAATTTCACTGACTTTTCCCTTCGTCAGGCACAGTAGTCTCTCTCCAAAGTTAGGACAGAGATAGCACGGTCATATTCTTGTAAAATAATAGCTCGTGAGCAGGGCCGGATGTACCTACTTGCCGCCCATGGGCCGTCTGTATTTTTGCGCCCCTTTCTTATTCGTTTTGAAACATCAATAAACCATCAAGTGAACGTGCCGGAGGTAGCGGGGTACATAAAACGCATTTACTCGTGTTAAACACATTTTTTGCGAAAGCCCTGTCAACACTACTAGCAAAAGTTCACGGAACTTTGCACGAAAGTTAAGTCCCGTAAACCTATTTCTTTGTGAACAAGGCCTTCCATTGTAAGCATTGAACGAAAAAAGTAAGAAAGAACTAACATAAATGTGGTTTAATAATTTTAACATCCGCCGCCGCTCCGCGCTGACCGCACTGTATGAGGCGCAATGCGGGAAGTATTCCTACAGTCTTGTAGGCGCTATGTGTTTCACGCCGACCACCGCACCGCCGCGCCGCTCCGCGCTGACCGCACCGTATTTGACGCAATGCGTGAGGTATTTATGCAATCTTGTAGGCGCTAATATGTGTTACATGCCGACCGCAGCGCCGAGAGCTTCTTCTTCTCATTTCAAGTCCTCGCCATCATTCCTCCCTGCGCTCAGCTCCAGGCCAAATCGCGTGTTTAGTCCCTCTCTTAACTCGACTAATTAAAGATGCTGTCTCTTGTATCACCGAAAAATAACAAAACTAGAAATTACTATATACTCTCAGGAAAAAGAGATTTTGTCCCCTTCTCTCATTGATAATTTTTCTTTCTGAATCCCATTTTTTTATACTTACATTTAAAAAAATTGCAAAATTTGCCGTCCCCTAAATTTGCCGCCATGGGCCGCGGCCCATGTGGCCAACCCCTGAATCCGGCCCTGCCCGTGAGTTAGGTTCTTTCGTTTGAGACACAACCAGATACGGGGCGAGACCTTCCGCTAACCTTTTGGCGAAAGATGGAAAGTTCCACTTTTGGGGATTCGACACTTCCTCGTGGCCAATTATATGGCAGTGACAGCCATCACCCTTGTGTTGACTGTTGACATACCTAGATAGCTGATAGCTTCGAGTGCCACAATATGCCAAACAAGTCAATGGAACTTCCGATTTTTTGTAGATCGACGTGTTCACAGCGTCTTAAAACATGCAACTGGCAGATACGTTTACGGTTGAATGTTGGGGACGCGAAAGTAAAAGCTCTCATCATCATCATCAAGACGGACCTAACCGAGTCTACAGAAACGACAAACATTGGTTGATGTTTGACGCGAAGTTTACATCCGTCGCGTTGAATTGGTCGGCTTTTTTGGATCCGGGATTTAGCTAATTTTCTTCAGAATTCGGTTGTAAATTAGGTACACTGTTCTCTACAACGTCGATGCAACAGTATTATATCCAAAAAAATTAACCGAATCCAGTTGACAAATTCCAGTTGACCTTTTGCGCGACTTTTTCATAGATTATCAACGAGGGGAAGAAAACTCAAACACAAGTTTGTGCCAAAACGATAATCAGGCTTTTTTTGGAGATCACCTCTTGTTTCCACGAATCTAAATAAAACCACCAGCATTTGATGTGTGTGATAAAGCCCAAATGGTAAGCATGACGTGAAGTGAGTCGAAGACGCATCAACGCGATGTCTGGCCACTGACGTCTGAGGGATTCGGAGTTTTCAACTTCCGGTCGAACGTGGCCTGTTCGCATTCTTCCGCGAACGGAGTAAGGCGTGGTTGAGCCTCTAATCGAGTTTCAAAGAATTAACACGGTTAGTTTTGATCCACCTTATTTTTCCGATGAAAATATCGCCCCCGCTATTTACCTCGCCCGCCCTCACGATCTGGGGAAGTGCTTTGAGATAAAACCCAATCATGTTTGCCCAACAGCATATTAATGGTTTGGAGCGGAAAACAACCCACTTGTAGCGTGGTGTTGCCAGATTCTTGTCCGATTCATTTTATTTTTTCCTCCACGGAATTACGTCCTATATTTGGGGCAATTACCCCTCATTGAAAATATCTCCTGATTACAGAAAACTTACATGCAATCTCATTAATGCAATCAATTGGATGGAAAGAAATGCAATAATTAACCACATTTGGTCATCAGTGGCGAAGCAAGCATGATCGATTATCGATATTTCTTCATTTGAGGCTATGGTAAAGAATCGATTTTTAAGGTATCCGTTGCGATCACCCTATTTATCGATCCTTTTTCATAGGTTTGAATGGCTAATCAATCGATTTATCGCAAAGCACGCAACGCCACTGTTGGTCATGATACCATTCATGGGAAAGGGATCCTAGTCTACAAAAACTTAAAATTAAACTTTCAATACCAGGGCACTAAGATACATTCGACGACAGAATGGGACAATGGCAAAATGGGATCTTAGTCTACAAAAACTCGAAATTGAACTCTCAGTGCAAGGGTACTAAGATATGTTTGGCGACAAAATGAGACAAGAGTGCCCAGAAATGGCACACTCGCCTGGAATCGAAGATTATGAGGTTAGAAATCTTTCATTAAAAAAAAAGAGACGATTTCGAAGAAAATCTACTCAAAATTCAAAACTGATACATTCAAGGCACGAAACTGACGGATTATAATACAAATATCATTTTATGCAACATGTCGACAAACGAATGGCATGAACTGCTTGAAACGCAGTCATTGTGACGTTAAGAAGGGGTCCTCTGTCTAATGATCAAAATCCATTTTTCTGAGCACCTCCTTCAAAATCTTCTTACAGAAATACTGTCACCTCGGCTTGTGTCATATACGGTCACGCACACGATAGTTATCGGAATGAAGTAAAACCATAAATGTATTATTTTTCAGACCATTTATGATCTAGGCGAAACTATTTGGTATGACAGAAACATATTACAACAGTAATTTAAAAAACAAAACAGTAGTACAGTATGCGGTCATGCAATCACAAACTATGCCAACAAAACTATTAACTTAGTTCGGCATGGTTATCCCCCCATTTTCATCTTCTCGTTCTCTAAGATGTATTCATGCTGTTCCTTGTAAATTTTTGGTTTCTCTACCCAAAAATTTTCATGAGCATCCGAACGTAAGAGGCATTATTACTGCAGCACTAATTCGAGTTACAGGCTTTGCCAGTTCCCTCAGAGTCGCTTTTTGCCCGGCATAATTCTAAACGATCGGAACTATCAATTCAATTCCCATACGGTGTGGTATGTGGAGAGTTTTTAACTTACACGGTGTTTCACCATGCATGAATGGGGAAGTGTAACCTATATTCTCCCGAGGATAAGGACTACAAACTAGCTGCGGTGCCCTAGTAATGGTGGCTAATACAAACAGTTTGACATTAAAGTCATGGCGAAGGTGTGAAAAATGTAACGAAGCTGAATAAATTGATACTATTCCCGGTGTCCGATCTCTAAATTTAGCCTGGGAATTAATTAATAGCTGCTTACGGGGCTCCAACGGCATGAGGCCAATAAAAACAACCGAAACAAGAAGAGCCGACGTTAAGTTCACAGAAAACCAATTAGGTGTCTTCGGAGAGGACTTATCGATGCCGAGAGGCCAAATCGTGCGCTATTGCCTCTCCATTACAAAATATCTTTCTGTAATTTTTCTTAATTCCTTCCCAGAAACTATTATTACCGAGAAGCACCTATATATCATTACTAGAACAGGCACGCTTAGAACTCTCCAGTCGCAAACCACATAGGTTTTAAAAGGTTCATGGGTTGGTTTTTCATGAATTTTCACCAGATTCTTGATGGTACTCTATAGTAAGAGCCGTAGCCAAAGTCGTTCCTTATTAAGTATCTCTTTTCCCCAGGGAAGCCCCATGGAGTTTACATTGTGAATGAAGATTGGTTCAAGAGGCCATTTACACACGGCATCATAAATACCTATAATGTTATTTAAGACTCGAATAGAATTTAGAAGTATAACTTCAGGAATGGATCAATGCAGATAATTGCAGTGAGGAAATAAACAGGACTAAACAAGGAATAAACAGTTTTCAAAACACTTTTTCAAGTATAATTTTAAGCAATTTTTTTTCTCTTCCTCTCATCTCTCCAACTTAATTCTATGTGGTTCATACACAGATACTTTAATTCAATTGGAATCATACCTAAGACAGGATTAAAACAATATGCGAGGTTGTTTGTTCATTACCTAAGCTTCAGTTTTCTTACGTGTATCTCTCTCTCTCTTTCTCTCCATTGACAAATCTGAGTTCCGGGCACTGGGGAAAAATACTCACAGACGCAGTATATTTGAAACAGTGCAACACGGCCTATGCAAACGGCACGTTGAAGGATGGATTATGTAGGCATGTTCGGTGTGCTCAACGTAGTTTCGTGGGACTTTACCATTTCAAGGTCTATTTATTTGGACCATGTTAAGCAGAAAGGAACCGAGCCACACCGGCTATTGCCTAATTTAACAGGCGAATTTAATTTTTACAAGAAGACTTTTGTGCAGTCTCCTTTGAAATTTGTCAGAAATTTGTTTCGAACTATGCAGAAAATTCACTGAAATATGCACAAAAAAGTCTGCACAACCGCTTTCATGTAAAAATTTAAATTGCTCTGCTAAATTTGGCAAAAACTGATCTGGCTTCATTCTTTTCTGTTTCACGCGGTCCATATAGACATGTTTGATGTGCTCAAAGTAGTTTTGTGCGACATTTAAGGTGTACTTACGAGTATTCAACTGTATTTCTCATGCGCAATAGACCCACTTGAATATCAATCGTACTGTATATGTGGACGTATTCCTGCCAAACGGAAAGTTGTATCATGGCATAAGCCCTGAGACCCATAGGCAAATATGCTTATCAGGGCTCACGTCATAGTGCAAATAGTTCCGTTTGGCAGAAATACGTCCATATCATGGTGTTAAAGACAATACTTTCAAAGTAAAATCAATCGAGCAACAAAGACGAGGCATATGTATTGAACGTCGGATATAGCTAGAATCAAAGGGGTCGATTGTCTAATCGTTATCGAAGGACCTTTATCGATAACGCTCTATCTTAGTAACGATGTCTATCGATCGGCTATTCGATAACGATTCGATAAAGTCGACCAATCGAATTCACGCTCACTCCTGGTTCTCCATATTCCATCCTCTTTACTATTCATGCTCCGAGCAACTTTGCTCTCAGTTGCACCGAAACGGCCATTGTTACGACGCCAATTCGGCCAGCGCTGCAAAAAAGCTAATTTAAAGTCACGCATTTGAATCTCCAGCTCGTGAGTGACGTCACGGGCTAGTGCCCTCTCCACCCCCCACCCCTTGCTACCGCATTGTGCCCTTCGCTCGGTGCTCGGCCAACGAGATCACTACTCGCGAATGCGAATGCGAATACTTTTTTGGCCCGAGAAAAAGTTTACTCCTCCAGTGAGACGCTTTGTGTTGGAACTCGGGCGATTCGTCGTTCTTTGGACGAAAGGACGTAACTCGACGGCCGAAGGGCAAAACGACGTATCTCCTCAACTTAATTCCTTAAAAACTTTCTTGATTTCTCTTCACTGGAAGAAAAAAAAAAAACACATTGGATCCAGACTCTTAAAAATATCGACAAGAAAAAATACTCTTGATTCATTCAGATTTAAGCTTAAATTAAGAACCAAGCCTCTTAATTTGAGCGGATTTCCTTTTGATTTAAGCTTAAATCTGATTGAATCAATAGTCCTTTTTCTTGTCAATGTTTCAAGAGTCTGGACTGTAGATCCAATGTGTTTTTTTTTTCCAGTGTTGTCTATTAGTAGATTATTTCGTAGAAATTGCAAGTTATAATAGTCGACTTATATCTCTACGATAAAGTAAAGTAGGAGCGTATATTTTGAAACAGTGCAATTGAGATACGTGATTACAATTTAGCACTCGAATTACGTCTCACGTTGATAAAGTTTCCTCGCAACTTGTATCTTCAATGAAAAACCATCAGGCATTTTAAACTCAAGATTGTACTGATTTTTCTTTTGATCACAGGCAATAATCAGTAAAATTTTGGACATATGTATTGCACAGTCATATTTTCCTTTGAAAAATTAGTGTTATCGGTCAGTTTTTGAATATGGAGTGAAAGTTGCGTTCTTTCGTCAAGGCAGTGATGAATTAAATTAGGCACAGTAAACGAAAATGGTCAGAAAATCATTTGAAATTTAAGAATATTTCAATAGAGCAATTTTTCTTTGGCGCCATTTTAGTTAGGTGCAATTTAAATAATTCTTAGCGTAAATTTAAACTGAGTGTAAATCAGTGACGATTTTGCAAGTTGGCAACATTGTCTCTCTTCCATTTAAATCCATTGAGAATATCGATTTTAGGTGAGGCAATTGCCTCTCCGAGAATCAATCGTCTTACATGCATTTAAATGAAAGAAAATCAGTGTTGCCACCTTTCAAGAATCGCCACTGATGTAGTACTAGGAACCGTTGAGGGGTTGAGCAAATTTTACCAAGATGTGGAATTCATTTTATGTTCAACAATAAATAGGAAACCCCGTATTTGAATATACTCGAGGTTGCCTTTTTTTCAAAAATTCTTCGAAATGCTGAACAAACGGTGTCCAAATGTAAAGGGTGTCGGCTTCCGTTGGAGCGTTTATTCATGTGTAGAATGGTATCAGATTGGTTCAGAAAATTTTGCCGATAAACCGGTTTCATTTTAAGTTCAACATGAAATAGGAAAAACTTTAATTCAACATACTTGAGCTGTCTTTTTTTGTCGAAAATTTCTCAAAATGCTGAGTGTAACTAACAGTTTCCTAATTTGAAGGATGTCGGCTTTCTTCGGAGCGTTTAATCATGTGTAGAATTTTATCAAATTGGTTAATAGTGCTCTAACCGAAGAAATAGGATTATGTACGTAAGTCACATGAATAATGTAACGTGCGTTGATTGACAAATCCTAGGGAAGCTGAGCCGCGAACCGACTGAGAACACTGCGTAACGATGATTATCAGAATTCTCGCGGATCTTTGGCTCAGCAAAAATATTTTCGGAACGGAAAGACTCACTAAAAGGGGATTTTAAGATTACCGGCATTAGTTCGTCCCTCCAACTTTGCTCATCAATCAAATTGCGTTTATTGTGCTAAATATACTGCGAATCGCGAAAGAGATTAACACACCCGGCTCAAAAAACCATTCATCGCTCCTGCATAAAACATTCGCGCTCGCGCCATTATCAATTGGGATAAATGAATTGTTTTTGGATCGACGTGTGCGTTTTTTATGCGTTCAATTGTGGCGGAGTTGATGTTTTAAATTTGATTTATTGATGCGTTCGGATCGTTTTATGGGGCCTCGAATATACGGTAAGAATCAACCTATGCGTTACCCGAGTTCTCAACTAAAAAGGCGAGAATACATTTCACTCCAACAAATAAGTATAATACATAGGGCCCTAAAGTGCAGCCACCCTTCTAACCAACTTCTAACGCCCAAAATTTCACTGCCAGTCTGCAGATTCCAATTCTAACGAAGATGGCTAAGAATGTATATAAATGAGCGTTCTTCCGCAAAAATGAGTACATTTATGCAAAAACCAAGTCAAATACACAAGGCCGGATTAAGAAGGTGGCCACGTGGGCCACGGCCCATGGAGGCAAAATGTAAGGGGCGACAAATTTTGCATCTTTTTTAATGTAGGTATCAAAAAATGAGAGAAAACAATCGGATTCAGAAAATAAATTACAAACGAGAAAAGGCGACAAAATCCCTCATTTCCTGAGAGTATAAGTATAATAATTTCTAATTTTGTCATCTTTCGGTGATACAAGAGACAACACCTTTAATGGGTCACTAAACCTTGTTTATTTTATTGAATATTCTGAAAGTACAATGTGAGTAGATAACTTGGTGATTTTTCCGCATTTTTATGAGCCGAAATCGCGGAGAAACCCGCTTTTGAAAAATCTAAAAACTGCAAGACATTTCAAACGCACCCGAATGGCGGGAAACTGACGCGGTTGATGCACTGCGGTAGTCATATCGCAATCTTCTCTCATTTTCCTCTGATTTTTGTTAAAATAAAACGTGTTTCAATGTGGAATTGTTGCTCGTTTATTACAGCTAACATATGAATGAGATTCAAGTCTTGAATTCAAAAGATATATGATTCGCGGCGGTCGGCATGCAACACATAGCGCCTACAAGACTGCATGAATACTTCACGCATTTCGTCAAACACACTGCGGTCTGCAGCAGTCAGCTTGAAACGCATAGCGCCTACAAGACTACATGAATACTTCACGCATTGCGCCAAACAGTGTATTCCGCAGCACTCGGCGTGAAACGCATAGCGCCTACGAGACTGCATGAATACCTCACGCATTGAGCCAACACAGTGCAGCGGTGGAAGTTAAAATTTTCAACCACATTTATGTTCGTTCTTTCATAATTTTTTCGTTCTTTTTTATAAATGGAAGGCCTTGCCCAAACAGGGATGGATTTACGGAACTGAACACTTGTTAGTGTTGACAGGGCTTCTACAAAAAATGTGCCCAACACGAGTAATCGCGTCTTATACACCCCTCCCCTACCGGCACGTTCACTTGATGGTTTTTATAGATCGTATTCGACAGATCACACAGGTGTGATTATATTGATATCGATTGGTTCAATATGTAACCAAAGCCTCAAAAGTCAATTTAGAAATCTGAGGTAACGGGTCTCATGTGATCGAATTTTCATTCTCTCGAGTACCAAATGGCAATGAAAAGTGAGATTGTTAGGAATGTTCTCATGATCAGCTTTTCAAAATTAAATCCTAAAATTTTTGTTTGAAGTTATGTGCTATTGTTTTGAACCAGACGGCATCAAACCACTATCGAATACGATCTATTGATGTTTCAAAACAAATGAGAAGGGGGCGGAGAAATACAGGCGGTCCATGGGCGGCATGTAGGTAAATCCGGCCTTGCAAATACATGCTTTATAAACGATAGTTCCTGTCAATTATTATTAAATTGCTCTGGATAATTGAAATTCATAGGTTGGCTCATTGGCTGCAATTTCTGGACCCTAATTTTATTCGCAGAGGCATTGGTGAAGGCCTGATGGATTTTCGGAGTTTCACATCTGCCTATACTCTCGCTATAGATCGTATTCGATACATCAAACGGGTAAAATTGTATCGATATCGATTGGTTCAAAACATAAACATAGCCTCAAAAGTAAATTCAGAAATCTGAAAGAACGGGTCTTTCATTGTAACAGATGTTTTATTCTTTTGAGTACCAGATGCCAATGCAAAGTGAAATTGTCAGGAAATTACTCATTTTCAGCTTTTCCAACTTAAATCCTTACAGTTTGGTTTGAGGTTAAGTTCTATTGTTTTGAACCAAACGATACATCGAACCCGTATCGAATACGGTCTATACAGGTACTCTAGTTGTCTCTTTGGCGCGACGGAACTTTTTTCCTCGGAGCAAGGCTCGGAGGAGCGGGAAAGCGTCAGCGTATTACGTCACGAGTCACGTTGAAAAATGCCAATTAATAAGCGGAATCTTCGGAAACGGAGCGGAAGAGAGGGCACCGTCGAGCGTCGGGCGTCGAGAGAGAGTCTCGGGCTTTTCTAGCCAAGGGTGCGTAGGCTCGCCGCTGCCGCCCGCATTTCGCAGAGACATTCTGGCACGCTGACAGCCACCGACCAACGCCATGCTGCCCAATTGCACTCCTTTAAAGTCGTGACGTCCCTTGGGGCATACAGAAAAATATATCGGGCATAAGTTATAGTATCTGTACACTGGAAAAAAAACACATTGGATCTAGAGTCAAGACCCTTGAAAACATCGACAAGAAAAAGTACTCTTGATTCAATCAGAATCTAGCCCAAATCAAGAACCAAGCGTCTTAATTTCAGCGGATTTCGTTTTGATTCAAGCAAAAATCCGATTGAATCGAGAGTATTTTTTCTTCTCAATGCTTTCAAGAGTCTGGACTCTAGATCCTATGTGTTTTTTTTTTTTCTTTTCCCCCAGTATATAGGGAGAGCACGAACATGTCGGTAAATTGAGGTCAGGTCATGGAGTTTAAAGGGCCCAAAAAGGTAGCTAACCTATGAATTCAAATCCTGTTGCTTGTAACGCACTAATTCGACTCACTTTTTGCTTAAATTTACTCACTTTTGTGGTAGAATGCTCATTTTTCAATTTTCTTGGCCATTTTAAATGGAATCTGAAGATACGCAGCGGTATTTTTCTCCTATATTCCGACATGTAGATACACCAGTGTAAGTAGGGTACCTTCATACACTGAAATGAAATTTTAATTTCAGGATCAGAACTTCGGTTCATGTTGAAATCTACAGCCTCTATTAAATTGGATGACCAAATTTTTTGGTCGTAGGAGCCACGTTTTCGTTTGCTGATCCGAAGCTCAGTTTCTGTGCCGAAAAACCGCTTATGAGATGTAATATGCATATTCTTGATCCACTGTTCTTGCGTGCTAAGTAAACACACCGTACTAGCATTTGAATGTTGCCAAATTTCTTCTTCAAAAATCTTCATTTTTGAAGAAAGTTATGAGTATATTTCATTGGAATTTTTAGACTTTTTAAGATTAAATTACGAACAAAATCCTCTGGATTATTCACAAATTTTTCTGCAAATTCGTGATTTGTGAAAGGAAAATTGGCAGCGTCCGATGGCTCATACGGCGCTCTTACTTAGCACGGCACTTTTCTGCCCATGATCCACAACATTGCTCGCAACTGACTTTCCGGTGCTTAAAAACTGGAATTTGTAAGCAAATTTTTCACAATATATGTATTATGACTGGTTAGACTTGAAATCACTAATATCTCAATTTGTTTCAAAAACTGCATGCACATGCGCCTTGTCCCCCGAGCACCTCATACGCGGCCATGTTTAATTAAATGCCGATTTAGACGGAAATCTGGCGACGTGGGTCAAATGCCACCGCCGTCTAAATCCAACACGAGAACAGCCGTATTATTAGTTAGTTTGTAAGTTCGGTCGGTCGACTATTAACGTGCCCGGGTGTTTCGCGGCGAGGCCCCAGAATTCCCCGTGGTTTTCGATCCGTCCCAACTTTCGACCGCGGTTTCGTTTCTGTGAACGTCTCGCTTTTCGAAAAGTCCTTTGCGTCCCGCTCCCGGAGTTTGTGTTGAGTTTCCCAGCGGAAAAATCTCGCCGAAATGTCCGTCCGAAAGTTCGTTGTCTCGCTCTGTGCTCGTTGTTTGTGCGTCGTCACCGAAGAGATAAGTGTCGGATGTGTTAGTTGTGGTGTTTAATTTTCTCCCTCGGATTTTCACCTCAGAGGTATGCCATTTTTTTATTTCTCTCACGTCACGCGGTGGGGCTATTCGAAATGCGTCATTCAAAATCAACAAAGTAGGTGTAAACGGAAGCTGTCATCGGTGAATATACTCATCGAACGTATTCATCGGAGTTTAGAACACACACTGGGAAAAAAATACATTGGATCTAGAGTCCAGACTCTTGAAAACATTGACAAGAAAAATACTCTTGATTCAATCGGATTTTTGCGTGAATCAAAACGAAATCCGCTTAAAGGAAGAGGCTTCAATGGTTCTTGATTTAAGCTAGGTTCTGATTGAACCAAGAGTACTTTTTCTTGTCGATGTTTTTAAGAGTCTGGACTCTAGATCCAATGTGTTTTTTTTCCAGTGTACATGCCTGAAGCTTTTAAATGTCAAAAATAGAACTACCTACCCGCTATTTCTACAAGTTTTAAATCACGCGAATCTCAACGTATTTGAGATTTTCAATAGATAATGAACGAATCATCTTATCCAGCTGTAGGGTAATGAAATGCAGAGGTGAGAGGCTCGTGGTTGAGCGTCTCCGACGAGTAAACATCCCTAATTTTTTGACTTGAGATGCTTTTGCGGGTCATACTTTAATCTTATATTATGAAAGACTTTTAAGACCCTCAGACACGTACGTCCTAAAATCTGATAAGAATTGATTTACTTTCCGCCAAGAGCTTTCGTTGACTGAGCCTACTTTACTAACTTTAACAACGCATCTCTCAGAACGTAGGTGGATCATAAAGAGACACATCGTCTTAAACTTTGAAGAAAACACCAAGATTTTTATCGACAAGAGGATAAGAAAAATGTTTTCCTTACACCGGTGTACGCCAATTCTCAGTCTTAATGGCACAAGGTGATTTGCGATACCTCAGTTGGTATAAACTTATTCATAGCCCGACCCCATGGATTACAACTCAATGTCCGGGGCAACCCATTAGATTAACATTCCATCACCGAGTGTTGCTTGTTATTCCTCCACAATTCAGGTCAATAGCGAAGCCATTATCGCTATTGAATATGATAATGAATTAAATAAAAAAAAAAAAAAATTATCGCTATTGAATATGATAATGAATTAAATAAAAAAAAAAAATAAAGATTAAAACGCGTGAAATGTTTATGGTTTGCCTGTAGACGAAAGTTCCTCGACTTGAAACTCTAATCCAGCGACAAGCCAATATCATAGCCCAGATTTAGTTTTTCATATTTAAGTATTTTATTTATTTTCGACTGACCACGACCACGAAATGAGGAATCTTCACCAGCAAAGCAAAGTCTGATAGTTGAGTTATTAGTCAGGAAAAATTGACTACATTTTGTAATGAGATACTACAATCTCATTGCCAGTTTAGAAACAACGTATTGATGGTGAAACCGCAGAAAAGCGTATCTCAGTTTAGGTGTTGCAGACTTGCTGCCGTAATTCAATTTTTACATTGAAAACTACTGGACGTCATTTTTTTAAAATTCCTCTCTTTTTGAAGAATATCCTGTGAAAACTTCAAGCCGATGTTGGTTCGTCTCCTTTTAAAATATAAAATAGGGGCGGAGATTTTGAAACACAGCATTTGAAATTCGCACTTTCGCAATTTCACCGTAATGTACCCTTTGGATCACATTTTTGCAATAGGGGATTACAATTTTTTGCTTAGTTTAGAAACAACGTGTGCACCATAAGTTTACCCATGAAAATAAGCGTTTTTACGAATGAACCAGAAATTGCAGTTCCTGATTGCAAAAATCAGTCCATTTGTGTCTTCATGCTTGTATGTGTTTTTAGCCATACATTGTATTTCTCAATTGCAAAATGAAGCCCAAATCACCGATGCACCCTCCAATTTGGAAACATCGACGGGATCTCTCCTTAGTATAAATAAATTTGCACTAATATCCAGAATAATCGGAAATCTTTATTTCGCACCCTGTGTATGTATCAGTGCCGTGGCATGAATGATCGATTATCGATATTTCCCCATTTGAATCCATGGTAAAGAATCGAATACTAAGGTGTTCGCTGCAAACGCCCTGTTAATCGATCCTTTTCCACAGGTTTAAATGACAGATTAATCGATAAATCGCAAAGCACGCCACGCCACTGGTATGTATTCACTGAGCCCGAACAATAACAATAACATAACCTCTTTCCATGCTAAAGATGGAAATAAATCGATACGCCTACCGCGAGAGAGACACTTCTCCGTGACGCAGACCAGAATCACTCAATCGCTTTTAGCGGAGAATTGGCACGGTTCTCCTCCAAATATTCAGAAGTCCCCGAGGAGATAAAAAAGAGAAGAAAAGAAAAAACCGGGTCGTAAATTCAGTTACATCGGCGATGGTAAGGGCGGAAGGCGGAGTGGAAACGAAGGTGAAGGAATAGTCGTATTCCGGGCTATTAGGGCGACGTTCGGAGAGTAAAATTAAATAAATAATGTAAGTTGGGACGTAAGCCATGAAAGTCTAAATGTAATCAGCCATTCAAACTGCCGCGGCTCTCCGGAGGTGCTAAAAAAATAATGAGCGCTCGTTTTCCGCGTAGGGAACACGGAGGACTCGGCTCGACTTCGGAAGTATCGCCACGTTTTTGTCAATTTTTAATGAGGGTTTTCCTGTCGTTCCGCATCCGCGGATGCCCCTTCAACCAAAATTCGTCGTCTCCCGGACGAAAGATCGTAACTCCATTCCGAGGTTGCAAAATTGACTCGAACAATGCGATAATCAACAGGAATAGACCTGTGCAATTTTTGTCGAAAATTGGTCTGATTTTCGCATGAAATCAGAAGAAAAATCGGTGAATTTTTCATTCAGAAATGTTAAAAATTCTCCTGGTAAAAATGCTATCTGCGCACGGAAATTTGGCAACATTGAAATGCAGTTACGCCCCGCATCCGCGGATGCCCCTTCAACCAAAATTCGTCGTCTCCCGGACGAAAGAACGTAACTCCATTCCGAGGTTGCAAAATTGACCCAAACAATTCGATAATCAACAAGGATAGACCTGTGCAATTTTCGTCGAAAATTGGTCTGATTTTCGCATGAAATCAGAAGAAAAATCAGTGAATTTTTCAGTCAGAAATGTTAAAAATTCTCCTAGTAAAAATGCTATCTGCGCACGGAAATTTGGCAACGTTGAAATGCAGTTACGTTCCTTCGTGCGGGAAACGACGAATTCCTCCCAGGCGGAGCCGGACTATTTTGACGTGCTAAGGAAAAACTACGTATGAACATTCAGGCGTTGCCAAAATTCCTTCGATAAAATACGAATTTCCCGGTGAAGTTATATATAATTTTCCTCTAATTTTTCAGATAATTTTTCTCATAGTCTCTGCTGAAGTTCCTGAAAATTTCAAGGAAAAATATTCATAACATTCATTAATAATAAACATATTATCGGCAGGAATTTGGCAACTCTCAAATGTTCATACTGTGTTCTTCCTTAGAACGGCAGCAGTCTGCTACCCCTTTTTCCCTCGACAGAAAAAGGGCTCTCTTCATACGCGAGAGAGAGAGGGAGAGCCAGCAGAAGAAGAAGGTGAATGAGAAAGGGACAGAGGGGCTGGTTTCGCAAATTTGGATGAAGAACTCTCAGAGCTTGTAGTTCCGAGTTTTGCGATATCCATTGCAACGTTCGTCTTTTCTTAGGAGTAAGTCCTTTGCACACAAGGGCTTGGCGTTTTTTAGAGGAAGGCAAGAACCTTCGCTCCAAGGTTTCCGAATCGACTCGACTCAAATAACAGTTCAAGTTTTTACAAGAATATGATCTTGCGATTTCTGTTCCAAACTTTTGTGATTTTTGGAGGTAAATGGAGAATGAACTCAATTGGAAATGCTCAATAATTCCCCCGTGAAAAAAAAAGTCAATTTATGGCATCTATAAGAGAGGTGAGTCCAAACACATTATACGGGCCACCGAGAAAAAAAAAAGGTGCTGTAATAACATCCTGGATGTTAAAAAAATGTGCGACAACTCTTTGATGTTGTCATTACCACTCTGGCTGTTAAAGTAACATCCTATCATGCTACGTTAACTGCCACAGTGTTAATAGCAACATCCAAGAGTTGTCGCACATTTTTTTAACAACCGTAACATCCGGGGTGTTACTACAGCATCTTTTTTTCGGTGAAGGCGTATGGAAGTGGGGGGGGGGGGGTCTAGGGAATCTTTCCAAAAAAATTTCAAAATTTTAAACCATCTAATTGCAGTTTGACTCAATTTCGTCATGACTAATAACCAAATCTAAGCGTCATTCCTTCTCCTTCATTCCGTTCCTTCTTCCTTTTTTTCGGGCAAATGAAGGGGGGTATGAGCGCTCTTTACCGGACTATAAAATATAGTTACGTATTTTGTCTGGAACTCGACGAGATACAGACAATTTTGTGAGGTTTGAAAGATAAAATTACCCAAAAGCCACTATGCACGTCAAATTAGAGATCCACTCCTCAACGCATTTAGCGTAATGTAAATCACACAATTTTAATTATTTCGCTGCTGTGATCACTTTTATCTCAGTGTTAATATGACGACCAGATGTACCATAAATATACGACTAATCAGGCAACTTCTTTTCGGTCTTGAAATGAATGACTTCATTCGCTTCAAAGAAGTTACTCCTGAAAGAGGGTATGAACTTGGCGAAGTGGTGAAGCAAGCTCTCAGATTTTTAACAGTGCAGTTGAAATCGAATAAAAAGAAAGGAAAACTGACAGCTGTGGATGAAAACCTCTGGTGTCTCCATTTTACGTGGGAGAGATAAAGGAGAAAATCTGCGGAACCTATTAAACCTTGCTCTCTGAAGAAGTAACGACTTAATGAACCTGTACATTCTTTTAGCCCGGGTTTATTCACACAATTGTTCTTGATTTAATTGCTATGCGTTTTATTTAATCCAGAATCATTGTTTATGCGAAGAACGCTTAACTTTCACTACTTCTTCAAAGATTTGATGTTGTTTTCTGTAGTTCTAAGTTTACTTAACAGCCAAGCTTGAGAAAGTATAACAACAATATTTCTTTGAGGTTCTGCCTCTGCCTAGACAAAACAAAAGGACAGAGAGTGGTGGATGAAGACTACTGCAAATAATTCCTAGGGAAAAATGCATTAAAGATTTATGTCCTAAAGTCGAGCTCTACTTTACGAGCTCCCATCCAGGAGATTCCTGCAGGAACGTTTCAATGTTTAATTATTTACTCCGAGACTCAGGTGAAAGTTTCATTCCTTCAACTGAGAAACAAGCAGTTGGAAGAAATAAGTCAGAATCGGAAGAGAATAAAATATTTACTCCAGCTGCCAGGGTACCTCACTTATATCGGACGGAACTTATTTCACGCTGGTCCTAATGTCCAGATTGCAAGGGCTTCTCTAAATTTTTCAGGCTTCCCTCCGGATAAAAAAAAATAGAAAAATATATAATCACGTACACTGTCGCATAATATCGTGAGATAGCATACATAATGGGCTCGTGCAAAAATTGCTCTTAGCAATCTCTGGAGGAAACTTTTAGTCGCTGTATTCAGTGCGCCTTCAATTTTTTTGATGCAACATGGCCATCTTTGAAGCTGGTATAATTGTATTAAGCAGTCAGATCAGTAAAATCTCATCTTTCGCTCGCTCAGTAGCTTTAATCGGTGAAGCCTTTTCTTGGAATTTTTCGTGTGTCAGATTTTTGGAATATGTACTAAGTAGAGCCCCTTTGAGAGTGCTTAACACCCTGCGTAGGCAAACTTGCGCAAAGGGTAGGAAGCTTGCCCGTTGTGATCATATTATGAACAGTTATTTCCGTCGTGAGTGGTGCAGAAGCCTTGACTGTTTTTAAATCCTAAAATCATGGTGTTTATTTGCAACCTTGCAATTTTCCCGTCAGAACTCATTTAGTCAATGAAAAACTAATCATAGTCGATCCTTTGAGACATCCATAACTTTTCATCCCCATGAAACTTTTTAACCACAAAGCTGCTACGTTTTCCTTTTGGAAAAAAATTAAAAGAAAATAGCAGGGCAAACCTTTGAGTCGCTACAGCCAAGCTCTGCAATTTATGAGTTCATCCATTCAAATCGCTCGTTTCCTATTCCGCACAGCGAAAATTAAACGCAAGGAAAATTGAACGGAGCACTCCGTGACACCATGACGCAACCGTGGCCGAAAACCATACTGCCGCGTTAAGGAAGAACGTCGTATGAACATTTGAATGTTGCCAAATTGCCTCTTAGAAAATATTTATTTTTGAGGAACTTCATTATATTTTTCCTTTAAATTGCCGGTCACTTTAGATCAAAGTATAAACAACATCCTCTGAAAAATCGGAAGAAAAATATCTTAAAAAATTTCCGGAAATTCGTGATTTTTCCTCGGAGATTTGGCAACACCTGAAGGCGCATACGTCGTTTTTCCTTAGGACGGCAAGCATACTTGAGCCAGTGCAGCTGTTGAAGCATAAGATGACGGCCCGCGACTGTCAAATTGAATCAGAAAAATACGCCTATCTTGAACACGGATTCGGGAGGATTTTAATGTGAGTACTCTGCAACGTCGGGCGTATTTTTATTTCCTGCTTTGCTCGCTCTTGTGTCGGTTTGACGCGATCATCTCATGCACAAGCAGGCGCGCGCGTGTGTCCGAAGGGTAGGCGCGGGGATTTGAGAGTCTTATTGATGTTACGTGTCCTAATTAACTGAAGTAAGCCCCGTGTAGCCTTTTTAACTGGGAGAAGATGTTTGCATCTTCATATCCTCTTAATTAAAGTGACTTACGAAAATTCATGCTGACGGTTTGCTGGAAACGTAAGAAGCTTCAATCTGAGGATTTCGGTATATTGTAGTGTGGAAGCTCACACCAGCAGTTTAGAGATAGGATCCAAAGTGTGCTGGCTCAAAGCCCTACAGATGAAGGACAGATGCAGAATAAATGAAAAAAATCCCTCTTTTTTTATTTCTTATAATAAGCAGCATACTTTTGTTTAGAACATTCTGAAACGACGTCGAAACTTCGATATCTAAAAGATGTTGGTCCATCTAGATCTCTTGTAAAGAGATAAGTTTGCTTTTGCACAATCCTCAAACTACTTTTAACATCGTGTTTTTCTGTGTCACTGCACCACATCCAATTTTGTGAACTTCTTCAATACAGCACTTGAATTTCTTTCCTCAGAGAAATTTCCGACGGAACTTCGAAAATTTAGTATTTTGAAGATTTTCGGCTCATTCAGGCCTTTGCTGCAGGAAGAAGTTTGATTTAAAATAGGTAGGGCCTTGGAGGACAATAAGGCGCATGTCGGGGCAAGTCAGGCGCATGAAGCGTGGTTTTTGCTATTTCAGAAAATACGTGTTTGAAGTTTCAAAACATGGAACCTTATGGTGGAAAGGAACCTCCAACTGACTTTTGAATGCTTAAAAATTGGAATTAGGGAGCGAATTTTTCACAGAATATACATTGCTTCAAGACTAGTTTTACTTGAAATCATTAATATCTCATTTTTTTAAAAAAAAAAAAAAACTTCACTTACATTCCTTGTCCTTCTCGCTTTCTCGCGACTCCCTCCCTCCTTCCATACTCCTCTCGATAAGATGCTCTCCGCGCCATTCTGCGGTGCTAAGGGAGAACGCCGTACGAGCCTTAAGACGTTGCCAAGTTTCCTCCAATAAACACCGAAATCACTGGCAAAATTGTGAATATTAATTTCCAAGATTTTCAGACAATTTTGTACACAATTTAATCTAAAATATCTGAAAATTTCAAGGAAAAATATGCATGAATTTTGTCATGAATACAGGTTTTATCGAGGGAAATTCGGCAACTCCCGAATTTTCACACGGCGTTCTTCCGTAGCACGGCAGCACTGTCGTCCCGCCTCCCACCCCAAAAATAAAATATTCTCCTATGAAACGTCACGGTCGAATTTTTCAAGAGCTTAGAAAAGCGGATGAAGAGCCCCGATTGGCATTATCTCCCGAAGATTCAATTCGCAGCTCAATTCCAAGAAATCCACGTTCTTTCTGAACGAGACTCTTTGATTAGGATATCCTTTCCACCCGCGCTATCCTAGACGCACCACTCCACTGTAGTGGGAATTCCCTCTCTAGAGCCGCAACTCGGGAGAGTGGCGCGAAGGAAGAGAGCCAAGGAAACGGAGAGAGACGCACTCAAGTAGTAAGTATTATCGAGGTTGGAAAACTTCCAAGGGTCTTACGGGGCTTTTAAAATAAAGGCGAGGAGGCGTGATAACATTGTTGTTTGTTAGCGAGTCGGCTTTTTTTCCTACTTTCTAAGTAGATTAAATACTTTGGAGGGATTCTTGAACACGCAATAATGTCAGTGAAACCTAGAACCGGGTTGCCGCGTATGATTCTTTCAACATATTTTGAAGGTTGAAAATAATGATTTAAGGTGATTCGTCAAGCTCAAATGAAGTGGTCGAAGTGGAGTGCGATATATCGCATCGATTAGGTCGAAAATCTCGGCAGATTTTGAATTTTTAGCGAAAAAAAGGACGATAGCCCCTGCGCATGAGCCTAAAGAATCATTAAACCCAAAAATCAGTAAAATTACGAGAAATAAAAGCAGAATAGTATTTGGAAAAAAACCTTGCATTCGATTCAGCCATCAATGTCTGCATCGAATGCGAGGTTTTTTTCCAAACACTATTCTGCTTTTATTTCTCGTAATTTTGCTGATTTTTGGGTTTAGAATGATTCTTTAGGTTCATGCGCAGGGGCTATCTTCCTTTGTTTCTCTAAAAATTCAAAATCGACCGAAATTTTTGACCTAATCGATGCGATATATCGCATACCAGTTCGACCACGTCACTTGAGCTTGACGAATTACCTTAACGACAGCTAAAGGCCGAAACATCTTATCGACGGTGAAACTACCAAACCACGTATCTCGGGTTGCAACGTCGCAGACTTCCTGTCATACTTTATTTTTTAAATAAAAAACTACTTAACGTCCAGTCTTGAAAATTTCTGTGATTTTTCCTCTTCGTGCGGAGAAAATTCTGTGAAAATTTCAAGGAATGATATTGATTTGGTCTACTTTAAAAAAATAAAATGCGAGCGTAGATTTTTAAACACCGCAAACGAGATACGTGGTTTGGTAGTTTCACCGTCGTTATGTCAATCGCGCTTGTCAAAGTTGGTCGTTCCGCGGACGAAAAAATGTAACTGCATTTGAACATTGAGAAATCTCCCCTCGGAATCTGAATCTTGGGGAGTGTTGGGTAGTTCCGACGTAACATTTCACTGGTTTTTTCTTTGGATCGCGCGTTCGAATCGGAAAACAATAAACCACAATTTTACACGCCCTCAAAAAAGTGAAGTTGATTCAACATTCCGGACGTACAGAAATTGTGCGAGAACTTATATAAAATGCTGAATTACTTGCCACAGCAGTTAGTTTTACATCTTGGTATTGCTAAAGTAACTGCTGTAGTGGGTGATTCAGCATTTTATAAGTTCTCGCACATTTTTTCTATATCCGGAATGTTAAATCAACTTCAATTTTTTTTCTGTGCAGTTATTAAAAAAACGTGATTACTTAAGTCAATGTTGCAACCAAGGAATGGAGTTACGATACGGCTCTTCGTCTGGGATTTACGACAAATTTTCGTGCAGACTTAATTTTTTTGGAGGTCAACAAATCAATGTTTTTTTTTTTTTTTTTTTTTTTAGTGACCGGTATGATGAGGGAAAGTTGAGAAAACTTTCAAAGCGTATGTAAATGTATGCTTCTTCTAAAATATGGAGATGAGCGAAAATTTCCGAACCGTTACAACTGAGGTGCAAGCTTTTGGAGTTCGGCCATCGATGAGTGCCAAAAGCTCTTTTAATTGGCATACGATTCAGTGCTAAATGAAAAAGTAAAAAGTGCCAAGTAAAAAGTGTTTTGAATTGATTGACAATGTCTCATAATTCGTCGCTCGGCTTACATGAGGGCGTAACTACACGTTGAGATGAGCCTAGAAAAGCATCAAAATGTGTGAGAGACAGTTCATTGTCAAGTTCAATCACGCTCTAAAGTCAGGAGGGTGAGAAATTGATTCATTTTTGTTATATTATTTTTTTTATATATATAGCACGTATTTGATTCAGTTTTTGCATAAATTTACTCATTTTTGCGGGTGAACGCTCATTTCTGTACATTCTTGGCGGTCTTGGTTAGAATAGAGAATTTGCAGGTGTCTGAAATTTGATGAATTTCGCGTCTAAAGGGAAACTACTGAGTGAACTGAACACGGGGATACCCTTGGTTCATGAATTGAACAATTACTGCAGAAGATATGACGACATGATCTAATCTGTTAAAATATGTGTTTAAATGGGAAATGCCGCCGGATGACGTCACTGGGCGGTGCATTTTCTCACTTTTAAATCTATTTTGATACCATTTCCCTTATCAGAAAAAAATTATAAAAAAAAAAACTGTGAAATCAGCTTTTTAAGCACTTTCAGGTAAATCAATAAAAAAATTGCATGCAAATTCTCCATTGGAATTTGCAGACTTTGCAGACTTGCAGTGAAATTGTGTGCGTTAGAAGTTGGTTAGAGGGATGGCTGCACTTTTGGGCCCTAAGACCTCCATGAAGCGATCAGCGGGGCGATTATTGAAATGATATCGACTGTATGTCAGCGCTTTGTCGTGTCGCGCCATCGACTACACTGAAAAAAAAGTAGTTAGCGTTGAGAACTAATTTGGTTGGTTCTCGCCAAGTAGAATCAAAATTAGGCTTCAGAACTAATTTATTGTACTGAAGCACCAATCAATTCGCTTCATACGCTGACTTGACTTTACTAGAGCGCGAACCAGAATTGGAAAACAGCACTAGCTGTAAAATTAGCGCTGTGGTAAGACAAATTCACCTTCGGGTCAAACTAATTCGCCCTCAACACTAACTGCCACATTGTCCGTTACATTTATTTAGTTTCGAAAAAGTGGCGTCGGTACAACAGCCTCAATCGCGTCAGCTCGTGAAAATCAATTAAAATGTGAAATTTCGGGCTCGTTTGACAATGTAAATACTCCCGGTATGATTTATAGTGTCCTCTCTTTCTTGAAAACGTTCGAAAGCAACATAAATAAACCTGTTAAGGTTAGAAATCGTCTGTTCGATTCAAAACGTAAACAAGCATGATATTCGTTGGAGTCGTCAATCTTCTGTATTAAATTGCGATTAAAGCGTTCCGCGTTCAGTTTATATTTTACGAAAATCTGTGAACTTACTGCTTACTTCTATAGTTCGTGTTCTCCCGTAATTTCAAAAGAATATCTCAAGTGTTCGGACGAGATATGTTTATTCAGTGTGAACATTCGCTACCGTTTCATGTGTGAGTGTGTGTCTCTCTAAAGGATAATTCTGTCTACTTGCACATACCTATGGGATATTCCTTTCCTCTGTCGTTCATTTGGAACCGGTCAGTTGATTTTTACCTCTCATCTTTTAAGAAATCTTCTTTTCCTGAAAGTATTGTCCAGTTATCATTCGCTAAGCCGTTTTCTCCTCTCTCAGTTTTGAGGTTAGGTTGACCCAACCCTACCGAATGCGAATTAGAGTAGCGGAATTAGTTTCCAGCACTAATAGTGGTTAGTGTACAGAAACCAAAAATCATGTGTGTCCAAATCACACAATTTGAGTTAGTGTATAGAAACCATTTTTAGTCATCTGACGCTAACTCATTTTTTTCAGTGTAAGCCATTGCTTAGTCGATGGCGCGACACGACAAAGCGCTGACATACAGTCGATATCATTTCAATAATCGCCCCGCTGTCCATACTCTCGCTATACAGGTACACTGCCGTGCTAAGGAAGGACGCCGTATGAACCTTCAGGTGTTGCCAAATTTCCTCTAATAAAATACGAATTTATTGGGGGAATTGTAAATATTTTTCATCTAATTTTTCAGACTATTTTGTTCGCATTTTACTCTAAAATATCTGAAAATTTAAAGGAAAATAATGCATAAATTTCGTCAAAAATACATGTTTTATTGGAGGAAATTTGGCAACTCTCGAATGTTCATACGGCGTTCTTCCTTTGCACGGCAGTACTCTAGATGGCAGTATTGACTCGATCCACTGTGCGGCGTTTTTCTTCAGCGCGGGAGGGACGAGAGAGGCTCGTCGTTGTCTCCAACAATGTATCGGCTAAAACGAAAAGCTCCGATTTTGCAACGACTCCTCGTCATGACCGTTTGAGACGGAATGAAAAGGATGCAGGGAGGCGGCGGTTCATTACCGAGTCCAGATTTTCCCGTATTATTCACGCAACTCAGGAATATGCGCCACCGTTTAGCATAGAGCCGCCTCCCAAGTATCGATCAGCTCACCGTCATACTTACGTATTCTGGAATCGAGCTTTCAATTTTTGCCTCTTTTCTCAAGCGCTCAATTTTCACCGTTTCCTCCTTCCCGTCCTCGTTTCGCGCTGCAAGCGGCATTTTTTATCATTGTACTTGCGCATCCAGTGAGCCGCGCTCATTTTCCTTCCCGCTCCGCCCAGCAAACCGATTTTCGTAACAATGTTGCGGTACCATTGCCATTGTTTTTATTATTTTTTGAGGGGAAACACACCTAAGGCTTAGGGTCATTTCTCTGCAAGAAAACGTTGAGGAATGGGGCTTGGTGAAAAAAAGGCAATATCATAATAGACCACTATACAAGGTACGAATTTCAGCATTCTGATACATGTTTCTTAACCAAAATTTCACGTAGAACACGATGCGCTCAACAAAAATTACCGAAATCAACTCCTTACGAAAATATTAAATGATTCTTGATGCGTGCGAATTCAAACCACCCGCTCATGAAAATTCAATGCGCTACGTGATTCACATCGCGCGCTAAACGTTATCATGACAGTCTCTGCGATATAAAAATCTGACAACCTCAATCTTGACGCTGCGGCTCAGCTATAGCAAGTTGCTTATAGTTTGAACAACACATAGTGGGAAATGAGCATTGCCCGATTGAGGAGCTTGCTGAAACCGTTGTATTGTGCGATTTGACTCACGAAGAGCTTTGAGTTTCTTGTGAGCGGGCAGTTCGAATTCCTCGTAACCAATGTAAAATGAAAATGTTAATATCTCCGTTAGGAGTTGGTTTCAGTAATTTTCGTCAATTGAATCGTGTTCTACGTGAAATTCTGGTTAAAAAACATGTATCAGAGTGCTTAAATTCGTACCCAGTCTAGTGGTCCATTGGACCGCGTTAAACAGAAAGGAACTACGCCTCAACAGCAATTGCCACATTTAATTGGACAATTAAATTTTTTACAAGACACCAGTTGTACGGATTTTCATGCAAATTTCAGTTGATTCTTTCCATTGTACGAAGCAAATTCCTCAAAATATTCAAAGGAATCCATACCTACGTTCTCTCGTAAAAAATTAAATTGCCCAGTGAACTTTGGCAATTGCTGATGTGGCTTGGTTCCTTTCTGCTTAACGCGGTCCAATTGACGGCCTTAGAGAACAATGTGCATAAGTGCAGTTTTTGCTATTTCGAGATATTCGTGTTTGAAGTTTCGAATTTAAATGGAGCCTTACGGCGGAAAGAAAGTTCAAAATGACTTTTTGATGCTTAAAAATTGGAATCTGGGGATGAATTTTTCACAGAATTTGCATTGAAACTAGTTTCAATTGAAATAAGAATTATTTCAATGTTTTTCAAAAACTGCACTTATGCGCCTTGTCTACCAAGCCCCTCAATTCATTTTAAAGATAGGAGATAGCTTGCTTCCGAACATAGAGTACATAGAGTCGTAATGTAATTGGGAGAGCTGGCGCCACTTTTAAGCATTTTCCTTGTCCCGAATTCCGAGACTCCTGTGTGACGCCGGGTCACTTTTTCGATACATAATCGATTGTTTGCGATACACGGGTACCCGGCCATCCGATGACAAGAACAACAACAAAAAAGGAGATAGGAATTACCACGTATTCCACACCGCCATTTTGGATCGAAAATGTATCGAAAAAGCGACCCGAACTCGGCGCACACCGGGCTCGGAATTCGTCGAGCAGAACATGGCGCCAGCTCTCCCATTTACATTACGACTCTATGTACTCTATGCTTCCGAATTACACAATTAAACAAATGAAAAAATACTGCTAAACATATATGGTGTGATGTGTTTTGCAGGACAGTAGCGAGGCGTGCATGATCGATTGTCGACATTTCCCGATTTGGAGCTGTGCTAAGGAATTGGTTACTGAGCGAGGCGTTCGATGCGAACACCCTGTTTATCGATCCTTTTCGATAGGTTTAAATGACAGATCAATCGATATATCGTAAAACACGCCATGCCACTGTTGCAGGAAGTTTTCATTTGCTTTTGAATCTCAATTCCAGAGTGAACGATTGGTAATTCCCCTGCAATATTGCTGACAACGCCAACAAATAATAGAAGGTAAAATATATCAGAGTACAAGGGCCATTCACTGGTATCCATAGTGCGATCAAATAAATGGCCCAAAAGGTGGTTGGAATGGGAGGAGCATTAGGGCTCTGTAAACACGTGACAGTGTGAAATATTTTCCAAATCTGCCCATTTAAGTCTACTCTCTGCACTGCTGAAATATTTCACTCAAGCTGGAAAAAAGCGAAGGCTTGAATAACGCGGAGACATTTAAATGGCTGGTAAGCCCTTTGGCTCGTATTTTCCGATATTTATGAGTATTTCGAGCGCAGTTGAATTGAATTTTCGGTTTAAATTCGAAATGATAGAGTGAGGCAAAGAAGTCAGATCAGTTGTCACAACATTCTTCTAAGTTAGTAACACTGGGTTTTGTCCGCATGAATGTAAGTAAAAAATTCGATTTTTATCAAAGTAGACTTCCTCTCCCAGAATCAATTATATGAGATAGATTTAACTGGAGAAACACTTGAACTATCAACTAACGAAAATTACCATTGCAGGCGTTATCTTTTTTTATACAATTTTGTAAGAACCTCTTTGGCGCAAGAAAAAACAATCTAAGTGCGGCCTCATCATGGAGAGTCTCACATATACTACTCCTTAGGAACGAGGACTTGAAAAACAATGGATTATTAAGTGGTGAGAACAAAGCCAAAAATTAAATATTAGATAGGAATACATAGAACAAAAATGAGACTTATGTAATTTGATTTTATTGAGCTGTGCGACTCACAAAAACAGGGCCGGATTTACCTACTTGACGCCCATGGGCCGCCTGTATTTTGCCGCCCCCTTCTCATTCGTTTTGGAACATCAATAAAAACCATCGAGTGAACGTGCCGGAGAGGGAGGGGTGCATAAGACGCGTTTACCTACTCGGGTTGGATTTTTTTGCGAAAGCCCTGTCAACACTACTAGCAAAATTTCACAGAACTTTGCGCGAAAGTTAAGTTCCGTAAACATATCTCTGTGTAGACAAGGTCCTCCATGTATAAGGAATGAACCAAAATATTGAAAGAACAAACATAAATGTGGTTTAATACTTCTAACGTCCGCCGCTGCGCCGCACCGGGCTGATCGCACTGTGTTTGACGCAATGCGTGAAGTATTCATGCAGTCTTGTAGGCGCTAATATGTGTTACATGTCGACCGCCGCGCCGTGCCGAGGGCTTGTCCTTTTCATCTCAAGTCCTCGAATCGTCATCATTCCTCTCTGCGCTGAGCTCCAGGCCAAATTGCGTGTTTAGTTCCTCTCTTATCTCGACTGGTTAAAGACGCTGTCTCTTTTATCACCGAAAAACGATAAAATTAGAAATTACTTTACTCTCAGGAAAGAGAGATTTTGTCACCTTTTCTCATTGATAATTTTTTTTTTCTGAATCCGATTTTTTTTATGCCTGCATTTAAAAATATTGCAAAATTTGCCGCTCCCTAAATTTGCCGCCATGGGCCGCGGCCCATGTGGCCATTCCTTTAGTCCGGCCCTGCACAAAAATAAACAAAAATGAAAGTTTTGTAGGTATACCGAAGATCTTTTGGATATTAATTTTTCCCCCGTTTCCGAATTTGGCAATAAATGCTATTTCAGATTCACCCTGTCTCTCTCGGTGTCATCGGAAAGAGCGTTGCCTAAACTCGTCTAAATCAGTATCGAGGCGTTAATGATCGATTATCGATATTTCTCTATTTGAAGCTAAGGTAAAGAATCGATTATTGAGGTGTTCATTGCGGACACCCAATTTATCGCTCCGTATCCACAGGTTTAAATGGCAGATCAATCGATAGATCGCAAAGCACGCCACGTCGCCGGTCTAAATCGGACGTCGTGAAACAGAAAAGACCTACCAAGTACCCAGGCATAATTTTGAAACCGCCCATCTACCGAACCATTGCAGTAAACAACACGTTGTTTTCAAAGACCTCTTAAATGAATCCTTTTTGCCGAGTGTCGTTCAAATTAATATGCCGCACACCATTTCAGCTGAGTCCCACCGCGATCTTAGCCTCCACGGACGAAGAGGAAATCTGCCGCGCTAGGGAAAAACATCACATAAACATTCAAACGTTGCCAAATTTGCTTCGATAAAATTTGTTCCTTGAAAACCACGGACGAACTCTGCGGATTCGAAAAAACCATGCCTTGAAACATTATGCAAAAACTGGAAAAAAACACATTGGATCCAGAGTTCAGACTCTTAAAAACATCACAAGAAAAAAAACTCTTGATTCAATCAGAATCTAGCTTAAATCAAGAACCAAGCCTCTTAATTTAAGCAGATTCCGTTTCGATTCAAGCAAAAATCCGATTGAATCAAGAGTATTCATTCTTGTCAATGTTTTTAAGAGTCAGGACTCTAGATCCAATGTGTTTTTTTTTCCCAGTGAGACTTCGTAGATTATGAAGAATATGTGACCGTCCAAAAGGACTTAATTCTTTAAAAGAAATTAAAATCGAGTTGGTGATACTTAAAAGCAGAGGCGTTTTCCTCAAAAGTTTTCAGAGAATTAACACTGAAAAATATCCGACAAAACTTGAGCTATACGGCAGTTCCAAGTTCGCAATTGGACGGAGATGAGAGTATTAAGTAACGGACAACAATAATTCAACGCGAACTACAATAAAAGAAAATGAGAAATTGCAATGCTGAATGGACTACATTTTGCAATTTGGTATTGTGAAATTATTGTTGTCCGCACTGGAAAAAAAACACATTGGATCTAGAGTCCAGACTCTTGAAAACATTGACCAGAAAAAGGACTCTTGATTCCATCAGATTTAGGCTTAAATGAAAAGGAAATCTGATCAAATTAAGAGGCTTGGTTCTTGATTTAAGCTTGAAACTGATTGAATTAAGAGTATTTTTTCTTGTCGATGTTTTTGGGAGTTTGGACTCTAGATCCAATGTGTCCCCCCTCCCCCCCCAGTGCGTTGCTTATTACTCTCACCTCCGTTCAAGTTCAACTCCTTTCATGAAAAATCAATGTTTTCGTGAAAGAAATTCGACAACATGCGTAAGCTCATATGACGTTTCTCCGCGGGAAGACAGAAACGAAGAGCCAGGCGGCTCAAAGAGGAGGCAAATAGGAGGAAATGAAAGGATGAAATATTCGAATTAATAAGTCGGGGCTCGGGGAACGCAGAACTCGAGCGTTGGGTCCGGGACGAAATTAAAATCCGCGGGATTCAGCTGCATTGCTTTATTTCAGCGCATTTCAGCGCCGGGGTCTTACCATCACGTGCGCGCGAGCTTTGAGGGGGTTACGACCGAGGACAACGCGGGCAGTGACGAGCTTTTTCGCGCCGAAGACGACCCCTCTCCCCGTGAGATTTTGAATCGCATCGTTCATCACCGGCTTGACCTCCAATAGGAAAACAAGGGTTTGTTTCTCTAGAAAATGGAGAATTCCAAAAAAATATATTGGTACAATTACGCCCGTAGCTCATAATACTAAAATATACTTGAAAAAGGTACCAATAATGCACTGAGAAAAAACTATGGCTTATAAACCTATTAGAGGTAAATATGGAACACCACTAATAGTAGTACCTCTACATATAATAATAGCACATATACCTTAGTTATGGTACGGGGTACCTTAATTAGGTACAGAGACCTTAGTATGGTTCACAGACCGAGAATCATTAGTTTATTTACGACTATTATAGGTGTTCCATATTTACCTCTAATAGGTTTATAAACCATAGTTTTTTCTCAGTGTGGGTCAGTCGCACTGATCACAGAATCGTGTTTTGACGTTTGATTCTTGTACACGGAAAAAATTAAATTGCTGATATAACGATTCGATTGCTAAAAAAAAGTGACTGCAATGTTACAATGTAGATTTTACAACAGAAAAATTCTACTTTAACCACTATTGTAAGCTAATAAAACCACGGGGGTGGTGTGTTGTGAAATCTACTTTTATATAGGAATCAACAATCAAATCGCAAATTCCTCACATATCGACGGTGAAACTACCAAACCACGTATCTCGTTTGCGGTGTTTAAAAATCTACGCTCACATTTTATTTTTTTGAAGTAGACCAAATCAATATCATTCCTTGAAATTTTCACAGAATTTTCTCCGCACGAAGAGGAAAAATCACAGAAATTTTCAAGAGTGGACGTTAAGTAGTTTTTCATTTAAAAAATAGAGTATGACAGGAAGTCTGCGACGTCGCAAACCGAGATACGTGGTTTGGTAGTTTCACCGTCGATATGCAACATCTCCATTTTCCCAGTGAATTCGCGTTTTATTGAGGGAAATTTGTCAACGACTGGCGGCTCATAAAGCGTTCTTCCTTAGCACGGCACTATCCGTGGTGAGCCCGCAAAAGGCTGCGAAACCAGCTTCGGTGCGGAAGTTGGCGTGGTTAAAGTGATTAACGATCGCGAAATTGGGAACAATAATAAAACATTCATTAGTTGCGGCCGCAACGCAAAGGCCCGGGGCCTCAATTATCTCTGCCGATCCGCCCGTTTCCTGGAAGGCACTTAAAACCCCTAATGAATCCGTCACCGAGTCTTTGACACTGTTCTTTGACTTTTATGAGTCATTAGCAGCCCCTTCATCCTAATTCTGTTTGTCTCGGAGATTCCTCACCTCGTCAGGTACGCGGCTTTTTTAAGGTTTCCTCTTGTAAAAACTCTCCGAAAATTTCTCCGAGCGAGCCGAGAGTTTTTCACGAGACAGTCATCATCCATGAGTAAAATATAGCTCTTTCGAATTTTCGAAAAGATGAGAAGTATCATGTTTGAAGCTACCACTTAACAGGTTACCATTATGACCTCAACGAGCGCGGGTAACATACTCGCCATGATTAAGGAGAGAACTCGTTGTTTTGTTTCCTATACGAAGTAACGGAATTTTATTCCACGGTTGCGCAATCGGCAAAAAATTTCATTTTCTAAATGAATATGACGGTAAAATTTTTGTCTCCAAAAATTTGAGGAATTTCGCTCGTGATGTTAATGTAAAATCAGTTATTTTTTCAATTACAATTTCTCAATATTCTCTTGGTCTAAGTACTGTGTTGGTGGAGGTCTTTCAACGTTGAAATACAGTAATTTATGTTGTCTAGCTAACGATTAATTTTCAGTTTTTCAAAGGACAAATTCTTAAAAGCTTGATAGGTATGCGGAAAACACACCCATCGACTACTAAACTGGAAAAAAAACACTTTGGATCTAGAGTCCAGACTCTTGAAAACATTGACAAGAAAAAATACTCTTGATTCAATCAGATTTTTGCTTGAATCAAAAGGAAATCCGCTCAAATTAAGAGGCTTGGTTCTTGATTTAAGCACACATCTGATTGAATCAAGAGTATTTTTTCTTATCGATGCTTTTAAGAGTCTGGACTCTAGATTAATGTGTTTTTTTCCAGTGTAAAATAAAGGAAAAACCGGAAGCCAGATATTAAAGTGTTCCGATCAATAGTCCTTGATTATAATTTTGATTCACTATATTTGACTTTAAAATTGAAGGGCTGCGAATTTTGGGGGTTTCTCAGTGTTCACCAAATCCCCATGGAAAAATATAATGAGAAAAAATATTAGGCTTCCAGGTGCTGTATGTTTCCCGTTTCCGCGTTCCGCACTTAAGTATAATCCAACCATTACCATAAAATTTCCTCCCGAGGATTGAATCAGCATTCAGAATTTGAACGGTTCATTTCAAGAGGAACGTGAACGCCATTGGGATTCCATTGGACTTGCGTGTCTCTTCAAGAAAGAATCCAACACGAGGCAAATGACCCTTCTCTCGCCCTCGCTTTCTCCAGATTAACCTCCGCGACAACTTAAATCGGGCGGCGGCAATCCCAACTTTGAACTTTGTTCCCGGATGAATTAAGTGGTTTCGGGCTCACGAGGCATGAACGCAAGCGAATGAATTCACCGAAAACTCGCTGGATCCCGAAAACTACGCAGGACTCATTAAGAGACCGCAGGGACACAATACTCCCCACGCACGGGTACGTCGCACAGTGACCAGGTAACCCCTCCAAAATCGGTTCAACTTCAAAATGATCTGGGACTTTCGAGCGTAGTAGGAGGAACACTGCTGTGCTAAGGGAGAACGCCGTATGAACATTGGAGTGTTGCCAAATTTCCCTCTATAAAATATTTATTTTTGCGGAACGTTATGAATATTTTCCCTTGAAATTTTCAGGAACTTCAGGTAAAATTGCGAACAAAATCATCTGAAAAATTGGAAGGAAACTATTCACAAGTTGACCAGGAAATTAGTGTTTTATCAAATGAAATTTGGCAACGCCTGAAGGTTTATACGGCATTTTTCCTTAGCACGGGAGAACAGCTTTTATGCTTTCTAAGTTTCCATTTTTTCATTTTGCATGAACTCTTGTTTGGTTAAAAAAAATCATGCACTAGAAAATAAGTCTCTTGAATCTTAGAGTCCAGACTCTTAAACAAATTGACAAGAAAAATTACTCTTCACTCAATCGAGTTTTTGCTTGAATCGAAAGGAAATCTGCTTAAAATAAGAGGCTTAGCCTCTAAAAATTCTATTGAATCAGGTTGTTTTTTTTCTTGTCAAATTTTTTGAGAATCTGGAATCTGAATCCAAGAGACCTTTTTTACAGTGTGCGGAAGGTCAAAGTGGCGTGGCGTGCTTTGCAATGCCTTGATTGATGTGCCTTTTAAACCTATGGAGAAGAATCGATGAACGAGGAGGTGTTCACAGCGGACGCCTTGATAATCAATTTTTTACCTTAGCTTCAAACGGGCAAGTATCGATAAACGATTATTCACGCCTCGCCACTGGCCAGGTGACATTCATAAAATTATATGGATATAGAAAGGAACATAACCGTAGTATATGGGTCACATATTGATCAACTTGTCAATAAGACGGTTGAGATTTATTCCTCAACATGGGTCAGTGTAAGAAATGATGTTCAGGGCCTACTTTCATTTTAAACATATTTTTTCGACTTTTAATTTCTGGGCAAAGAAAAAGAGCTCCAAATTAAACTCCATTTTTATCTAAATGTTGATTGATTTCTTCAGTTGAATTTGATCAATTCACTCAAAATGCCTGCAAAAAAGTGAACATATTTTCAACCATTAGAGGACGCGAAGCGCCCGCACTGCCGCGCAAGAAAAAACGCCTTATGAACCTTCGTCAGTTGCCAGATTTCCTTTGATCAAATTCGAATTTTCAGGAAAACTCGTGAATATATTCCCTTCAATTTTTCAGAAAAAATTATTTGTAAGCAGATCTGAATTATCCGAAAATTTCAGGAGAAGATATCCACACCGCTCCTCGAAAATACATGTTTTATACGTGGAAATTTGGCAACTCTCGAATGTTCATATAGCGTTTTTTCCTTAGCACGGCAGCAAGAGGGGTAGGGCCGCGCGTAGCGGCCAGGGGGCTTACCATACTGCCGTACTAAGGAAAAACGCCGTAATAAACCTTCAGGCGTTGCCAAATTTTACTTGATAAAACATGAATTTCCTGGTAAACTTGGGAATATTTTCCTTACAAATTTTCAGATAACTTTGTTCGCAATTCCACCTAAAGCTCCTGAAAATTTCAAGGAAAAATATTCATAATTTTCCTCAAAAATAAGCATTTTATCGAAGGAAATTTGGCAACTCTCGAATGTTCATACGGCGTTTTTCATTAGCACGGCAGCATAGCTCTGTATAGTTCTCGAAATTGGAGTTTTAACGCAAATACCGCATGAAACTCGATAATTATTATATCATTTAAACCGCACGATCACCTTCAATTCTGTCTTAATGAATGGATCATATCGTCGGATCCATATTTTGACAACGCGGGATCGCGGTCCGGTGGGCGAAACTAGATCAGAACAAGGAGGTCCATTCATTTTTATCCGGTCTCGTGTATTTTTTATTCTCTTTTATAATTATTAATTTGTCAAGTCCGCACCGCGTCGCGTCGCCTCGGCCGGGAGGGGGATTGGAACTTTGCCTACGAATGCAGCTGTCTCCGGCTCGGAGCTTTGACTCCTTGCAAATCGTCGCTCCTTCGTCGTAAAGGCCTATCGCGATTTCCGTGCGAGCCCCGAAAAGTATGGATTTACATGCGAAAGAAGGCTCACGTGAGAATCGAGATACGTTCTTACGTCAGAGGGGCGACGAAATATGTGAGTTGTTATCATTTGTGTCGGATACGCGGCACGCGGGAACATTCGTCTGGTGAGATTGGACAGTGAATTTTCGAATGGAAATTTTGATGTTCGTCCGTCACATTATACATTTTAAAGAGTGCTCCTTGAAGAGAATTTAAACGAGAAAACCAACGACACCACTTTCAAGCCTCCACGTTTCATTTGAAGAATAAAATGAAAGCTTTTTAAGGTTTTATAGCATGTCCAACTTTTCGAATGGGCTCACGCCTCTGTGCGCCGCTTTCTTCTTGTTCCTAGCTTTTTACCAATTGTGAGACCCAGGCTCAGACCCACAGGTAGCCAGGAACAAGCGTTTCTTCTCTTCATCACGCCGCTTCTGTCGTTGCCAAACCCCGCGTAGTGGCGATTCGATATTTCCATTTAAAAGTGTGTAAATAATCGAAATATGAGACAGGCTGCGTCACCTTGAATTGATTTAAATGGAGGAAAAACATCGTTGGCAATTCGCAAGAAGCCATTGGAAAGTGTTTAAATAATCGGAGTATGATGAGACAGGCTACATCACCTAGAATCGATTATTATCATGGATTTAAATGTAGGAAAAACATTGATGGCAATTCACGAGCATCGCCACTCACCTACAGCGGTTGCGAGGCGTGAATGATCGAATATCGATATTCCCCATCAGGAGCTAAGGTAAAGAATCGATTTTTAAGGTGTTCGTTGCGAACATCTGGTTAATCAATCCTCATCCATAGGTTTAAATCGCAGATCAATCGATGTATCGCAAAGTTAGCCGCGGCACTGGGCACCACCAAAGCTCGGGACCATTATCTTAGTTATTTAACCCGGAGTGTCGACCTCACGAGTGAATAGTGTTAGCCGGTGAGTTAATCGCGAACCTTTTTTCTAAATTTAGTAGAACCAGTCCGGCATAATTGTAGAGCAGAAGATTTTGCTAGATTCCTCGACTTTTGTGAGAAAGGTGTCTTATAAAGTAGTTTTCCACTTATTATTTATTATTTTTCATTAATTAGTTACTTAATTACATTTGTCGGACACTACCCAAAAGCGCAAATGGCCAAAAGCGCAAACCCGAAAAGGGCAAATGTGTAGTCCAAAAGCGCAAATAGGAAGCGCCGAGACTCACCCCAAAAGCGCAATTACCTGTATTGAGCATAAGGTGAACAAAATTTCAGGATAAAAAATGTGGCAACGTGTTACCTGTACATTCAAGTGGAGACAGCTAAGAACTTGCAACCCGCTTTTTTTAAATATGTCTTCATCATTTCTGTAGTAATAAACCCTTTGAGTTCATGCTCTGATTGAATTTAGTTCTTCGGAAAATATATGAATATTCGGATGAGCACTCGAAACAATTTTTCTGAAATTGCCATTGAACCACTCGGCTCCATTTGTCGTCTTTGGATCCATTGATGTAGACGCCGCAGCCCACATTTCGGGGGGAAAGGAGCATAGTAAAATGTAGTTGTCCAAAATGTACTTACTAAAAGCTAGTGCTCGAGGATCACTTGGACAACAGCTATTTAGTATCACGTATCCATCAAGAACCCATTCGGGTGGTAAAAAAGGCAATCCATAAAACATCTTGGAAACACGCTCTTAAAAGCTATGTGCGCGCTAGATTCAAAGTCCAATAAAATTTTTCGGAGATTGAATTTTCCCTCCGTCAAAGTTTATATAAAGTTTTGATTTTGGGTATGAGGAACACTGACGCTCCACGCCATGTTGCCATACTGCAATCACATTTCTAAACTTAAAGTATTCGCCTTTTTTCATAATTTAGCGTACCCATTTGCGCAAAGGAGTCCCTTCTTCCACCGCCCCAAAGGCGCAAAATGCAGATTTGCGCTTTTGGGGTTTGCGCTTTTGGACGTTTGCGCTTTTGGAAACTTACCCATTTGTCGAGAGATCGGGATTCAAAATCAAAAGCGATACAATATGAGCGAGCTCATTTTGATACACTCGTGGGGGTTAAAGACACACNCCCCCCCCCCCCCCCAAAAAAAAATAAAAAAAGTCAAAGCAGGTAAAGTTCTTCCTATATGAGCGGGAGGAAAATAAACGGCTGTCTAGAATTTTCACCCACCTCGTAGAGTGTGGTGATATTACAGGAGCAACTCATAGTTGCCACGTGGCGTCAATAATATACTTTGTTCGGATCTAGCGGACAGTGAGGAGAAAAAAGATGACAAAACGTAACCTCACTTATTCAGGTTCTTTCAAACTTGTGTCGGGAGCAAACTTTCGATTACTTCGGGCTCTGTTGGCGTTGAGCAGCATAAACCTCAACATGCGCTTCGCAGTTTCATAGATAAAATTCTAGACAACTAACATGGACAACTTAGGTTTTATTTGGACAGTTTAAATACAGCGGGCTCATTAATGATTAATACCTGACGGCACCTGAAAAATCACGGAAATTAATCCTACAATTAAGATATAAAGGAGGGTGAATATGAGATATACTTAAATGTAGCAAAATTGAAAATTTGGAGGGTGACGGAGCTAACAGTATTCGTATTGCTTCAACAGAAAATGGTATATCTCAATCAAATGCATCGCAAGGTTTTGTTGTTAATAATTGGATTTAACTCTAATTCTTACCTCTGCAGGGAGTCTTGAAAAAATGTCGCAAGTAGACTGTAGTTAAGGATACATACAATTGGACATTCAAAGTAATTGTATCTTCGACATGAAATGTACAGAGTCAAAAAAGTTGGAAAAACTTTTTATCGCTGAAGAAAATGTCGCCTTGAGTGGTAACGGAAGAAAGGTGTTTCAGGAAACTTGAGGAGGAAATGAATTCATCGGATTTTTCATTATATTTTGCATTTTTAAGCTTGCATAATTAATCTTACTCCTGTCTGAGAGAACCTGTTGGACGTTGAGAATTGAGAGAGCTAAAAAATACCTTTCGAGGAGACACATTTTATTCGTATTTTAAACCGTGCAGTATCTAATTCAGATTGTTCAAGGTATCTCATTCATTTTTGTCGATATCTGTATGTTTTTGGTTATAAACAGGGGAATGCTGAATATTGCGCAATTTCACTGAGATTAAGTCTCTTTTAACTTTTGTAAAAAGTCCATCAGCTCCAAAATGTTTTTAAATACCCAATTAATTGAAGTTTAATAATATTCACTTTGCTCTAAATGCCTAGAAAATCGGTTCAGCGGGACTAAGACTGACGAAACCAAGAGCGCTGGTTTTAAAATCCCTAGTACCGCATGGAATTGAAGAATATATCAAAGTTCGAGTATAGAATGTTGCTTGTTGTATTAAATAATATTTTAATTTTGACCAGAAAATCGCATGTGCTCATTCGCGAAGTTGTAAATCCGTCATGGATTATGTTTCAATCCATGAAGTCGCAGACACCCATTCTCAAAAAATTTTATGATACTTCTTTTCTTTGAAGTAGTATTCATAATTTTCGTTTTACAAGCAGGGAAGTTACTTTGTCCTCTATTTAAAATCATCTATTGAGCATTACAAATCTTAGAAAATAATAAATAGTTGAGAAAAATTGGAGCAAAAGTTTTGAAAAATCGCAATTTAAGATGAGGTACATCATCGATTTGACTTCAAAACTGCCTATTGACCAGGCAGTGGACCCTTATAACCCCCCTCGTAGAAAATGCTAGCACATTTTAGATTTTACCCAGAGAAATTTGCAAAAAATTCCTTCATCTACAAAACCAAGTGGCAACGGTGAGAGGATGCGTTTTAATATCGTGGCGATCACTAGTTCAAGGAGTTCGGTGACACATATTTATTTGTCTGACCTACATTCCGATAAAATTAAATGCCAACAGACATCGCAAGTACTTCCGATCTGTGCTTCAATGGGCTGTCTTTGTTTTCGGTGCATTTCGAAGTTGTCAAATTTAATGAAATGCCCAAAGGCGGCTGCAAACATCTAGATATTTAGCAAACTTGGTTCAATTTGCTGAGTTTCTGCGTTTTATTTGAACTATATTTTCAAAAATTAGATCTTTAGGTAGTAATTTCTTATCTCATCAAATTTTGAAGACAAAGTTTGCGTCATGAGGTAAAAGCATATCACAAATAATTAAAAAAATCTATGACGCTAATTGAGCGCTTTACCTTTTTAGCTCTCGTGGTTTTGCTCTAATTTTGCGCGATTTAACTTCGGAATGAAATGGTGTTCTTTCTTGAAAAAAATAACGACCTAAGATTCCAATTTTCTGAGAGTAACCCGAGCAATATTCAGAAGTGCTCATGAATGGAAACGACTCCAATTGGCTCAGAGAATCTATAGCATCTTCCCGAAGACTTGAAATTTTCCTCCAGAGTGGTTCTTTTAATTTACTTCCGGATAATTGTCCAAGGTGATCGGGCAATTTTAAATTTTTAATACAGATTTCATTTCCATTTGAAAGTTTCGTGAACTCTTATACAAGTTCGAATTATCTTTGTTTCATCCATGTATTTTAATTTTTTTGTCACCAGTTGAAAATATTAAAATGTTTATGAACTTAAGAAATTTAAATTAGAGCGAGTTATTTTGTGACTTCGTTGTTCTTTATTAACCAATATCATTGGTCTGATTCCTCTCGTTCCTGCCTGCTCAGCTCACTTAGTTCCGGATGTGTTCATTTTGAGTTCCATCTTGCATTTCTTGGAATTTTCTACGTTTCAGACCGCCCGTGAAAATTGGAAAAAATAGTAAACATTACAATTTAAAGTCCGGATAGATAATCCATTTGGCAGCGCAACAAGAAGTCGCTGTGTCCGAACGACTGACATGGACCTTGACAAGTCTCGAATCACTATTTAATTGGAGGATGATTACTTTTGGCAAGGCGTTAAATGGAGTTTGAGAGCTCCGTTGGCACCTCAGAGTGCGGTTTTAAATCATTGTTCAAAAACGAGGAACATTTACTTGCAATTAGTTTTTTATCTGACCAATATCACCTTGTTACGAAGCTTCGTTGGGCACAACTTCTGGATCCATAAATTAAATCAATTGAAATCGCCAGATAATTCAGAATAGAAGTCGACTAACAATAGCCACGTGACAGGGTGAGAATTCAAGTACGTTTGAAGGTTTTCATTCAGAATTTAGTAAGCAAATTGGAACATTTTTTTAAATCAGCTCATTGACAAGAAAAAAAGTGTTTTTATGTAATTTAAAGTCCATGCAGTCAATTTGAACCTCTTCCACGAGAAAAGAACTATAGCTAAAGAAGGTCACATTTGTCGTCAATATTGAACTTACACACCCGGCAAATAACTGTAGCCTCGTTTAACACACTTGCCTTTTCCAAGACTAAAATTATCATTACATCGATCGTAATGATAAGACATTTAAAATGCTATCCTTTTTGGCGTGAACAAACCTAACATGGTAACAGAGCACGGGAAACGGCGCGCGTTGTTGACGGCGCAGAGATACAACGATTCGTGCTTGATGGATGTCCGTGCTGCATCTGCAAAATTGAAGGCGCGATGGCGCGATTCGTGAACTCACAGCTCCAGTCTATGCTGTCATTGTTGCCTATTACACGTCGCTAAAATTCGGCAGAAAAATTGAAAGAAGAGGCCTGACTTGACTGTATTTGGCTGAATTGACACTCGATGTTTTATTTATTTATTTTTTTTTCAATTTGAAGTTTGATTCTTTTCTTTTTGTAAACTTATATCTAAAGCTTGTATATGTACCGGTACCATAACTCTTCCAGCAGAGATAGTTGCGTCAATCTGACCAGGTTTGAGATTTCTAGGTGTTCATTCCTCGCTCTCGGTATTAAAGTCTAATTGAAAGGGTTTAATTTGCGCAAGATTTAGAGAACTTGTATTGAATTTTGTGAAAAACATTTATAACCACTGCTCGTACAGGATTTAGGAAATTTTAATTAAACTTTTAAGCAAAACCAACGCTCGTTACCGAAATTGCAGTGGTAACGAAATAGTCAAGCGCACGAGTCTGAGCAAAAACAAGCGCGGAATTGTTGCGTTTACTTTAGATAATGGGGAGCGGATTCGTATTTTGCCATGCTGTTATTATCATCGTTTCAGCAATGCGAATATTTCCACGCTGGAAGCTCAATCAGCGCTAATTATTTGAAAACACCCCAAGTATTATCACTTGCAGTTGCCAAATGTCCTCAAAATATTATTGAAGCCGTTTCCATGGGAAACCATGCAAACTTCATAGACTCAACGTGAAGTTCCATGTACGAGGTCCAGCTGCTGAAGATCGGGTCAGACATCTAAGTACTTCGGTATGTACCGGAGTACTTCAGATGTGTGACCCGAAACCTTCGGTATCTACGGAAGTACATCACGCGTTATACGGAAGAGGGTTGGAACCTGTGGTCCTGCGTTTCGGGAAAGGGAAATCAAAGGTCGCGTCACGTGACGCTTGACATTGTATTTTTTAAAACTTTTTATTGAATTTCTCTTTCCTATTCTTCCACGATTTTATTATGAAACATGCTTACTAATGAAAATGACCAACAACTTTTCTTTCCTCTTCTCCTATCCCGTTTAACTTTTTATTTTTTTACGAATAAAAGAACAGAGATTTATGATTTTTTCAAACGAAAACTGTCCAGGAGAGCGTTCCGCATTTTACAGGGAGAGTTCACAGTTTGTATGTGCGTTACCAGGGAGGGGCGAGAATCCGCATTTTTTTTTTTTTNTTTTTTTTTTTTTTTTTTTTTTTTTTTTTTTTTTTTTTTTTTTTACGTATTTTATGAAAGGCCTTTAAAATTGCTTCAAAATGCACGGAAAAATCGATTCCCGTCGCACCGAGCACAATCAAAAAGAGAGGCAATCGCAACAGCGGAGCCCAACGTGCAAAGCGAGCGACCAATCCTGCAGGGCGTTCATAACACCGTCCGTTGTAAACGACGGCTAAAGACCACCGCAGCGCACGANGGGGGGGGGGGGGGGGGGGGGGGGGTCGTAGTTTAGAGCCCCCGCCAATTACCGACCCGTGTTTACGCACGACGGTGCGCTTTTTAACGGGGGCCCGTAAATGTGACGTCACGGACCCCGTCGCATCGGTGACTCCGCCGTTGAGATTGCCCCGCGCTCGCGAGGCATTGTTTATTTGAGCCGCGTTTTCTAGCGCTTCCGCGGGGGGCGGAGACGGGGGGTTGTTGCTGTTGAGCCGCCCCGAGCGCACCTGTTGCGGGCCTGGCTCTGCCGTCTGCCCCGCCGCCCCCGCCGCCTAGCGGGCCCGTTCACTGACACGGTGGCCCGGGTGGCACCCGGGAGGCGGAAGGTCACTGGCGCGCCGCGCAACGAGGTGGCCTACTTCTAGGCGGGCCGCGGACCCGAGCCGTGGAACTATGTCCCCGAGCGAGAGCGCGGCGCCCGGATCCCTGCCAAGCCCGACTTTTTCGGAGCGGATATCCGATGGTTCGTTTTAGGAAAGCCGGGAATCCAGAAATTTGCAAAGTGTCGTTTATGGGGGGAAGAGTGGTTCATAGTGTCCGTCACAGCTCTATTTTTTTTTTTTTTCTGAAGAAGAAGAAGAAGAAGAATAAGAAGAAGAAGAAGAAGAAGCTAGGAGAAAACTCATCGATTTCCTGGTGGGACAACAATTTCGCATCCCTGTGTGGGCAGCGAGACGCTAAAGTTCACTGCGCAGTCTGAGGGTTGCGCCGGAGGGTGGTTTCCACCCCTCATTTAGGAATTTGCGGCTTTTTGGCTAGGAATGCGAACTGCTTATGTGACCTGTGATTTATGGCAAAAAAAAGAGGGATTTATAGTGTCCGAGGCAGTTCTATTTTTTTGTTTTTTTATAATTTATTTTTTTTTTTGGGGGGGGGAAGAAGAAGAGGGAGAAGAAGCGTGAGGAAAATTTGTCGATTTCCTGCTGGGATGAAGAGTTCGCATCCTGATGTCGGCAGCAAGAGGCTACAGTTCACTGCGAAGCGTAAAAGGCGCGCCGGAGAGGAGTTTCCACCCCGTATTTATCAGGTTGCGGTTTTTTAGCGAGTAATACGACAAAACTGACGACCTATGTTCTCAAAACCGAAATTTGATTGCTTTGTCAAAGAAGCGCCCTCCAACGCTTGGGCGTTGGAACTGCTTGTTTAGACTTCCACCCTTTAGAGCGCTCCGGGGGTCTCTAAAATTGGTTTAAATTTTTTTCCAAAGTGATTCGTGATTTGCTTTTATTGAAGTTTATATTCTAAGATAATGACACGTGAACTTGTCTCTGCTTTCAGATACAAGAGCCACGCTAGGGTGAGAGACTGGGGGTCCGAGAGGCTCGGACTATTGCATGGCTAGAATATCTTTCCTTGAATTTCAACTGTATACATACATATAAGTCGCTTTACCGCACTCCCTCGCGCTCTACGACTCCTAACCTCCACTGCTCTCTTTCAAACCACAAATCTTGGGGGATTGAGCACCTGTATTCAACTGATTCAACTTGATTTCAACTGTATACTCCAATAATTTGATTCAAAATTTTCTTCAAATTGTATGTCATTTGGATCAAGTTTAACCAGATCGCTGCAAGTTGGGTGAATTTTGGTTCAAGAAAAAGATGTTCGAATTTTTGCCTATCGATGTGACTCGATGTTTAGAACTTAGTCTAAGGACTATTTTCAGATTCAATTTATTTCTTCTCGGCTTTGAATTTTTGACGAGAGCAAATTTACAACTAGTTGAATTCGGAACACTCTCAACTCATTTTTTTTTTTTTTTTCTAAATTGCGATTTGGTGCGCGCCTCTGTTAAACTCCACAGCGGAGGAGAGAAAGTATAAAGTAAGATTAAGTATGGTTCACCGAGGGCGGAAATCGATTAAAAGTTTGACCTGAAGCTATTCGGCCTTACTGAGGAAAAACACATTATGAAAAATCAAATGTTGAGAACTTTTTGCTGATGAAAATCGAATTTTCTTTTCAAGAATTAATGCCTACTTCTCTGGGACTTTTGCCCAGTTTACGAACAAGTCAATTCACAGTATCGGATAATATTGAAGAAACATATGAAAAACTTATGTTTGAGATAATTATTTTGTGGGAAGAAATTTGGCAACATCCGTTTGCTCATATGGTGTTCTCCCTGAGCGCGGCTGCACGTATTCGAGTCACGCGCCGAAGTTGTTCGAAGCTCGGACCGTTTGATGTTCTGGTCGAAGAAATGGTGTTCTCTGCGTCTGCCTATTTTCAGTGATATATTAATGTTTTTGATTTATCTGTGTTGTTGCAGGGCGGGAGGTGAAGATGCTGTGGAGGTATCGGCTGGTCACTTGAGCCGCGTCCCAGGCTGACGCAGCCATGGTGCGCCACGGAGAATGTATGTCATTTTCCCGGCCGAAGACTTAGTGGAACTAACTTTAACTAGGCCTCCGGTATACCTCTCTCCGACCGCAGCTCAGCAGCGAGGTAAATATCCACAACGATCCCTTGTTTTTTACGCCGATTTCTGTAGATGGACGGAATTCCCAAGGAATGACCTAATGGAAAATTTGCTGGTGTCTGAAATGCGGAGAATTTTATGTTCAAGATGAAACTCTTAGGTAAACTGAGCACGAGAATAGCCTTGGTCTCTAAATTGAACGATTATTGGAGGAAATATGACAAAATAACCGAATATGCTTGGATACTTGTGTTTAAATGGTGCACTTTCAGATGAAAAACTTGTTCATGCAAATTCTCCGTTCTGTGTGTAAGGAGTGTCCGTTTTCAAAATGCCACGGAGAAAAAATCTTCGCACATAGGACCCAAAATTGAGGTCATATGGATCTCTGAAGTTTTCGGATCTCGCATCCGATAACATGAGATCTAGCTGCCGAAGTTCGGGTCAGACATTTAAAGTACTTAGGTACATACTGAAGGGTTCTGGTCACACATCTGAAGGTTCCGGTGCATACCAAAGTATTTCAGATGTCGAACCGAATTTTGGCAGTTGGAACTCAAGTTTTTGGATGCGTGATCCGAAAACTTCAGAGATCCATATGACCTCAACTTCGAGTCCCACGCACGAAGTTTTTTTCTCTGAGTGGACCACTAGACAAGGCGCGGGTTTCAAAATTATGTTTCCTCCTCCAAATTAGCGTTCGTGAAAAATCAAAGTGTATTTGAATCAAATCTCGCCTCTTCACGGTTTTGGCAGACTTCTCAATAAATGGTGTAATTTCTCCATCCTGAACCTTCTCTGTCCTTCTTCAATTGAATTGTACACGTTTAACTTTGCAACAGCTGAGTTGAAGCGCCAATATTGATAGGCGCTATCGATTTCTATCACATATACATATATAGCTTTTGTGATTTAAATTTTTCGCAAGTCATCTTCATTCGTTGCAAGATCTGTTTCAAAATGTATACTGTTGCATTCTTATGGAGGCTCGCGGGAATTGTCCTTTTCATAAGGCTGTGTGAAACAGTGGCGTAGATTGCTTTGCAATATATCGATTAATCTGACATTTAAACCTATGGAAATGGATCGATAATGGAGCGTTTGCAACGAACACCTTAATAATCGATCTTTTACCATAGTTTCAAACGGGGGAAACATATTATATTCGATCATTCACACCTCGCATCTGGTTACCTTAAATCTTCTGAATATCACAATATATACCAATTTTGGCCTCCGTAAGGAAAGTAGATTTTTCAGGCACGACTGAAAATACGGCCCGAAATCACATTTTTGAAAACAAATTAGATATAGGGGTAATTTAAGCGTAGTCAGCCGCACACTTACTCAGCTGCTTAAATTTTGATGTAAAAAAAAAAAAGTTTTGAATATAAATATTGACGTCGAATTACATTCCTATGATTAAATCTTATGAAGGAATAAAAATTGATACCTTTCATACTAAATTCGATCCTAGATTCAGATTCTTTTTGTGAGCACGGGCGTAGGTGAATTTCGCTCCCTCTATTCTCTTAGAACGTAACGCCTCGGGAAACAACTAACATTGAGTCCCATTCTTCCGGGCCTATTCCGCCCCCGAAAGAGAAAATTCGCCGTAAAAACCCTCGAGGGTTCAATTAATTCGCTATTTTTGAGCGGCTCCCAGGGTTGTTGCCCTCAGGGCTGGAGGGAGGGTGCGGGGAGTTTTCATTGCGTCCACCTTTTTCCCGGGCGAGAGCCTGGCGCAACTTCTTCTGCTGTGCTAAAGAAGAACGTCGTATGACATTAATGTTGCCAAATATCCTTCGAGAAAGTAATTTAAACGAAACAAGCGAATTGTGTTGCAAAATTTTGGAGAATTTCTCCGTCGTTTGACTTTCCACAAATTATACACCCCGATACATCGAAACGTTAGTAAGAAAATTTGTAACTCCCAGTGTGCAATGATGTTAATTTCCTTGCAATTAATTTTCTTCATTTTCCTCTTCCTCTTCTTTCTCCTTTTTTCTTAAACATAAAATCATAAAATAATAAAACAAGTTTTCCTTTCCAATTTCTATGAACTTTTCACATTACATACATAAAGTCGCTTTTATAGCGCCGCCTCGCGCTCTGCGACGCCCAATCGCCATTGCCCCCTATCCTCCCAGAGATCATCAGGCAATTGGCACCTTCTGATCTCCTCCTCCACCCCTTGTCGCCAACCTTTCACAGGACGTCCACGCCGTCGCCTTCCGGGAGGAACCCAATCGAAGACCTGCTTGGGCAACCGGTCACTTTTCACTTTCATTCATTAAAATCCACTGACACTTTTTGAGCTCATCTTTCACTTAGAAAAAAACGTCGGTTATACCACCAAAAAAAAAAGAGAGGATGCTGACTTAACATTCTGGATGCAAAAAAGTGTGTGACCACTCACAACACGCTGAATTAACCACCATAGCAGTTATTTTAGCAATATCAATATGTAAAGCTAACTGCTCTGGCAATTAATTCAGCGTTTTGTGAGATGTTGCACACTTTTTTACATCCAGAAGGTTAAGTCAGCATCCTTTTTTTTCCGCGAAGGACGGAATTTCGTTTCATATTGAACACTGACGTTTTTCCGACATTATTGTTCATCCGGACCAAATTTTGGTCAGCCAAGCTAAAGTTCGGTTTCTGTGACCAATAACTTCGGTTACCTGAAGCAAAGAATTTTGGTTCTCAAAATGAACGAAATTATTTTTCTCCGCGCGTGGTCCGTATAATCTGACCTATCCACAACTTTCAAGGAAATCGACAGTTCCGAGGAGAACAATGCAGACTGAATAACAAAAAGAAGATTGAGGAACTTCAGTTCACCAATAATAGGTAATAAGCACTTTAAAGGGAAATATAGTACAAGGGAAAAACGAAAATAGATTAAGAAATTGTAAATATTTTGGCTTCACCTCTTAGAATGTATAAACAGGTCTTCGGGTCATGACCTGTCCATCATGATTCCACTTTGTTCAAACTAAATAAACTACCTTTTTCGTTCAAAACAAAATAAAAAAACAAAAAAAAATAAGAAAAAAAAACTTTCAAGGAAAAAACATTGTGAGTTTCCCCAGAGGTACATACATACTCCGGAAATTTAGCAGCGTCCAAGTGTTCATACGAGGTTTTTCCTTAGAGCGGGTTTCTTGGTCGTCTCGTAAAACGAAGTGAATCAAGCAGCCACCCGTGAGCGAATGATTTAAGACTGGAAAACGCACCCCTCGCCCCTCGACCCCTCGACCTCTTTTCATCCCCATTTCCCGCGCTCGAGATCCTCCTCCTCGCAGGGAGCTTGGACTGATTTTTATTGCTCCCCTCCGGTGCCCAAGCGTCCAGAAATCAGCCGTTACAATTTGCGTGTTACGGGCGTCGGAGTTTATGTTTCGTGAAAACTCCGTTGGCGTCGGGAGGGCTCGTAAACATGTCGTCGATCTCATTCAAGATCGCGTCCTCGTCAAACGCCAACTCCTAATTGCGTTTAATCATCTGTAAAACGATCGGACATGCAAAACGACGAGTCGCAGCCGTTGTCAACGCCGGGACGGTTCAGCGGATACCACTATTTTAACTCCTTGGAGCTCGAGTTGCATACTCACTGAATTGAAGGCAAACTAGCCGGGAGATAAATCTGGCGGACTCTGCCGTTTTATAATCTTAATAAAACACGTTGTTCACATCAGTTTAATAAAAATCATATTTTAATTAGGAAAAATTATTAATTGAAATATCTAAAAATCATCCAATTTTGAATAAGACACTATGAGAAATTTAAAGAAAAATATTACACAATTGTAAGGGGGAGATTTCTATCAAATTTCCATAAAATTATTCTAGCAATAACCTTAGAAATTTGTGCATATCCAAGCAAACTGCTCGAAAAATTATACCACGTCAAAGTGAGCAGTAAATCATTTTTCGCACGAAACATATACTGGTATTTTCTTTGGTTTGATCAAACGTATCCAACGGACGTAATTACAGTTACGCCGTATACAAAAGTTTGCCTTACAAAATTCCTCCAGGTTTTGAGATCCCTGCAAACTTTCAGAGACCTCAAATCTTTTGAAATGCCCATTCGCAGCACTCATTTCGCTGTTCGCTGTTATTACGTGCGAATTTCCGATACTCGCCGAGGAGGGTTGATTATGATTCGGGTCTCAACAATAGCCGCGGCTATGGATACGGGCTGTTAGCCGGCCGCGGCACAGTGGATCAAGTCGATGGGAGAGGTCGGACAAAACTTTAAAAGCTAATAACTCAGTTTTCACAAAATTTTTAGGTCAAAACAATGGTCTCATTAGTTTTCTCGTAAACTGTTCTTTAAGAAACACCTCTCAAAATTTAAAATTTGACGAGATAAACATCTAAATTTGCAGTTTTAATGAAAAAATGTATGTCCGACCCCTCCCATTGATTCGGCCCATTGCGCGCGGGTTCATTCAAATGCGTGTCTGCATTTTTCCGCGGGTTTCAATCGATATAACCCGGAGAGCGTAGCCAGATTTTAACGGAAATCTCCGGTCTCCAGTAATTAAGCCCTTAGTTTACCCAACAATTACGGGCTTTATGTACAGCGATCACGCTAAATTACCCTTAATCTATTAGAAATCGTCTCAGACCTTAGTGACTGCGACAGTTATCGCCCGAGTTTGCTAGGCTCCTTATTCTTCGTGGCTATTATTTTTTCCTGGTCGTTTGTTGACCTGTCCTCATGCGATGAGGAAGTTACTGTGTTCACTTCATGAATCCTTCTTTTCTTTGAGTTTCATTTTAATTAAACCTTAGATGCTCAAGCTGGGTCGAATTGACCTCACGCTTGCTAAAAACAAGTGCCCCACGGGTTGTATGGGGCTGGTGCAGCTTTGGATATAGAGGTGTACAATACAGCTCAAAAAAAAATCAGACACCAAATTGAGAAAAAAAGGAAATAATTGAGTTTCAAAATATCCAAGGATAGGAAATACGTGATAGGGCCTCCGTAACGCTTTCCCGAATCTGAGCGACACCCCATTGGCAAAAAATGGAGCTGAGCATTGCGAGTTCACGTCTCGCGCCATCGCGCCTTCAATTATGCAGATGCAACACGGACAGCCATCGAGCACGAATAGTTGTATCTCTGCGCCGTCACCAACGCGCGTTCGAGAATTTACTCATCATTAGGACTTTAATTTGACAAACAGGCAGTTTAGGCATGTTGTTGATATACTTTGATTCAGTGATGCATAGTCAGAGGGCGTTTCTCAACGGGAAATCTGAACAAAAAATATCATTCTTCTCTTAAATACGAGTAGTATTTAATATAAAAATGAAATTTATTCTTAATCAAACGTGCTCCATTTGATAATTTTATCCATGAAAATAAATTCTGCTCCTAGAATACAATCAACTCAACTAGTATGACCACAACTGAAAATTCAGATAATAAAGTGACTTTTCGGTGATTTCGATGCACTATCTTTTAATGAAAGTGTAACACTTCAACGATTCTTTTTCTTCTTCACGGAAAAAACAAGACTAGTGTTGAGCACTACTGGCCGTTTAGTGGGGAGTAGTTGAGGGCTGGCGTCTAAGCGCTGTACAGCTCAACATCGGAAGGCAGTACCAGTGGGCACTGAACATGAGTAGTGCTAATCAGATGCCGCGAGACGTAGTTGCGCTTAACAGGTGTAAATTCACCCATGAGACGTCGGAGTCACAATAGCCTGGTGGTAACGCGCTGGTCTTCCACCGGCGCAACTCGAGTTCGATCCCAGGCGGAGGCGTTTCATATTTTACGCTCGCTCCAAAGTCACTTTAGGGCTTGACACTACTTTTTCCTTACACTCAGAAAAAGGTATGACTCTGAGACCCATAAAAAATGGCTCGGAGATCCATAATTTCTAACGAAAGTGACTTACCGTCCACAGTTTGGCTTTCTGAGCCATACTTTATTGGTCGTGAACCTATGAGCATGACTCCACGAACTATATTCTATGGCTCCATGATCCATAACTCGGCCGGTAAGTCACTCTTCCCATACTTGTTTTTTGAGTGTAGTGACCCAGCCTCGAGCTGTTTAGTGCCCAGCACTCCTCTGACTTGCTGGCTCCATTTGATCTAACCCTCGTTAGTGCCCAGCACTAACATGTAGGTCCCAACCCTAAGCTCGTTTTTTCCGTGTTATCATAGCGATCAATGCTGTTTGAGTGGTTTCCAGTATCGGAAGATATCGGTGCTCAAGAGAATTCCCAATCAACTAATGTTGAAAAAGGATAATACGGTTGCTCTTAAGACTTTTTACGGTTCCGAACCGTTTGAAAGGATCCCAGCTCTTCTCTTTTGTATCGTTCCGAAAATATTATTTGAGTGCGGGTGACCTACAAAGGAAGAAAAAATATGAATTTATACTAAAACAAAGAGTTGCTCGTAAAAAAAAAAATTATTGCTTATTAACTATTGCCAACTTAGTGCTACTGTACATAAATTTCCAAGTTTATTGTTAAATCGATTGTTGCACACCCACAACTTTGTACGGGGAACTAGTTGCGTGCGTATGTTGTGAATCCGACCCCACACATTTAAATCTAATAGTCAGTTTTTTCTCCTTCAACGGAAGAAACGTTCATAAAAATACCCACCGCAGCTCCGTAGTACACGTAAATAACGATTTCAAAATCGAGTTAACTGATGAAGTGTTTCCGTTACAGATTTACGAGACGACATTGCCACTTTACGTCCGCTCCTCGTTGCATTTTTTTCTTTTTTCAATAGCATCATAGTCCGCTTTACAGTCACGTTGCTCACTTGAGAGTACGTATTCATGTAGACTGCGCTACTGTACTTGCTGTATGGAAACGAAATAATGCGTCCTTTCAAAAACGAAACATTAATAACCAATTTCAAAATTACAAAACTGTCTCTAACAATTCAATTTTTAACAGGAATATGGTTGAGTAAATTTCGTTTAAAATTCTGTTAATTTTTTAATGTAAAGAGAGGGAACATCATGGATATTCTTAGAATAAATTTGTTTAAAAAATGTCACTTTGAAAGTTTGATTATATATGAACCAAAGTACAGTTACATGCATTGAGAGGTACGGTTACATGATCCGAATAGCACGGTCGACATGGGATAGCGTACTTTGGTTCGTGTAACTGAATTTTTTTTCCCAAATCATAACAAATTGTGAAAGTAGCTCGGTTGAACCGATCTGTAGAAGGAGATCGGTTGCTTGAACTGAGAATTCGTCGTTTTTCTCAAGAAAGAACGTAACTCCATTCCAATGGTGCCAAATTTTCCTTGGAAAATTACAAAGAAACCAGGAGAATTTTGGGCATTTCCAGCTGAAAATTTTATTGATTTTCCCTCAGATTTCACGCAAAAATCAGACAAATTTTGTATGAAAATTACACACGTACATTTTAGTAAAATAACCTGACTGTTTGAGTCAATGGGGCAACATTAGTATGAAGATACGTTCCTCCGTCCTGAAAATGACGAATTTATAGTTACCAACAACGAGAATACGGTCACATGAACCGAATAATAGTTGAGTGAATACAGTACACCGTGCTCCGGTTCACATAACTAATCTTTTTCCCTGATGGGAGGAACCCGAATCCTTCGTAAATACACTGCGGCACTGCTGGATGAGGTTCAATTCACGGCCGGCTATCATTTATACCCAGGCAATGGGGTTGACTCCGTTGAAATTCTGTCAAGGTAAATGGGGCAGCCCTCACTGTGCGTCGGGAGCGGCGGGCGTGACAAACGTGTTTTATCTCCGCGAGCGCATTTAATTCAGCTAGATCCAATTTTGGTAAAACCAGAGTCTCGAGTCAGCGATTTTTCGTGATTCCACATCGCGCCGCACAGTGGATCGAGTCAATTACAGCTGTCGCACATGAACTTTTCGACTGAAACTCAAAATTGTGATGTTTATTTCGTCACATTTTAAATTTCAAGGGCTACTTTTGAAAGAAAATTTTACGAGGAAACCGATGAAACCACTTTTAGAACCTCAAAGTTTTGTATAAACGGGGTTGAAAGCTTTGGAAGTTTCCGAATTTTGTCCGACCTCTCCCGTTGACTCGATTCAATGTGCGGCGCGCGGTCGGGAAACTCTTTGACGCGCGCGTTTTCAGACCGTATCAACGGCTCGGGTCTCCACCAATGAGGGGAAAGCTGACACAGTATTTATCTTACGGTTCTTTGTAAAGGGTAAACTTTGAATTTTCCGGAATTTTAGCCGCGCCTGCCTTAGCGCGTAGGCGTGCGTCTGTTATTTTCTTGAACCACACAATTTTCATTGGAATATTGATTAGAAGAATTATAAAAAAATGAAAAATAAAAAAACGAATAAATAAGGACTTTTGGACCAATTCAACTATCGTCATCTTTACTAAATTTCTAATCGCCCAATTTTCTTTAATGTTTTTTTTTCGGAAAAAAGTATATTTTCTAGTTTTTAAAGCAGAAAAATGCTCAAATTTCTGTTTTAAAAAAAATGTAAGTGGAAGTTAGGCCTTGCGTAATGTATGTATTTAGGCTATTTTTATGAATGTTGTCAATTTCCCAAAAATACAAACCAGAGTCTAACGAGAATCAGGCTTACCAACCTGATACCTAACTAACGAGCCAGTTTCGCCTAAAATCGGTATTTTTAATGGGTTATATGAACAAATATTGTAGTCAACTCTAGGCAATCGCCACTGACGGGACCAAAGGTCTCTTTTAATTCCGTGTCACATCAGCTTCATCAAAAAAATAAAAGTTTTTACTGTCATTTATTTGATGAAGCATTCAACTTTTTCTAAGTTTCATAAAAAATTCAGCAGTCATAAAATTTTATTTCAACCTTTTCCTACACGACGTCTTCCAAAAATGTTGGCCTATTATTCTATTATTACATGTTGGCCTTATACTCTCACTTTGATTCATTATCCTCGTATTATATTACTCTATTCAACAGTATGCTCACTGACAAGTTTCGATATGTTTATGGCATAGCCGTTTGATTCAAAAGACGGACGACATGAAATGAATAAAATTCCGGCTCAGGATTTTCCTCTCTTCCTGACATAGTGTGGCGTGCTTTGAGATGTATCGATGGATCTGCCATTTAAACCCATGGAAAAAGATCGATATACAGGCCGTTCACAACGAACACCTTGATAATCGATTCTTCACCGTGCTTTCAAATGGGGAAATATCGATAATCGATCATTCACGCCACGCCACTGCTTCCTAACTCATTTTTTTATTAGTTGGATGGCAATAGGTTGCAAAGCGCGGAGAGAAATTCTAGATTTGTCGCGAAAGAAGGTGGTCAAAAGACAGCTGAAGCGGGAACAAAACTTATTTGAAAGTTTCACATAATGGAGGCTACAAAATATCCCTGACGGTCGTTAAACTGAGCTGACTCTGAACTTCCTTTTTACTAGATGAAAGGTTTTTGTTGAGAAAAAAGTCTCAAAACTAACTTGAGAAATAACTCATATCCTTCGTTCTGTAGTACAACTGTTAAATCGGCTGACGATTTTTGATAAATTCAATTGTTTTGATTTCAGTGGCAGGGGCGAGGTGTGAATAGTCGGTTTTTGACATTTCTCCATTTGAAGCCATGATAAAGAGCGATTATAAAGGTGTTCCTTGCAAACACCCTGTTTATCGATCATTTTCCCTAGTTTTGAATGGCAGATCAATCGATAAATCGCAAATCACGCTACGTCCTGCTTAGTTACTAAACGTCAAAGTTTTGTCTGATGCTGACGTCTTGATCGAAAAATTGTGTACTTTGGTATGATTTTAAGGTTTTTCTCAAACGCCACTCACTTTGAAATCGGTCCAACGGCCCTACGCGTGTACTGATCAGAAAGTATCTAATTATAAACGAAATTATATACCTCTGCATGTCAGCACAGAAACATACTTTCAAAGCGAAACATACTTTTCATATACTGTCGTGATAATTCAGCTCTGTGTATAAAAAAACTATGTTAAACAGATTTACGATAATTTTTAGTACGTATTAAAAGCATGTCAACCGTAGAAGTTCTCCAGGGCGGAAAAATACTAGGGAAACCTCTAGGAATTAGTTTTAGGAGGGTTAAAATGTAAAATTGATTTTGCAAAATAAACCTACGATAAAAAAAAACTGTATTTTGGGAGGTAAATTGAATTAAATGAGAAAATTCACAAAAAAAATAAAATAAAATAAATATCTACAGCAGTAGAGCACCTACTTAGACAGTAATAATCCAAAAAAACTTTGCAAATATCAAAATCGTATCAATCATTCCTTAATAAAAATACTTTTTTTACACTACGACTTGTGTTTTCATGATCGGCATATTTGAAAATTTGTTTATACCCGTATTTTTGAGGCTCTCCGTTCAAGTAGTATAGCTTTAAGGGAGTGTTACAGCATGAAGATTTCGGATTTTTGGCATTTTTCTTAAGTTGATAGTAGGAATTTCTGAATGCTACACTGATAAGAGATGTTGGACACTGATCATCTTTCTCAATTCATTTCTCCGTGAATATAAGGACGTATTCCCTATGCCAAATAAGCTCCGTAGAGCACACAGTGCTATGAGCGGTAGAGCTTATCACGATGTGCGATTAAACGACTTTACTTTGGAAGAGCGACGAAATTTGGCAGCAATGTATTCATATCGGGCAGCTTTTTGATTAATACATCTGGCAGGATCCCAAGCAAATATCTAAGACAAACAATAGCCAACTACTGACGCTCTGTTTTAAATAGTTGATAGATTTATTTTCCCATAAACGCTCGGATTTATTTTAAGGCGAACAAACTGCCGCCGTACATAGCTTGTTTACGGGCGGCGATCTTGAAGTGGCCGTTTTATTGCCCTACGGTTGGTTTTGGGCGCGGTTGGCTTGCTTCAAAGCGACTGCATCACAGATAACTCACCGATGGACGGATTTTTTGCGATTTAATGCGATTAGCTTCTGCATGGCATTCGGGTGCTGGGCATTTTGGCTGCTCTTAGCCAAAGTTATGGTTAATCATAGAGATAAAAAAGGAGGTGTTTGCATTTCGGGCATCTTGGATGACGTAGGTCGGTACGACGAGTTTATCATCGATTTTCTTGGAAACGGTGTAATTTATGGAAAAAATTAATCCGATAAAAAGTGCTTAAAATTATATAATGAGTTGATTTAAGCAAAAAATCGGACATTTTGGTCCGTTTTTCATACTTCAAATTCCGAATTTCGCTGGCCAGTTTGTATACCGACCTACGTCACAGGGTAAACAAACCTCAAGATGCAAACACCTCCTTTTTTTCTCTATGATGGTTAATCTTTGAAACCGCTGAGACCCATCAGCTATAAAATATCTCGCGACCGAAAAAAGTAACTAATAACACGTATGTTTGTAACTGTGTAGATAAAAAACATTCATGTCGATGACTAAGGACAGTAATGCCTATCTATAAACTGACGATTTTACAGGACGAAGAATAATATTGTCCATGTTTGTACTTCAGAGATTGAGTTAGCGATGTTGCTCATACATTACAGTGTCATTACAGCGCTCCCATGTGGAATTGGAAAAAAAAAATAAACGCCAGCTTGCATATTTTATATACGGTACGGATATATGTTGAAATATGGAGCTCTTAGGGTCCAAAATGACAGCCAACCTTTGAAAACGAAAAATGTCACTGCCAGTCTTCAAATTTCAATATCAAACCAAAATGCGGCAAAGAATGTTCATAAATGAACGTTCCTTGGCAAAAATTAGTAAGTTTATGCAAAAACTAGGTCAAATACGTGCTTTACTAACGACTGATAGTAACAATAATGATAAACGATCCCGCTGGATAATTTGAATTCACAGGCTACGCTGCCTTTTTGGGCCCTAAGATCCCTATCTTCTATCCTCAAAATTTCCCGACCTGTCAATACTCTTCCTATATAGTTACTCTATTTCTTAGCATAGAATACAGTAAAAAGCCTAACTCATTTTTGCCAAAATTGCCGATTAGGCGGTGTTGTTCCTTAGCTCCGGATGTGGATAAAAGATCACAAAAATCCTTGTAAATTTAACATCAATACACATTTTTGCAGCTCGAGACATAATGATAACACGAAAAAAACAGGACTAAAAATACAATACTAAAAGCCCAAGACGTTTTGACTCGAAACTGAGTCATTTTCAGTCAAATTAAACTGAAAAATTAAAAAAATATCTGAAAAGGATCTCGGCCACTAACAGGCCTCAGGTTTTTACTTCGATATCTTTTAATTTTCCTTTTACTTTCCGATTGAAAATGACTCACTCATGAGTCGAAAGGGTTTTTAGTTTTGCATTTTTAACCTTGTTTCCCATATTTTCCAATGAAGATGTTGCATGTGTGAGGAATTGGCGTTTTGATTGTTGATTCTTATGTAAAAGTTTGTGAGAAACACGATGTTGCTACTGGTTTTCTCTGAAATTAACTCCCAAGCTCAAAAAAAACTTTCAAGTTGAGGCCAAAATGGAGGGGATATCCCACGCTATCCTGAGAGTCCACTTCTACACCAAGACGAACTCTCCATGCAAAGATCGGGAGCAAGTACATTTAGCAGGGTTGCCGTGTTTTCATTTTTATAGTCTCCAAATAAAGTGGCAGCCATGTCAGTGTATTTGCTCCCTATCTTTGCATGGAGAGTTTTTTTGATGTAGGGATGGACTCTCAGGATAGCGTGGGATATCCCCTCCATTTTGGCCTCAACTTGAGAGCTTTTTTTTGAGCTTGGGAGTTGATTTCAGAGAAAACTGGTGGCACCATCATGTTTCTCGCGAACTTTTACATAAGAATCAACAGTCAAATCGCAAATTCCTCACACATGCAACATCTCCATTTTTTCATGTAAATATAACAATGCATTGTTGGTTTCAGTGAACAAGGAAATGCATGAGTGATATTTGATATTTTTCTTTGGCCTCACGCCGGATTGGTTGTTTGTTTCAGGAGCTGAAGCGGCGTCTCCGAAGCCCCTCCCCCGTCCGCCGCCGGCGAGCAAAGCCGAGAAATCGCGCTCCGTCGAGAAAGCCCGAGCGGGCAAGAAAGTTAAAGTGAAAAAATCCAAGTGGGATAAGGACAACGAGGAGGAGGACTCCGCGAAGATGGCAACAGGTTCGGGCGAGGGATCCCTCCGCGATCTGTCCCATCCATCACTGAACGAGCCGCTTCGGGCTCACAACGCTGCCACCTTCAAGCTAGTTAGAACAGGTGAGCCCCCCGCCCCACACCCCCGCTTTACCCTGCTCTTTGATTGATTTCCGCCCCGAAAGAATGGAACCTCCGCCGCAGGCCCTGTTCCGAGTCGTTCCTTAAACAGCTCATTTCCTGAAGGCCTGGATTCAGGATCGTTTCTTAACCGTGGTATTACAGACTCGGATTGTTGGGCGCCTTACGGTGCTTAGCAGTGCTGCCATTTTCTTTCGCCAAAGATTTCCGGAATTAATTCCGATTTGCTAAAACGAGGGGAATTCTGATTTTTTCAAGAGTTCCGGGAAAAATTCCGAAGCACGCCCGGATTAAGTTCCGAAGATCATCAAATTTGCTAACGAAATCGGTAAAATCGACGAGAAACCCCAGCACTCTGAGGAAATTCCGAGAAATTCAGAACTAGAAATTTCGAACATTCCGGGGAAATTTCCGATTATTTTAAAAGTTCCGCCCCGAAAGAATGGAACCTCCGCCGCAGGCCCTGTTCGGAGTCGTTCCTTAAACAGCTCATTTCCTGAAGCCTGGATTCAGGAGCGTTCCTTAACCGTGGTATTACAGACTCGGATTGTTGGGCGCCTTACGGTGCTCAGCAGTGCTGCCATTTTCTTTCACCAAAGATTTCCGGAATTAATTGAATCAGTGAGTTCGAAAACACACCAACTCGGTAACTCGAAATTGCTCAATTTTTATAAGAGACGGTCAATTTTTATAAAAGTAATTGAAGTTAGCGCATCTGTTCCAACTTGGTCCTTTAAAATGCCTTTAAGTACTTGTCTTTTGGCACCATAAATCTCTTTCTTAGACTAATTTCTTCATTTACTATTCGGTTTCGTATGTGTCTTGATTCTTTTCATTTTTCCGAGTTGGTGTGTTTTCGTTCTCACTGATTCAATTCCGATTTGCTAAATTTACGAGGGGAATTCTGATTTTTTCAAGAGTTCCCGGAAAAATTCCGAAGCACGCCCGGATTAAGTTCCAAAGATCGTAAAATTTGCTAACGAAATCGGTAAAATCAACGGAAAACCCCAGCATTCCGAGGAAATTCCGAGAAATTCAGAACTAGGAATTTGAAGATTCCGGGGAAATTTCCGATTATTTTAAAAGTTCCGAAAGTCGGAATTATTTTCGAGAAATGGCAGAACTGGCTGTATAAAGTGAATTTTCAGCTTTTGTGCAATGCGTCCTGGATGCGATCGATTTACAAGGTGATCTGAAAGTCCTGCTCCACCCCTAAAGGTCTTGCCCCTTTTCAGCGTGGTCCCCTTAAAATTTGGGACCCTCGAAAGTCGTCTTTTTTGACCGAGGAGCACTCACAAAATGTCAAGTCTCTATCTTACTCCTTCATACGTTACCGAGACGTTGCCTAGTGCTTGTGTTGCAAGACTTTTGGATCACGCCGTATTTCAAATTTGAAACTTTAGGTAAATAATTTGGAGAACAATCATTAAGGCATTTTTGTGCTGATACTCTTCCCCCGAAAGATTAAAAAAGGTCAAAAATACTCTTTACAATTTACAAACGATTCCAGTGAATCGATATCGGTGGTTATTTGGAAACAGTACTTTTGACTTCGTATCAAGAATTTGGAATATGATTAATCAACGGACTGAGATCTAGATTTTCCCAAACTTATCCGCACCTGAAGATTAAAATTTGAAAAACATAACGATCGTATCCGGAATGCATTTCACAAAAGCTGAAGATCTACCTCATACAGAAAACTATTACAAATCGAAAGAAAAAGAGTAAAACGGAGAGAGAGAGTGATGAGAGGAAATTGAATGGCACAGAGGAGGACGGAAAAAGGATGACTGAAAAACACAATATGGAGATGGAACAAAAGAAAGGAGTAGGATGCGCTTTGATGACGGCGCAGGGATACAACTATCCGTGCTTAATGGATATCCGCGTTGCGTCTGCAAAATTGAAGGGGCGATGGCGCGATGCGAGACCTCGTATGAACGAACTGTCGCTCCAATTCGGGAGAAAAGTTAAAAAAACAAGGCCCGAATACGTCGTTTCTATCATCGGCTGTGTTTACTCTCGATTTCATTTTTTTCGATTTGGCGTTTGATTCTATTTTTAAGATGCATTTGTAGACCTATATTTAAAGCTTGTATGTACTGGCCTAAAACAATCCGCGGGGCACGTGTTTTTAGATAGCCTCTGGTCCATTTGACTCGGCTAGGTCTCCTAGGGATTTATAATTTTTTCTGAGATCATGTCAATAAAATCCACTTTGGACTAAAATCCACAAAAATCCAAAAACATATTTGCGAAGTTAGTTTGATGAACTTGACTCTAATTTCTTGAAAATTTAATTTTTCTGATTCTTCATGAAAGATTCCCCTTGAATGTTCCTTCATCAGAATGCTACCCATGTAAGATTCTCAAAAAGGGGTGCTATTTTTGGGAAGGACCTCAATTCTGCCATGCTAAGCAAGAATGCCGTAAATCCATCAAGATTTTCCCGCATTTTTTGGAACTTAACACTTTATAAAATAAAAGCTGTTCTACCCATGCACCTCAAAGTCTCGAGTTTAATTCTCAATAATTTTTGCGAACGAATTTTGTCAACACATTGTTCCAAGGTACACAAGTTTTTCTGCTGTGATAAGCATTGCTTCCAAATACTTTAAAATTGCGTTTACGGCGTTTTTGCGTCGCACGGCAGAAGTACGAACCGAAAAGAATCATAAGCGGATTTTAACAATTTTTTCCTTTTTCATCCTTATAAAATTGATAGTATGATTGTCAACAATTACAATTGCGTAAATATCAGTGTTTTCACTTGTGCAAATATTCAATGCTTCCTTCTGAAAGGAGTATTTCATGTTTGCCTCACCGTTGTGATTTAAATATGGAGATATATTCTCTCGTATGTTAAACGGCGATGTGCGTGTATGTAAACGTAGGTGTACGTGACGGTGAAGCGGCAACAAGCCAGGGGCTGCTTCAATGGTCACCCAAACGAGATTGACAAGAAACTAAGTAAACGGAGTTTTCAGTGCGTGAAATTTCAATCCCGAAGAAAATCGATTGCGTAAAGTTAGGTCGTTCAACGGCGCACGGTGGAGACTCGTGAGCAACCGAGGGCCAAAAATCACACTGCGACTAACTTAGTGATGACATTCTTAAATATTTCACTTCCGGCAAGCAAAAATTCAAAGAACAATACCGGCTCGATTTATTCATTCGAATTCACTACCATTTGGACAGAGATAAAAAGAAAATTTCCAAGTCACATCATGATTGAAGCCATGAAAAAGGTTTGGCATTTTCTTTCTTTCGTAAGGATCAATAATAAACAAATACTTCAACGCTTATTTTTACAATAATTTTTTTTTTCACTTTAAAGTTTTTGCAGAAGAAAATATGCAAATAAATAAGCTCAAAACTATTCGTCTCTCCCTTGTTTTCTAACATATGATCAAACCCTTTTCTGTAAGATTCCGTCAACATAACATTATTTCTCAGTCTTATGTCACCAAGCCTCTTCGATTTTTCTGAACGAGAGAGAAAAGTATCACGACTGATACTGGCGAGGCGTGAATGGTCGATCTTCGATATTTCCCCATCTCTATGGGAAATAATCAATTATTAAGGAGTTCGTTGCAAACGCCCTGTTTATTGATCCTTTTCGATAGGGATAAATGGTAGATAAATCGATATATCGCAAAACACACCACGCCACTGACGACTAAGACTGCTGTGCAAAGGAAAAATGCCGCATGAAAATGCAAAGGTTCCGGATTCTCCTTCGATAAAATAGGAACTATATCAACATTTTGCAAATATTTTTCTAAGAATTTCAGTCGCTCCTCAATCCGGTCTTTCTAAGAGCATCGAAGAAAAAAGCTCATAAATGAATTCTCAAAATGAATGATCGGTAGAAATGTGGCAACAACAGAATATTCGTGTGAGGAATTATACCTCAACAACGCAGAGAAGCAAAGTAATCCGACAGTATTCTGCAGCGGCGTGGCGTGAATCGCGATATATCGATTGTGATGCAATTTAAACCTATGGAAAAGGATCGATAAACAGGGTGTTCGCAGCGAACAACTAAATATTCGATTCTTTACGATAGGTTTAAATGGTATAACAATCGATACATCGCAATCCGCGCCACGCCACTGGTATTCTGTACATGTCAAACCGTCATGTCATCACAAAGCGGAAGATTTCTATTCGGATCAATAGAAATGTCTGAATTTCATCCGCGGTAGAATTGGAGGTTCTGGTACGATCGGCGAGTTAACAATACTCGAATTTCCTTCAATGATTGAATTAATATTGATTGACTCGTAACGTGTTGACTCACAAGAATTAGTTTTCTGTCAAAACTTTCTTCTCGTGCAAAGTTAAGATGTGCGGCGCCTCCTCAGAGCCAACGTTGCAGTCATTCTGTTTCACAAAAGAGATTTCGGTAACTAAGTAAACTTCTTACATGTGAAATTGCTCGTAAATCACGTAGAGCATAAAAATGCCAACGATTTACTATTCAGTGCGCCCCTTTAAAATTCAGTGCGTGCGCCGGCACTCTTTCCGTCGATCAGGTTTCTGAGAGAGATTTAAAGAAACGTAAATGAGATAGACGCAGAATCTCGCAAACTGTTCAACATATTTTAATTTAGCAGTATGAACAACTTGATGAATTTTGAGAAATTCTCAATGCGTTCTTCCAATGATCTCAAACGTTAAAGAGTACAAAAGACAAAATAAGCGATTCTGTGTTTTAACAGCCATTCTCAGCATGCGGAGCCACATTAATATTTGCAAAACACACGGTATATTTTCCTTCTGCACATAATTTTTTTTATCATTTTAAATGTCAATGATCCATACAGTGCGCACAAATTTCAAAACGATGCGTTGAAAAACACTGACTCCTTGAGTTTGCATATTAAAGCCGAAGACAAACAAAGCGGACACTTCAAAATGCGTATTAGCGCCTGCAAGACTGCAGGAAAACTTCAAGCATTGCACGTACGCGCCTTCGTATTATATTCTAACTCGTGGTATGAGCGTTTTTCAACTCGTAATTTTGGCATGTTTGTACGCTCTGTATGGATCATTGTCAATTCCAATGACAATAAAATTATGCACGTAAATTCCAACCAATTTTTTTTCTTTTTCTATTTTCGAATTTGGTGTGAAGTTTAAATAAATGAAAAACAAGTTTCGGGTATCAAAGGGTTAATAATGACAACTAAAACTTGTCTTAAAATATATTAAACGTTGTGAAATTTTAGCTTGATCAGGTTTCATCATGATTGATTTGATGATAATTTACCTCGTTGCCCTGATTTGTATTTCTTTAGCGTAGTTGAGTGCTAAACTATCATAAAAATGATCATAGTATAGCATTCACTTACGCTAAAGCAATACAAATCAGGAAAACAAGATAAATTACCATCTAATCAATTTTAAATATATTGTGTGAAAAAATTCACTCCAAATGCTAATTTTCAAGCATTGAAAAGTGAGTTCGAACTTTCTGGCCTTCAAAAGGCTCCATGTAATTTGGAAACTTAAAGCACACATTTCTCGAAATAGAAAATCTTACATATTCATGCGCCTTATCCTCCAAGTCCCTTAACTTACCGCTTCAGAATAACCTCACAGAGTATAAAATATATAAAATCAAACAATTTTTGGGTACACTGTGGAGCGGATTCATCAGATATGAATGTTTAACTCGAGTTCATTGAATATTATTGACGACGATTTGATTATTTTTGGTTTGACAGCTATATTTGTCCGCACGATAGGGGCTCGCTGAGAGAGGGACGTGCCGCTAGAGGGCACCTAAATATTCCCGTGACCTCGGGAAGGAGTTGCAGGGACTAGGAACTTGACGCGGGGATATTTTAGGGATTCGTTAAAGTGAAAAATAATCACCAAACAGAACGCGCCCGCCCGCGCAGAGCGGGTAGATCCAGGTCACGGAAGGTTGAAGTTGAAGAGTGCTTAAGATTGAATCGGTGAGGTGGCTGCTCTGTCGCACTGGTATGATGTCTACATCCTGCGTCACAGAGGGCACCGACACACTCCAAAAACTCAAAAACATACCTTTAAATAAATGTAAACTCTTTTTCCTTCTCTTCGCTTTTTCTCTGCAATCCTCTTGACTTCTCTTCTTTTTTTCTCTTTTTCTCTATCGTATTTTTTGATTTTCCTCCTCATTTCTTTTTCATTCTCCTATTCTCTTTTTTATAATACCACCACTACTACTACTACTGCAACTACTACTACCACTACCACTATTACTACTACCAATAATACTACTACTATACCTACTACTATACTCCTTTTAATTGTTTTCTCTTTCAATATTTGTTCGCTTTTCTTTCATCCCTCTTTCTTTTTTCACCCTTTTTTGTATTTATTGTTTTAATAGTTTTTCTCTGTGTTCTCTTTTCCTTACCTTTTCCTCTTTTCGTTTTTTCACCTCTTTGAAAGAAACCAATCAATAGTCTACCTTACACTGTTTTGTGATTTTCCGTTATTCATCAATGATACATTTACAAAAATTTCGACGAAGTATATTGATTTCTTCAATTTTCAATTATGATAAAACGATTGAATTGACAATTTAGCTACACTAAATCTCCATTTAACTCCATTTCAATGTTGCCAGATTTTCTCACACAGCTAGCATTCTCATCAAGAGAATTTTCAGAATTTCTAACTGAAAATTTCACTAATTTTCTTCAGATCTTACGCGAAAATCATACAAACTTTTGACAAAAATTATGCAGGATTATTCTTGTAAAAAATTAAATTGTTTGAATAAATGAGCCTGTAGACAGAGTATATTGAAGCACAACGCTCCTTGTTTTTTCTTCAAAATATCACAAGGAAAACGTATCTTACGACGGGGAGTCTGAAAATCAACTACTTAACAAGATATAAGTGTTTACAATTACTATTAATTTAGCGAAAAAATACAAATGATGTCATTTGTATACTCTAACTACTATTTGATCTGTGTTAAAAAGACTTATTGTTTTTACCTTGCCCGAGAGTTGATTATCAAAAGGCGGATTCAGCAATGTGGCAACACTGTATTCTTTCTATTTGAACCCATGTTGAATAATCGATTACTGTCGGAGCACCTGGTCCCTCTTAACATCGATACATTTCGATGTGTTTAAATGGAGAAAAAACAACGTTGCCAAATTTCTGGATCCACCAATGTTGATTACTTAACTTCCGGTTGTGTGTAAGATTTTGAGGAGGAAATACGTGACGGTTTCTTCTGATTCAAAGCTTGTCTATTGGCCCATTTTGCAACTTGGAATTGAGTTACGTCCCTTCGTGCGGTAAGCGACGACTTGAGACATTTCATCTCGGAGGCGCCAAAAACGAGTGGGCCTACGAGAATTTTCAGAAGAGAAGGTGCCAAGAACCCAGCTCGCAGCATCGCTGAAAACTTGACAGAGTGTAAAAAAATTATCTCGGGTCCCTCAACAATGAGCTCCCCGGATGTGTCGGGAACTTCCTGATGAAAACTCATTAGAAGTTTATAACGCATTACGGGTTAACGTTCCTCATGCGCGGGAGAGTGAAATGAGGGCTGAACTTTTTTTCTTTTTTTCTCTTTTTCCCAAATGACATTCAAACTTTCGAGCCCATTTACCCGAGTCTTGAATCTCGGTGGAGGATCGTCACGCTACATTTATGAAGGGGGAAAATTTCACCTCGACAATCGGCCTCCGTGTCTTTTGACGAGCGACGAAAAATTTTCCGAGTCAGTGGACGCGCGCGGTTGACACGGATGAAAAGCCCTCGCGAAGAAGGAAAAGCACCCGGAATCATTCAACGCTAAAGAGGAGAACCGAGGCAGCATAATTGACTCAATCCTATTGAATCATCGAGCTTTCTGTTAAGATGATAGCAATGCGTCCCGATATTCTAATCAAACTGGACGGATTCCAGTAGCTTACTCTCAACGATGACACATAGATTACAATCTAGAAGACTGAGGATCTTCGCTGTAGACATAAAAATTTAATAATAAGACTCTAACACGGGAACAAAAAGGGGGAAAAAACATGAACAGACAAATTAGGATTTCAAAAAATTTAGTATGTAAACAGAGGCCTTCGGCCACAATTCTGTTCAATTGTGGTTCCACTCTGTAAACAAACTAATAAAAATATTTCGTTATTTTAAAAAAAAATTAGCTTACTCTCGAATATAAAATTATAGGAGTAACGGACAACGCATAATGTCTGAGGCGCGATATGAAAAAAAAATGTTGAGGGCAATTCTTTAAAATTTTGATACTACCCCATTTTTTTTGGATGATATGAGCATTTATAATGGATTGTGATAGTACCGCAACTCAAGTTAGGGTCGTTCATAGGAAACGTTCATAAATTACGTAACGCACTTTTTCCTTTTCGGCATTTTTGACCCAGAACGTTACATAATGTATGGACGGCCATAGAGAAGAAATTACGTTCACTATTTTTTAATGTAGAGAGTAAAATGGACAGAGTTTTTCAGAAAGGAGCCAACCCACATATTCGAGAAAATTGAGTTGTTTTTGAGTTCTACTACTCGTATATTTTCTCCTGCCAAAAACTAAGAGTCGGAAAAAAGAAATTACTTTGTGGAGAGAGAGGGGTGACAATTTATTTTCCGCATTGAGACTTGTGCAGGAATAAAACTTCAAACTTCAGCCTCTCAGTTTCAACTCACTGTGGGGTCAATTCCTTTCTGATGAACTCGGTACACACATGACAGGAAGTTTACAACGCCGCACTGAGGATCGAGTCAATCAGAGACGTTGGACATGAAATTTTTAACAGAACTGTAAATTTTGATGTTCGATTCGTCGCATTTTAAACTTTTAGGGGTGCTTGTAGAAAAAATTTCACGAAAAATTCAATGGAGCCACTTTTTAAACCTCAAAATTTTGTATGAGTGGAGTTATAAGCTTTTAAAGTTGCCGAAAATTGTCCGACTTCCCCCATCGACTCGATCCACTGTGCGCCGCAAACTGAGATACGCATTTCCGCAGTATCACCATGCACATACACCGAATTCCACTCCGATATCTTGAAGAGTACACGGCCTCGGGTTACGGTCCCGTCTCCCGTCCGAAGTCCCGTCATTCGCGGGCCGGGAGCCTGGAGAGCTGCTCCAAGTTGGAGTGTTTAGACACGGACGATGAAGACGGAGCCGGAGAAATTGGATACGTGAATCTACATTCATGAACTTGCCGGGGCCGGAGAGACCCCTCGACCGGGAACGAGCGGACTTGATAAATTATAAATGAGTCCGCGTTAGTTCCACACCTGAAGCTCGCCGAGGCCCAGCCTCGGAGCCTGGAAGTTTCCAGGGCATGTTTTTAATCTAATCGCGCCCAGCTGCCGCCCGGCAACTTTCGTCAATGCCCCCCCCCCCCCNTCCTTTTCCATTTCTCTGGTGTGAGTGCGAAATGTCATCGCAACGGAAACAAAGGAACCCTCCGACTTCCCGTCTACGGAGCCGATCGTAGTTTCCAAGTTACCATGGGTCGTGGTTCGAAGTTCCGGTCTGCACAGCCGCCGGCTCCGTATCGTATATGGACGTATTTATGCTAAAAGGAACTATGTGCATAGGGTTTGCGTGACACATAGTTCCTTATGGCATAAATACGGTCATTTGTGCTGCCGTGCTGAGGATGGACGCCGTATACTGCCGTGCTAAGGAAGAACACCGTATGAACATTCGAAAGTTGCCCAATTTCCTTCGATGAAACGTTTATTATTGAGGAAAATTATGAATATTTTTCCTTGAAATTTGCAGACGTTTTAGATGAAATTGAGAACATAATTATCTGAGAAATTGGCAGGAAAATATTCAAAACTTTACCTGAAAATGAATGATTTGCCAGGGGAAATTTGGCAACACCTAAAGGCTCATACGGCGTTTTTCCTTAGCACGGCAGTATAGCCGTCAGACGTTGCAAAATTTTCTATTGGTAAAATACAAATTTTCAGGGAAGTCGATGAATCTTTTTTCTTCCGTTTTTAAGAGTGTTGTATCCGCATACTGATTGATCATAGGCGGATCCAGGAGGGGGGCGAAGGAGGTATGTGCCCCCCTTCCCGTTTGTCCGAAGAAAAGGAGAAACAAAAAAGGAAGAAAAATTAAAGGCTTATATTTGGTGATTATTCATGATGGAATTGACTCGAACTGCATATCTCAGTTTCCAATTTTGCGGATAATTTCAGAATTAGAAACTTAAAATCGGTATAGCCCATCGGCATGTGACTCTAAAATGTTAGAAATGTGTTTGCTATGGAGTTAGTGTGCCTCTCTCCAGATTTGCGTTAGAGTAAGCTATCACTTTCAAGAGCACTCGACCAAAATTTAGAATAATGATGCGCATTTAAAGACTGACATGGATGAGCGTTTGAAACAAATTTTACTAAGATCCGTCGAATGCGCCTCAAACAAAACCATGTTTTACTCAAAATTATGATTTATTACTCTGTAACTTTGACAGTCCTCAAAGGATCGATTATTATTTTGAGTCACATTTTGCTCAGCACTTAATTGAATTTGCACGGTTCATTGCAACTCCCGAAAGGCTCTTCGATTTTCGCGCCAACTTTGTCGTTGATACTGATACGCTCCGTCGAATAATAGACTGAGTCCCTCCGACTGAAATTAAACGTATCTGAAGGGTTACATCTGTTGTCAGCGCTGACAAGAAAAGGTATGATGTTATTCTCTCACTACGTTCCGGTTCTAACAACCGGATTTGTTCACTTCGTCTCGGATTCCCCCGCCTTGCCGCGAGAGTTGTTTAATCCCCCTTCTCGGCCCAAGAAAGCTCAGAGAAAGTTATTTAATCCCACGCACAGCTTCATTGTGGAGCTCTTTCTCTGCCTGAGATAAACCCACCTGTCTTCAATTTTCATCATATTAACAGAAACATACGTTGCTGCCAAATCGTTAAAGCTATTTAAGCACCTTTTGATCCTGAGACAATACCAGTAGCAAGGCGTGAATGATCGGCTGTCGATATCTTGCCATATGAGGGTGTGGTAAAGAACCAGTTAATAAGCTGTTCATTGCAAAAACCCTTCTAAGTAAGTCGATCTGCATGGCAGATCAATGGATATATCGCAAAACACGCCTCGCGGTACTGGACAATACTTATAATTTGTTGGCCTCCTGAGATGTAGTAATGGTCAGTTTTTTGTGCTGAGGTGATCATTAATTGGACATATTTCTGCCAAGCGGAACTATGTGCATTAAGGTATGAGCCCTAGGACCCATAAGAATATGTACATGATAAAACTCACGTCATAATGCACATAGTTTCGAGTGGCAGAAATACGTCCAATTATTCCAAAGCGCAGGTCATGTAGGGCTACTTAAAAGTTATAGGAAACATTTATTTTAAAGCTTGAGACTATCCGAAAATTGCGATTGAAACCGAAAAATTTCTTCCCGCGTAATCAGTGATGGCCGAAAGAATCATCCATTCTACCGAGAAAAGTATGGGAAATTCCACTGAAAGTTCTTCTTAAAGGTGTCTTGGCACATTTTCGCAATCTTAGAAGTGAAAATATCAGTGAATTTAAGATATATTGCGTCATTTAATTATACAATTTCTCTGAAGAGTTCATCCTTTAGTTTTCTAAAGTGAGTCCGGAAACGCTATATTTATTTCAAACTATCGGAAGTCAAGAGACCAAAAGGGAATAGTGAAATTTGGGTTTGAAACTAGCATTACAATCGAGGCCTCTACACGACAAAACCCGGTTCTAAAATCAAGTGAAGTTCCCATTTCTGTTCAAAACTGGCTATGGTATTTAAAAAAAGAAAAATCCTCACATACATGGACTAAGTTGTATGAATCAATAATCGTGAAGTCTAGAAGACTCGCGGTTTCGAACAAAGCAATACACGGAAAGAAATTCAATGTTGATTTAGCATTTATACTGTTCAAAAGATGTCCGACAAGTTTCAAATGCTGATTTTACATTTTAACAAATGCTAACGTAATTCCGCCCACTGCAAAACGTACAAATTAAAATGTTATGTTAGCATTTTTGTATTGTAAAATCAGCATTTGAAACTTGTCGGACATCTTTTTAACAGTGTAAATGCTAAATCAACATTTATTTTTTTTCCGTGTAGACGCAGCTCCTGAGAGCAACTTGAAGAGCACTTCAAAAGACGTACGGCTTCGAGGCGGATTATCTCGTCGCATTCCGCACATCAAAAGGTGAGGGTCCTGCCAAACGTAAACTCACAAATTGCGACGTAATGCTCGAGTCTCAATAATTGCAGTTGCAGCAGACGACCCTGCATACATAGATTCCGATATGAATGAAACGAGACAGCTGCACAAGGCAGCCGATGCATAATATTATTCGAGAGGAAGCGAGAGGGGTGGGGGGGGGAATTCATGATAGAGAGAGAGAGAGACCCGGGAGTGGGATTAGAGGAGAGAAAACATTTCGCCCACACTCGTGACGCTATCATTTTCAAAGAGGATACGTTTCATAAAAGGAAACATTCCCACGCATTTCTTTTGTCTCTCCTCGGGGAGCCTCGCTGACATGAAAGACAGAGAATCGCGAGGAAACTGAATAATTCGTACATAACAAAGCTCAGGTAACGTGATACCGTTGAGTCTTTGCCACTGTTTATCTATTATTTATGTGGCAGGAGACAGCCAGTGCGAATCAAAGATCAGAGCTTAAGGGGCATGCTCATCCCAACCGAGTCGAAGGCTTGCTCCCTAACTGGATTTGATTTCAATCCGAGTGCCGTCCAGGTCGCCGAGATGAATTCTCTCGACTGCCAAGATATCGCCGGTCACTTTCAGCTATTTTCAGTCGCTTTTCGGACCGTTCACGAAGATCGCGGAACACAATGGAGTTTGGAACGACCTAGGTGGACGAGCTTAGCTTGCACTGCTATTTTGTGATCCCAGATGTAGAAGGATGCAGGAGGAACAGAGAGAATACATTGTAGAGACCTTGCACTGACAATCTGAGCGACGTAATCATGCAGGGTGACAGGTGGACTTGTCCTATTTAGTATGTCCAATGTACAAAATGTCCGACAAGAAATGTTCATTTCTGCTTTTGACTTTCTTCGTCATTTCTGATTTTACCCACCTCCTTCGGGACATTCAACAGCCTAGGGTTTTAGATTCATGGACAAAATCTACTTCTATACGTTTTTTCTCATGGACATTCACTTACAATGGACCAAAAGTGCATTGGACATTTTAAGGCGGATATTGTTGTAGTGGACATTCTCAATGAAAATTTGGTAAATTGGACATTTAAAATGGGAAATTTTCACTGAGCACCGCGAAATCAGATGAAGCGAAAGTTAAATTCAGTAATTAACGTTGTGTTACGCCCGATGATAGTTGATGAGAAAATTTTTGAGCGCAAAATGTATCAAATGATGACCGATAGATGTAGGAGTGAGCGCTCTGCTTGGTTAGTTGGCTTAACTATTTGGTCGTGTATCATCGGTACTGCCGTGATAGCGTGGAAAGCCGTAAAGACAAAACTGTAGTTTTGAGAAAATGGGCTCATTAGCGTTTCAGCGGTTTTTAAAAAAAATAAAGCCTCCGTTCTTTTTCGAACTGTCACCGATCATCTGGAAGAGTCGAATATTGTACAATGTTATAAATAAAATATTTTACAATCCGGAAGTTATGACTCCAAAGTAGCCCTTTTTGCCAACTTAGATTCTTGAAGGAGAACTGATAAAAACGACTGCAACACGGCTGCAATAGCTCCTGACATTGTAACGCAATGCATGCAGCTATTTCAAATGTTGTGCTAAGCTTTGAAAATTTTTTCTTTTGATTTAATATGCTTTTAACCAAAAAGAACGGACAGAAAATTGTACCCTCGATCCATTTCTAGCATAGATAATGATCCAATGTTTGCAATAGTGCCAGAAACTGTTTTGCATCGAGTACTGAAAATCAGTATTTTTAATTTCCGATCGATTAATTCATGAGTGCCATTTTTCCCAACTCGATTACAATTATGAAATCCATTGGTTGTCTGTAGCTATTCAACGCACAGGAACAGCGGTATACGTCTTTGTCCAGAAATAGGATAGCCACGTTACGACGTAGTGGCGATGCGATGTGCAATGAAAAAACAAAAAGCAAAAAACGTCGAATTCATAGAGGAGCCTAATTTTAACCGATTCATGCTCGCATCAGACCGAGACCGCAGGTCTGCGTCTATTTTCGAGCGTTTGCCCTGCCGCGGTCGCCATCCAATTTTACGATGTTTGGAAATAAATGCGAGGCAAAAGTTATTAGCCCGCTGTCCGTATGCGGAGAAGTAAACCTGGTCGGACAGATTCGGGTCTTGTATGATATCTAACGTATTTCAAATGAGAAACTTTGGAAATCGGAAGAGAAGGGCGCAAAAAGAGGAGAGGAAGAAACAGAAGGAGGAGAAGAAGAAGAAGGCTAGTAAGAAATAAAAAGAGAAGGAGAAACTGCAGAAAAAGAGGGAGGAGAAGAAGAAGGAGAAACTGCAGATAAAGAAGGAGAAACTGCAGAAAGAGAAGAAGAAGGAGAAACTGCAGAAAAAGAAGGAGGAGAATACAAGGTATCTTTCATTTACACCTATGGTATAAAGAATCGATTACTGAGGTGTTCGCTGCGAACACCCTGATTATCGGTCCCTTTAACCTTTTCCGTAGGTTTAAGTGGCATAACAATCAATATATCGCAAAGCACGCCACGCCACTGCCTCTCTCCCTCCAATCATACGTATAATATTCTTTAAAATGTATCAAAAAATCATATTTAAATGTTTCCTCTGAATATAAATAGGTATTTTATTGGATGAAAATGGGCAACATTCGAATGTTCGTAGGAGGGCGTTTTTTCATAGGACGACGGCATAGGGATCTCGTCCGGGGGGTGACAAGGTTCCCTCAAAATTCGGTTATCATCAAACGAAATTGGGCAACGTTTGGAGGCTTATATAGTTGTCTCTCCAACGTAAGGACATATCTCAATCACCACGTGAGCCCTGCTCTCCATACAACTCAAAGCTTTCAAGGACTCGCTCAAAAATAGAGGTACGTCCTTTCGTCAGAGCAGCGACGATATCCGCAGATCCGCTTTTCCGCGACACGGCCGTCCGATTAGGCCAAATCCGGGCCGATTGTCAGAAAATTGCGCACGCGTTATCACCAACTGCGGTGAAAACCACGCGTGCGAATAGGATCCTCATTCGTAGTTAAGTGGTTTCTCCACATCGCGGCAGGTTGCTAAATCGTTAATCCGACTCGCGCGAAACTGACACGAGAAAAAGGCGATACGCGCGCGGGACCGAAAATAAATCGGTACAATGACCCAATCGTGCGCCGCACCGTGGATCGAGTCAATAGGAAGGGTCGGACAAAAATCGGAAACTTTTAACGCTTATAACTCCGTCCATTAGGGACTTTGACGTTCTGAAAGTGGTTCTATCGGTTTCCTCGTGAAGCTTCCTTCCAAAAACACTCCTTCAAAAAATGTGACAAATTAGACATCAAAATTTGCAGTTTTCGTCCAAAGATTCATGTCGGACCTATGTAATGGAGATGTTACACATGTGAGGAATTTGCTATTCGACTGCTGATTCTTGTGTAAAAGTTCGCGAAAAACACGATGGTGCCACTGGTTTTCTCTGAAATTAACTCCTAAGCTCAAAAAAAGCTCTCAAGTTGAGGTCAACATGGAGGGGATATCCCACGCTATCCTGAGAGTCCACCTCTATATCTAGACAAACTCTCCGTGCAAAGATAGGGAGCAAATACATTGACAGGGTTGCCACTCTATTTGGGGACTCCAAAACTGAAACCATGGCAACCCTGCTAATGTACTTGCTCCCTATCTTTGCATGGAGAGTTGTCTTGATGTAGAGATGGACTCTCAGGATAGGGTGGGATATCCCCTCCATTTTGGCCTCAACTTGAGAGCTTATTTGAGCTTGGGAGATGATTTCAGAGAAAACCAGTGGCACCATCGTGTTTCTAGCGAACTTTTACGTAAGAATGAACAGTCAAATCGCAAATTCCTCACACATGCAACATCTCCATTAGACATCAATATTTGCAGTTTTCGTCCAAAGATTCTTGTCCGACCTCTCTAGTTGACTCGATCCACCGTGCGGCGGTTGAGTGATCGTTTCGCCTTTCCCTTTTCCCTTCGATTTTCCCCGGTTTTTTTGCGGGTGGATCGGATCGATTTATTTTTAGCGGCCGTGAATACGCGAGCCCACGTTTGGGGAGGCGCGGTTCGTTTCCCGTGCGTGTCTGTTCGCACTTCATCAATCTCGTTCGATCGTTTAAAAAGCGTTAGCGGCGATTACTCAAAATTGACCCGAATGTTTCCATTCGGCGCGACTGGGGTGAGAGTTCGTACGATACCACCAAAGCGCCAATTCAGGGAGCGTATTTTGCCGTCTCGTGTGTTATATCTGACGCAGGGTATGGTAAAATAAGGCTTTTTGTCAAGAGCAGTGGCGATTCTTGAAAATTGGCAACACTGTTTTCCCTCCACTTAAATGTGTGTAAAATAATCGATTCGATTCTTTCCTCACCAAGAATCGATATTAATGACGGCTTTAAATGGAGGATGGAGGAATGACGGATAACGACCAATTTGCAAATTCGTCACTGGTCAAAAGCCTACACGGAAAAAATTGAAAGTAGATTTAACATTTTTACTGTTAAAAAAATGTGCAACAAGTATCAAATGCTGATTTAACGGTTAAATAAAAGCTAACTCAACATTACATTTTTTCATATAACCGTGGACGTAGTTAACGTAGCATTTTTTAAATTGTAAAATCAGCATTTATACTTGTCACACATTTTTTTAACATTATAAATGCTAGAGCAACAATTAATTTTTCTCCGTGTATAGGCACGTAGTCAAATATTCTTACGTAAATTGGAATTCTTATTCTTTTCCTAATTTTACACAAAATGATTCACTGCTTCCGCGAGAAAGAATTTCATAAAAAAAATATGAATAACCAAATAGTTTTTTAAACGATTTTCAGCATGACGTAAAATATAGAATCCTTAACATTTTAAAATTTTTAACTATACGAGAGGATGGAACAAGAAGAGTTCGTATATTTATTGCGTTATTTTCCCCAAAATTTAAATACTCTAGATCTCTTGGCATAAATTTAAAAGCAAAATTGTAAACTGTTAAGATTTGACTATCTGCCTGCGGGCATTATATAAATTGCCTGATTTGACTATTTACCTGCGAATTTGGGCATTACTTTCTTCGGTAACCTGGCAGATCTATAGACGTCTGCAACACACCTCCAAATTGATTTTGTAATCCCGCGGAAACTTCACTCATTTTTCGCGCGGTGCATAAAGAAAAGGGGGGAAAACCCTTCACGGTGCTGAGTCTGTTTCCCGGTAGCAAGATTCGGCGTCACGGATCGGAACATCGTTGCCAGATTGTGCTGAAAAATCAGCACGCATCCCCATTTAGACCAATGTAGAATATCCACATTTTATCATACAATCTGGCAACTTGTAGCGGAAATTGAGTGCTAATCGTGCTCGGCAAGCACTTTTCCGGTGCTCGCATCATGAGACATATTGCTTGAAAAATGAGTGTGAGGCATCCAGAGGCGTGGCGTGCTTTGCGATGTATCGATTGATCTGCCATCTAAACACATGGAAAAGGATCGATGTACAGGGTGTCTGCAACAAGCGCCTTAATAATCGATTGTTCACCACAGCTTCAAGTGGGGACATGTCGATAATCGATCATTCACTGAAGGCATCCTATCTCCCGATCCAGGCTCATCAATCACACGTGTCAATTTCCGCCTGCAGCCCCGGTGAGGGGCACAACTTCTGATTCCAAGACACCTAACCTCCCCCCCCCCCCTATCATGATGCGTATACAGATTATGAGTATGTTATGCTTCGCTAAGAGTAAAGTTTACTATACCGCGTCTAAATTTGAGTGCAGGTACACCTGTATTAGCTTTGAGTTCGACTGACGTCAATTGATGTCAATGCTGAGGAAAAAAGTTCAGTTGCTGGGATCGATCTTCGGTTAATGTTGCACACGGAATTTTCTCGGTCAAAGAACCAAATTTCGGTAAGTTTAATTGAAGTTCGGGTTTTATGTAAGCTCCTCGGTTACCTGTTCGGGATATGAAAAAACTTGATTTTAATAAATTTTACTTATGAGTTATATATCGAACTCACTGTCATCTGTTGCAAATTTTATATTCAGGCTCTTAAAATTCTATAATATGTGGAGCAATTCCCCAGCACAAGTCCATTCTATGATAATTTCCAAACCACGGAGGCGAAACCTCGTTTTTAACGTGAAAGATTCATGACCCCTGAAGTTTCCTTTTTACTGCAGAATTCCATAATTTTCAAGCCACGGATTCCGAATTGAGCGCTGAAATTAATGGGAGGTAGTCACTGTTCATGAGTTTAGATCCATAAAGATTGCCAAAATTCAGAATCAAACGATAATTTTAAGAAAGTTTGGGGGCTGTAGCATTGATTGAAGGCATAGAGAAAAAAAGGAGGTGTTTGCATTTCGGGCATCTTGGAATTTTTTTGATGATTTGATGACGTAGGTTGGTACAGCGACGTTTATCCTATCGATTTTCTTGGAAATGGTGTAATTTAAGGAAAAGAGTCATTCTATAAAAAGTGCTTGAAATTATATAATGAGTTGATTTAAGTAAAAAAATCGGACACTATGGACATTTTTCATATTTCGAATTCTGGATTTCGCTGGCCAGGTTGTGAAGACCTACGTCACAGGGTAAACAAACCTCAAGATGCAAACACCTCCTTTTTTTTCTCTATAAATTGAAGGAAGTTTTAGGAAAAATGTATCGAGAAAAAAAAATTGTCTTGACCCACAAAACATGCTCCCACAATACAGAGGTTTAACCTTGGGATACCCCGCATTGACACTATTCCTACCAAGCCTCTCATTTTATTCGTATTTGAACTCTCACGAGGGGTCGAATTGTTGATCCACAAAAAGCAACCCCCATGCCTGATTGGAAAAAGAGAGTGGAAAATGGGCAATTAAAATGACGGATCCCCCGCAACGCAATGGAACCGCAGAACAGGGAGTGCTCTATTCAGGCGCGGAAGCATAAAACGTCGCTTTTTTGACCAAAGATCTTAACTGCATTTTCATTGGAAACGTGAAAAGCATGGCGTTATACGCACTTTAGGGCTCGCCTCAAATATAAGCTAAACCTTTTTCTCGGCGGCCTGAAGAACACACGCGATTGAACGGGCCCTCCGAATAGGTATTCTACTGCGATGAGAGAACACAGTATTATACGGACATTGCCTGTTCGCCTTGGATAAAACATGCATTTTTGAGAAAACAATTAAATACACGAATCAGATTTAATTGCAAGACTAAAGTATTCATCTATATTTTCTCGTGGAATATTTACACTGACTATATTTAGATTGCATTAAGCGAAACGGAACCGTTACTTTGCGGGTAAAATCAGACCGACGGTCTGTTGGGCTGCTCGGAGGGGCGATCCATAAGATCTGTGCAATCAGCGCTAGCTGCGTGCGGCGATTTGGGGAAACAATTATATGCTCGTTACGGAATCATTATAGCCTTAAATTATTTTTTTATTGAGAGTTTAGTGGCTTCTATTCCTTTAGGAATTTACAGCCATCTATAGGCACTATTTATTGTCCGAAGACATCAGGGAGTTTGGTAGACATCCATGCTCGGGCTTACAAATTTTCACGGATTAAGGCCGAGCGAATTCTGCTTACAGATCCACTCGTCAGTTCCATGAAAATTTGTCACCACCACCGGGATTCGAACCCGGGACCTATTGACCTATAGCCTTAAATTATAAAGATCGATACTGAGAGAGGGGGTAATAATAAGTCAACCGTGAGGAATGTAGACCCGGTAACGATCTTGTTTTCCAGTGGCGAGGCTTGAATGGTCGATTATCGATATTCCTCCATTTGAAACAATGATAAAGAATCGATGTATAAAAGATGCTCCTTCCGAACACCCTATTTATTGATCCTCTTCCATGGATATTTCTCCATTTGAAACAATGATAAAGAATCGATGCATATAAGGTGCTCCTTCCGAACACCCTGTCCATCGATCCTCTCCCATAGGTTTACATGGTAAATCAATCGATATTTTGCAAAGCACGCCATGCCAATGTTTTTTTCTCAGTAATCGCCATCTAAACAGAATATATTCCCAAGTTTTCCGGAAAATTAATATTTCATCGAGACCAATCTGGCAACCTTATAACGTTCGCACAGCGTTCCTCCATGGCTGGGCCGCATTGTAAGCTCGCCAAAGAGATCTCGAAGAACTCATGAACCTCAGGTCTGCATCCCCCCGCGTGGTCTTGGCGGCTCAAGAGCTGCGGCTGCTTAGCACCTCGGACCCGGCTCATTTGATTGGGCAGGTGAATCGATAGAATTTAAATGAGTGTCCGTATGTTCTCCCTGTCAAGGGGGCTTACGAGCCGCCTCCCCCCTCCCTCCCCCGTGGATCGGCCGGGGGCATTAAAACGGTTGCCGTGTTTTTGTCACGCGTCGCTACATGTCGCGGGTCTCCAGAGCGCCTAATTCGATTGGAGAGGCCGTTCTCGCGAGGGAGGTATCAAGGTGCCGAATGGACCACTGTACAAGGTGTGAGCGAAGCATTCTGAGGTATGTTTCCTCGTCGAATGTTCATTCAGCGTCAGTTAATCGTATTGGGAAGTTCATTATCGACCCGTGATTGAAACATTAGTGTTCATAATAAGTGAATGTATGCTAAAAGTTCACAAGGACACCAACATTAAATTAGGGCAAATGAACGCATTGGATTAAATAGGTAGAAGACTATTCTAACAAAACTTTGTTGTATAATATCACTTCCAATAGGTACATTTTATGTAAATCCAAGTAAATACTTATATATCAGCAAAAATGAGACCCGGGGGTTCGGGGGGGGGGGGGGGGGGGGCTATATCCTCTGAAATTTTCAAAATTTGCAAATAGTGGACTGAACCTGAAAAAATATTTATTTACTCATAGCCTTCATTCAGAATTTCATTTGTTGCCTTTCACATTAATGGTTTCCTCCGAAGTAATTTATTTACATACCATTGATTTTTTCATTTCCTCATTTGATCAATCGGAGGAATATAATCAAAGTTTGCACTCTTAAAATCATAGAAACAAAAGCAAGCGGATACCAACACTGATTATCAGTCAGTTTGATTCGGCGCTTTTTCAACTATTGGCGTAGGTACATTTTGGATCAGTTGTCCGCTCAAAGATTCCAGGTATAGACATTGTTAATGAAACGGTAAAATAATATTTCTCATCAGTCCTCGGAACAACCACTGCAGATTTTAACCGGTTCATATTGATTTAACCACATAAAATGGGCAATGAAAAACTTGCAACGTCGCAAATTAAGGTATGAATGCTTTTACCTTACCGTCGATGATGAGAAAATATGTAACTGCGCACGCACTAGATTGGCGAGCAAGTCGAAGCTCCACTGCCGAAGGCGCTCTGAGCAACTATTCAACCTCTGAAGTATTGCACAGTATCAGACAGAAATGAAGGCGCACTAATGCGTGTAACTTGACTGGTATCGTTTACCTTCGAGAAAATTCATACCATCCCACTATATGCAGCTCCTGTTGGATCGGTTTTGGTGAAACAGGTACCGGGCGTCATTCTTTGACGGAAAATTTGAATTTCAACTCAAATTTTCAAAATTCGAAAATCCAATATGGTCGTAGATGTGATGGCCTAAAATGATAACTTGGCTCCCTCTAAATTGTTTCACTGTGCAATCAAGATATCTATTTTTTTACTGTTCATTTCCAAAATCGATGCACTCCTAGCAAATTTAGACCTCAAAATCGGATTGCTCTTCAACTTTTTGCGTTGAAACTGTTACCTCTTTATTTAATCTCATACGCGGTTCGCGATGGACACAGCTACAAATACAAAAAGGAAATTCGTAGGAGGCATTTTTTCTTTGCGTGCATGAGCTCATTTGATCATCACAATGATCCCAATGCAACTAACTTTTACGATTCAAATTCATGGCCGTAGGAGATTATGCTACTGTTTGGATCTGATCCAAAACATTCGTATGACGTTAGACCAAAACGGTCAATGACCTAAATGCTGCAACGTTTTACGGGAAAGAATCGTCCTGCAGCAATGCATAGCGCCTATAATGGTTCACCACGGTTGAGTAAGACATCACCTCATACATTTTTAGCTAGTTTTCCTGATGTCATTTCGGAGAATCTTCACTGTTGTGCACCCATCTTCGTTTTGCTGTTGCAACTTGCTTGTAATCAGTGGCGATTTTGTTGAGTGGCAGCACCGTTTTTCTTCCAATTTAAATCCATTAAAAATATCGACACCAAGGATCGATTGTTTTACATGCGTTTGAAAGGAGAGAGAACAGTGTTGCCAACTTTCAACAATCGCCACTGCCTGTAATACATTGTTTATTTCGTGAGGATTTGGTATCGCTTCATTCGTCCTCCGTTTTCTGCGGACGGTAGATGAGGTAACAAAATTTGCCCAACATGAAAATGCTCAAAGGATTTAGTCGACATATTGTAGAACAGACTGCATGTATTTGAACTTATTATTCCGTGGCATGTGAAGTGTAAATTGAACAAAAAATCTTTCTTTTGACTTTATAATTAAGCTTCAGTTTTCGGTTGTATATCTATTGAAAAAATGTCAATATGCGTGTGATTGCTGATGGCTTTTTATAATTTTTAATGAAGGAAGATTTGAATGTAGGTCTGTAATTGTACTGGTTTAAAAATAAAAATAGCAGGAAGCAAAAAATCGGTCTCCACCACCCTAAACACTCAAAATAAAGTTAAAGATCGAGGTTTTTAATCATGTCATACATCTCGCATGCGAATTTGGAAGTTGTGGTGCGTGGTATTGATCACAGAAGTTCTACCCGCTTGACTTTCCTTCAACTTCATTTCCTACTCGGTCACGTCAAAGCCGGGTAACTAGCAGAACTTTAAAAACTTTTTAACTTAATACATTCTTCCGCATCTCAAAGTCAGCGACATGAGTTTAGAACGATCATTTCCCCTGCTGAGCTTTTATTCTGCCATCTCGGGGGAAAACTTCGTATGTAAACAATTAAAGAGTTGCAAAATTTAAAGTCAAATTCAGGCCAGCATCCCTTTTGATTTCCCTTGGAAATCGGGTCTCTTGCACATGAAGGAGAGATTGTGAAATTGTTTGTTTTATTCAGGTTTTTTTTTCTTGCATCTCTCCGGGCGAACCTGACGAAATGTCGTCGCTCCTCTGACATAAGGGCGTATCTCAATTTCCATGTGAGCCCTGTTTTACATATAAATCCATGCTTTCTGGGGCCCATGCGGAAATCTAGATACGCCCTTACATCAGCAGAGCGACGATGTGTGTGATAGATGAACTGTGTGTTGAGAGGAGGATTTCAGATATTTCTAAAATTACTATAACTCTGTTTTTAATCTGACTGTACACTGGAAAAAAAACACATTGGATGTAGAGTCCAGACTCTGAAAAACATCGACAAGAAAAAGTTTTCTTGATTCAATCAGAATCTAGCTTAAATCAAGAACCAAGCCTCTTAATTTAAGCGGATTTTGTTTTGATTCAAGCAAAAATCCGATTGAAACAAGAGTATTTTTTCTTGTCAATGTTTTCAAGAGTCTGGACTCTAGATCCAATGTGTTTTTTTCCAGTGTATCTCTCATGTACATTTGATTCATAATTTATTTATTATGTATTTTTTTTTAATCAGGAAATTTCAATTTCATTTTCTGCCTATTATTTTCTCGCCATGTTTTCCCTCCCCTCATTTCATTTTGGGAATAAACCCAATGCCATACAGGTCTTTCAATGAAATGGGTTAGGAGGGGGAACAAAAAAAAGGGAAAGAACCAATGTGTGCCCCCTCCATTTTTCATTCACCTAATTGCATACAACTTTAAAAAAGATAGGTACAAATGAGGGTGTAATTATTATAAAGTCGTGTGCTTTCAATCTGGAGTGAATTCAACGCTGCTGGTGGCTGGTGGATAGAAGCCAGGTTCATTACTTGCTTTTGTATCCTCCTATCCTGCGCAGTTAGTGAACGAAGCGGATAAAAAAAAGTCAGCCGAGAAACCTTATCACATATTTAAATCCTTTCCCTTTCTCTTAGCTTCAAGTAGTATACTACGTAGGTGAAAAAAACGTATACCTACACGATCATTAAAATGTACTTTTAGCTAAATACTCATTATGTAGTTGAGTCGGTCGAATAGTTTGACTCTCCGATGACATAAAAATTAAGTTTTTTACGAAACATCATACATTGTTTAGAAAATGTTTGGAACAATTCAACGATAAAACTCCAAAACCATGTATCTCATTCGCGGTTTTTCCAAATCGCCGCTCCCATATTATTTTCTTACAGGAGAACATATCCACGGTGCAAGTCGGCAATTGCATAATTCGGTTTGCGACGTTGCAGACCTCTTGTCATACTTCATTTTTTAAACGAAAAACTACTCAACGGCAATTCTCTAAAACTGCCGTGATTATTTTTCTCTGTGCAAAAAAAATTCTGCAACAACTTCAAGGAGTGATATCAATTTGTTCTCCTTTAAAAAAATAACATAGAGGCGGAGATTTTCAGACAACGCAGGCGAGATATGTGATTGCGGACATACGCCGTCGATATGAACATTCTTCCTTAAAAATTTCACAAAAAATATTCTTCGCGCAGAGGAGAAAAATCACGGAAGGTCCCGAGAGTTGACATTCAGTAGTTTTTCATTAATAGAGTACAGTTTGGCAGGGAGTCTTCAACGTTATGAAGTGAGAGATATGTGGTTTAAGAGTTTCACCACCAAATTGCTGAGAATATCTGTTTACCTCGAGAGGGCGGCTGTCCAGTCAAATTTAGAAACTCCCAATCTTGGATTATTTAACTCTGTCTACTTCGCCAAAGAATGGAGATGTTGCATGTGTGAGGGATTTGCGATTTGACCATTGATTCTTCTGTCAAAGATCGCGAGAATCACGATGGAGCCACTGGTTTTCTCTGAAATCAACTCCCAAGCTCAAAAAAGCTCTCAAATTGAGGCCAAAATGGAGGGTATATATCCCACCCTACCCTGAGAGTCCACCTCTACATCAAAACAAACTCTTCATGCAAAGATGGGGAGCAAATACTCGTACATTAGCAGAGTTGCCGTGTTTTCAGTTTTGGAGTCCCTTTAGGAGTCCCCAAATAATGTGGCAGCCCTGTCAATGTATTTGCTCCCTATCTTTGCATGGAGAGTTTTTTTTTTTATGTAGAGGTGGACTCTCAGGGTAGGGTGGGATATCCCCTCCATTTTGGCCTCAACTTGAGAGCTTTTTTGAGCTTGGGAGATGATTAAAGAGAAAACTAGTGGCACCATCGTGTTTCTCGCAAACTTTTACATAAGAAACACCAGTCAAATCGCAAATCTCTCACACATGCAACATCTTCATTAATCGCTTACAAACACTGAAAAAAAAAGGGGTCAGATTTTAGCCGAACTGGTCAGTTCAGCGGCGATTAGGCTAATAGGCAAACTGTTTGAAGTAGGAAACAAAATCTTTTAGCTCCTAGCATAACCAAGTTTATATACTATCTAAACCTCATTTTAGATTCATCACAAACCTAAAAGTTTATGTTGTATCTAAACCACTTCTATGGATATCAATGGACGCAAAATACCGCTTTCACCAGATTGCGAGAATCGCTGCTGCTCGAAGCTTGGTCAAGCGGGGGCTAACGAACGAAGCAACTGCAGTATACCAGGGGCGAACGCTATCAAAACTTTAATCAATTTGAGTGAAACCGTGCAGACACTCTTTTCGCCTGAAACCGCGATATTGATCTTCTGGTGCATTCGTTACGCGGGTGGTGGGCAGGAAGCAGCTGAAATATAAACACTAAGTACATCAAATCGGCAAACAAGTGATAAAAGGTTAACTCATTCCACTCGTGTAGCGCAAGCAGAGCAGTCAGTGGAGAGTGAGAAGCCGTGTGAGTGGGAAGAAACGACAACTCTGAAATTTGATTTACGGATGCTCGATCCGCCTTGACCCCCTATTACACCCCCCCCCCTTTTCTTATTCCAAAATGTGCTCTTTCCGTGTAACTAGTAGTGGTTCTCCTTTTCGAAGACATTTTTCCCCCTTTTAATGTTCTGGTGTACATTCATTGGCTGTGGAATATGTTCGTTAAATTTTGAGTAATATTTAACAAAAGTACTTGCAAAAATGTATGCATCTCTTTTGGGACTCGAGCTATTTTTTCCTCCAATTTAACTTAAAATTGTGGGTGTTTTTGGCTTTCCTCTAAACATTGGCAACGACAGTTCAATTTTAAAATTGTTGAATCCCAGCTCGTGCTTTTTCCCGTTCGGACGATGAAATGGACAACATTTTGCTATTTGGAGCCATAAATTCTAGCCCGGTTTAAAAACAACGCATGTGCCATTAGTTTCTCCAAGCACATAAGTGTCTTTCCAGAAGAGCCAGAATTTATAGTTCCAAATTGCAAAATGCAGTCCAAATATGTATGAATATTGCTGAAACCCGCCCTCAATCCGTCAATTTTCGGACGAAAGGGCGTAACTCCATTCCAAGGTTGCAAAATTAGCTCAAATAGCTCAATTTTAACGAAAATGTGCAATTTTCGTCCAAAATTTTACTGATCAATGCTATAATCAGAATGGAAATCAGTTCAATTTTTACCAAAGAACGTTTTGCAGTTTTCCTAGAATATTATCTGAAGGGACATTGTGCGATGTTAAATCGTAGTTTTGTTCGAATTTCAGCTGCACATCCTTGATCAACAACGAGATATTTAATCTTAAAACTTCATATGAAATATACATGGGACTCGAGTATTGTTCTTTTCTGTCTCTTACAATTACATTTTAGAGAGTCTATTTAACGATCTTGATGCATCTATTCAACCCACTTTGAATTGTAAAGGGTCTCACGGCAACTTCCTAAAAAAAGAGTTGAAAAACCCCTCGCAACAAGTGGACACAACACTGACCTCTGTTAGTTGTGGTGAGTTTTGGAGAGCTTTTTATGACGCTGCATTAAAAAAAGTAAATGGCCCATCGACGCGTGCACTCGTTAGGTTTCCAACGACTGATAAGGCTCTCGGCTGACCACTTGTTGGCGACCGAATACCGCGGCGTGGTTGCCAAATTTCGGCAAAAATGAATTAACCGCACTAGCGATTCCGAATTTCGTTTTACATTGCAGCAACTTTGCCAGCGAAAAGATCACGCAAGCCTCAGTTATGTCATGAGTCACGAAAGGGAACGCAGCAGAGAAACGAATGCTCCCTTCGTCTTCAACTTTCCTTTTTAAACCCATCTATTAAACGAACCAGCAAGCTTGCTGCCTTGTTAAGGAAAAACACCGCATGTACAATTGAAGACTGCCAAATTTCCTCAGATAAAGTAAAACGTTTCAGAACCGTCCATAGAGTTCTTTCTTCGGAATTTTTGGAAGATTGAATTCGTAACTTAGCCCAGCGTTTGTGAGATGTGCAAGGTATAATATTCGTAATTTTTCTTAAAAGTAAAGGTTTCACGGGGGATGAATGGACAACATTCGAAAGATCACACATCGTTTCGACTTGAAGTCGGGAAAATGAGGTTGAGGAGTTGCGTCGCGTCGGTTATCAATGCAGTCGCAATAAGCAAGCTCCGTGTTCCCGCTTTGCACAGTCATTTGTTCAACCCGACGTCTCTTTACAAAGTATGTGCAGGAAATTCACTCCGAGGGTAATTTACTTAATTATGAGTAATTATCTGAAATACTACACCGTGCCGTACTCTTTCGGTTACCGCCTCCTCATGACGTTTCGGCAAGTAATCGTTGAGTCGTTTTTGCATGTAATGTATAATGGACCACTAGATAAGGTATACAATTTCAGCATTCTGATACAAGTTTCTTAACCAAAATTTTGCGTAAAACACGATGCACACAACGAAAATTACCGAAATTAACTCCTTACGAAGATATTTAATGATTCTTAATGCGTGCATTCGAACCACCCGCTCATGAAAACTCAATGCTCTACGTGATTCACATCGCGCGCTAAACGTTATCACTACATTATCTACGATATACAAATCTGGCAACCTCAATCTTGACGCTTTGGCTCAGCTATAACAAATTTCTTATAGTTTGAACAACACATGGTGGGAAATGAACATTGATCGACTGCGAAGCTTGCTGAAACCGTTGTAGTGCGTGATTTGACTCACGTAAAGCTTTGAGTTTCTTGTGAGCAGGCAGTTCAACTTCTTCGTAACCAATGTGAAATAAAAAAGTTATTTTCTTCGTTAGGAGTTGGTCTGAGTAATTTTCGTTGTGCGAATCGTATTTTACGTAAAATTCTGACTAGGAAACATGTATCAGAATGCTTAAATTCGTTCCTTGTCTAGTGGTTCATTTGGAGATAGATATGCCCCGCGATGCCCTATGGAGATAGGAGTTTAATAGATGAGCAATTAGTGGCTTTTTGCTGCGAAAAATATTCCAAATACGCTTAGTCCTTCAGGCAGATCTTTGATATTCAAAGACGAAGCTGTGGACAAAAAAGATGAAGGATAAATGGATTACATTTTGCAATGAGGAGCCACTATATATCTCTGGCTCACCCACAAAAGCAAATATCTGCATAGGGAAACTAATGGCATATATGTTGTTTCTAAAATGCGCCAGAAAAAGTAGTTCCTTGTTACGAAATGTAATCCAAATGATCCCAACAACGGAAGAGGGTGGTTGCAATGGACGAAGGAGGTAAGTATCCAGACTAACTTATGGCAACCCATGAGAGATCCTACACTCAAAAAAAGGTATGACTGAGACCCATAAAAAATGGTTCGGAGATCCATAATTTCTAACCAAAGTGACTTACCGTCTACAGTAAGGCTTTCTGAGACATATTTTATTGGTCGTGAACCTATAAGCATGGCTCCACGAACTATATTTTATGGCTCAATGATCCATAACTCGGCCGGCAAGTCACTCTTCCCATACTTGTTTTTTGATTGTATACTTAGTCCATCATATTCTCCCTTCGTCTGTAACAGACCTCCGTTTCTTGCAACCAATGAGGTCGCTCCATTTTCCCGCTGTTTTTTTCTTGAATCCCTTTGTTTGTCAATTTTATCGGATAGTTAGACCGCAAGACTATTGGACATATTTTTATTTTTTTTTTAATTTTCTTATATCAAATACTCTTGATGCAGGCTCGTCCATAATATCCCCAGTTCCATCCGATTCGGCGGACGTGCGGTTTACGACCGAATCCGAATGCAAATCCTTGAATTTGGCAACGCCCCCGTGACGGCCCGAACGCAGTTTGCGGTTGACGTCAACGCCGCGTCGCCGCTGCGTCGTCGCTCGCCGCGCGTCGCGACGCCGGCACGCCATTCGCCATTCATTCAAAATAGCCTTTTTATGTAGACGTCTCTTTCACCGAGCACCCCTCACCCCCCTCCCATACACAAATTCATCCATCCCACAGCCCTCCGCGACCACCCGCCTAGCTCGCTATCTCCGCACTGTTGCCGATACAGAAGAACTATTGGTGCTGCGTCGCAGAATGGAGATGTTGCTTGTGTGAGGAATTTGCGATTTGACTGTTGATTCTTATGTAAAAGTTTGCGGGGAACACGATATAGTGCCACTGGTTTTCTCTGAAATCAACTCCCAAGCTCAAAAATCGCTCTTAAGTTGAGGCCAAAATGGAGGGGATATCCCAATCCCACGCTATTCTGCGAATCTGCCGTGCTAAGGAAGAACGCCGTATGAACATTCGAGAGTTGCCAAATTTCCCCGAATAAAACATGTATTTTTGAAGAAAGTCATAGGTAATTCTCCTTGAAATTTCAGACTTTTTACATAAAATTACGAACAAAATCATCTTAAAAATTGGAGAAAAAATATTCACACATTTTCCTGAAAACTCGTGATTTGTTGAAGAAAATATGGCATTTCTCGAATGTTCATTTGGCGTTCTTCCTTAGCGCGGCAGCAGTGGCATGGCGTGAAGATCGATTATCGATATTTTCTCATTTTAAAAGAAAAGAAATAATTCGGTAAAGAATCGATTATTAAGGTGTTCAGTGCGAACACCCTGTTTATCGATCCTCCCCGAAAGGTATAAATCGTAGATCAATCGATTTATCGCAAAACACACCAAGCCACTGGTACCAACATGCAGAGCGCGATGAAATTAAGAGGTGTGGCAACCCGGCCGCGCGCCGACATGCAACCTCCCCGTCTTTCATTCAGACTTGTCATTTATGACGATATAATGTCAAGGAAAACTTTTAAAGCGGGAAAAGTTTGTGTTAAAGATATTGACAGATCGGCGCGGGACGGCTAGACGGAATCCTGATTGCGAATCTGCGCGTCTGAGCCTCGGAGATGACGCGCACTAGTTCGATCCAGGGATCAGGTTGCTTTTCGGGTGATAGTCTTCTGCCGAGGGCTGTCGATAGCGGCTTTCCGAAATATCGCTTAAGCCCAGTGAAGTCCTTTCAGACACGCTCCTGTGGCGCTATAGGTGGCCGTGAAATCGTTTCTCGTAAAAGCGTAAGTGAATTTTGAGCTGAGCTCTTTTGGCCGTATTCGCCGAGCTTCCCGGGCACATGTTGAAATGAAGATATGTCTTTTTGCCGAAGGAGAAAGGAGTGAAAGGAGGAAGTAAGCGGGCTTCCGTCAAGGAGGTAAAAGGAGGAAAATATCCTCACTTGATGAAACAACTGGACCGGGTTTGATGGAAAGAAACCAAGTCACATCAATATCGAACTGAGCAAAGGGGTTTGAAACGGTTGCGTTGCGTGCATTGCAATATCGATTGATCTGTCATTAAAACCTAAGCAGAGTGTTCGCAAAGAACACCTTAATAATCGACTCCTCGCCATAGCCTCAAATGGGGGAAAATCAAAAATTGATCATTCACGCCTCGCCATTGGTTTGAAGTTTCAGTCCACGGTACACGACGTAATTTTACAGACGAAGTTTAAAGCTTACTCTTACATCCAAAATATTTTGATTTTTTAAATTTCTGATAATGAAGGCATCATATTTCGGCGCAATATTTTCGAAGAATGTATCTGTCTTGCAGTAACATTTTTTTCGGTTCCAAAACAATGCACCATAATTCCCAATAATTCAACAAAAGTTTTTGTTAGTATCTCAAAAACATGTGCCCACATTTTCTGTACCCCCTCACCGACGAAGTTTCTAATGAGTGAATAAGCGTAACTAGTGCGTAACTAGTTTTGAACCGAGATAGACCACGATATTTTTGAAAGAAAAGTTCCCGAAGCACCAATACAAAGTTCTAGAGCCTCCAACGCCTTTTAAATGAAGCTATATAAATTCCGCGGCCGGGCTGATATCGAAGATAGCTCACGGTGAGGAGCCCGAATGAAGTTGCAAGGATTTGTATACACACCCGGCGAACAAGCACAAAGATATCGAGAGCCATATAAACAAAGTTAGACCGAGCTGACCTGTAAACGATTCGTTTTATTGCGAGTGTGAGAACTTGCGCGCGATTTTATCGCCGTTGAGTCAACTTTTCAATAGCCCGTTTGTTCTGCGGTTTATCACTGCCTTGAATTGATTTCTATCTGTTTCCCCGCTGGAACGCTCCTCTTTTTACTCCCGGCTGTTTATCGAGACGAGCAGGCTATCTTCCAAAGCGATTAATCATAGAATATAATGGAATTTCCTCGCGATAGCCCTCTGTATTTCCGTGCTCCCACAGTGCTTGATTTTCAGGTAATTTCACAGTGAAAGACTTCTTGATTTCATCATTTTGTTGCGCCGCTGAAATGGCATTCAAATCATCTTCGTAGCATGAAAAAAAATTGTATTAATCTAAATTGATTTTCTGATTTTCAAAACAACTTTTTTTCAGACTTTAAACCTGAGACCCTAGTTTATTTTTCTCGCGTATTTACTCCCACTGCCTGGTTTACTTTTCCTGATGAATCATGGAACCGTATCAATTCATATTTTAAAAAGGAGGCGGTCAAATAAAGTAATTTAGAGAAATAAATTATTTTTGGAGATAAAAAAAAAAGAAAACCAACTATTTCAAGTTCATGGAAAAAATTGTTGCGTTACGCCTTATCCAAAGTATGAGGAAACCTAAAAAATATACACATGCTTCGGCAAAAGTTTGATTTCATCCACTGTGGCGTTAATTTTTTTTAAGAAAATTCAATCTATATATGAAGATCCAATCTATTAGAAGGGCCTACCTAAAAATTTGCACTCGTAAAATATCTCGTATTTTTTGAAGCGGCAAACCCTTGCACTTATACAAGATTCTACTTTTTAAGTTAAGTACTGCTGAATTTCACTTGAGTTTCGGAACAATTATCCTCTTTTCAATACTACTTTAAAAACATCTTCAAACTTCCCAATAATATGTTAATGGCAATTCTTAAAAGTTGGAAATACCGTTTTTCCTCCATTTGAATCCATTAAAAATATCGATTTCAGGCGAAGCAAATTTCCTCACAAAGAATCGATTGTTTACATACATTTAAATGGAGGAAAAACAGCGGGGCCAACATTCAAGAATCGCCATGGCCACAAGAACGACTATGAATACGGCCCCTAGTTTGTACTAGAGTCCCTTTATACAGAGAGTCAAGACAATGTGAATCCATTTCTGATTGGTTACCGTATTTTAGGCCTCCACGGTGTCACAAACGGGAATAAAGGTTACATTTTCACCAATAGCAAAGATTATAATCTGGAATGGACCGAGGAATAACGGGTTTGGCAAGGAACAAACGGAATGAGAGAAGGAACGGAGAAAGGAATTTGAGAATGGGCCGATCAAAGATTACGAAAAACGTTCAATTTGTGTAGTCTTTATTCCCGTTTGTGACACCGTGAGGGGGTGTTTCCTTGACCCTCAGTATAAAGGGACTCTAGTTTGTACGTTTTCATCCGAATATAGATGTACACTACACCCGAATTCAAGTCGAAATAATCCTATACTTCGGATTTGCGTCCTGCAATGTATGAAGATATCTTCCCGGGAGCCGCTCAACTTGGCCGTGTAGAAACACAAACGGGTGCATTTTTAGTGAAATATGATGCTACCATTTCTCGTCGGTTGTCCGCGCGGTTGCCTAACTTCTCGAGATCCACGCCCGAGGAGACGCGAAACTTAAAGGACTTAAAGGAATTTTGGTAAGCGGGCCGCCGAGGACCAATCCGGAGGAGCATAATACGTGCACATCATTTAATGGCTTCTAGAGCGCGTGAGATATTATACAATTTTCAGACGCTCGACAGGCCCCGCCTCCTAACACCCCGTTATTTGAAAACACCCCTACGACGCTGCCAAATTTAAAACAAATCATGTCGGGGTTAGAATCAATCGCTTGGAGATGGATCATATTTGACTAGGTTACACTGGAAAAGAGAAAAACACATTGGATCTAGAGTCCAGACTCCTGAAAACATTGACAAGAAAAATACTCTTGATTCAATCAGATTTAAGCTTGAATCAAAAGGAAATCTTATCAAATTAAGAGGTTGGGTTCTTTATTTAAGCTTAAATCTGATTGAATCAAGCGTATTCTTTCTTGTTGATGTTTTTAAGAGTCTGGACTCTAGATCAAATGTGTTTTTTTTTCCATTGTAGAAAAGGAAAGTGAGTCTGAAGGAGTTACGGACGAGATCCTCCTTTTTCCTCTGTAACACAAGCCTGTGGCTTCGAGAGGCGATAATTATTGAAATCCATAAACTAATATAAAATACTGATTTATAATGTCCAGCCACATTAATAGTGCGAACAATGGCATCAAATATGTGAAAATGTATTAAAATTGAGATAAAAGAGAGACATGGCTCTAGGATGATTTCTCTCTTACGCAAAAAGTAAAAAAGTGGCATCTGTTATCCTAATTTTCCATAAAAGTTTTTAATGAACCTTCACTTTTACGTCATCATACTCCGTATCACCGCTGCCGCACGTTATGGGTTTTGGAATGGTTTCTCAAATGAATTTGTAAAGTTATAACGATAGGCATCACCTTCCAAATACACATACTGTATAGCAGCACGGATAAGTGGTAAATTTTTTCACTAGATCATACCTATTTACCTTAAGCGAAACAGTCGTATTCATATCGAGAGTTTTGAAAAAAAAATACTAATGCGCAATAGTTGAAGCCTTTTAAAATTTGTCAGAAAAAATATTATAAGAATTTAGAGGAAAGATAAGAACAGAAAGAGGAAGAGAAAAAAGAACAAATACGAAGAGGCACCTCTTCCATAAATTTTCCATCCCCTTGATAGTACGAAAAATTTAAGTAACAGTGAAGGAAGAAAAGGAAAGAGAGATTTCACGCAAGAAAAAAGACAGAGAGGGGGAAAAGAGAGATAAGAAGGAAAATCAGCATACAAATACTAAAAGAGACTTCGTATCCTTTCTTTACTTACTCTCTTCTTTCTCTTTTATCTTCCTAACTTCCTCACTTTTCCTTTCTTTCCTCTTTATCTTCTTCCTTTACTTCTTCATCTCATGTAGATTTTCTTTTCTAATGCATCTGAATTCCTAAACTGTTGCTCACATCTTCGCGCGAAAAGCTCATTGCAAGGAGGTTCCGAAATCCTTTACAATTTGACATCAACGGGAGTAAAAGACCACACGTTCGCGGCTGACTAAGGGTGAAAGGAGCGCTCAAGTGATGTCATAGTATTGTAGCCTTCGCTCGAGCTCTGATAAACCGGCCGGAGACAGCGAGTAGAGGTGTGAGGGAGACTTGTTAGCGGGTTCATCGTTCCCGGATTTTTGGCGTCAATGATGCTGCGAGGAAAATAATGAGAAAAGAGGAATATGCAGTTTAAATGTCACAAATTTTTTAACCTTGAATTCTGATGTGTGGCCAAACTTTCATGATAAAAGGGTCTATAACCCCCAGAAACACATAATAAGTAATTGAAACCTTTGTATAGAGAGGAGTTCTAATCGCATTTTGGGAAAAACATTTCGGAAACCCAAAAATGTCTAGACTATAGCAAGAGGTACGAAAGTTTGAAGTCTTAAGTTGAAAAAACGTAGTCATTCATTTAAAATTTTCTGTAATTTAAAGAAACTTTCAGGACGGTTTTTTTTTTTTTTTTAACATAAGAACAAGAGAGATAAATGCACTTCGATCCAAGTCAGATTTAGGAAAATCCATTTGAAATTTTAATCTGCCATTTATATATAGGGCACGTTTTATCATAGAATCTTTCGCCTTTTTTCGGTTGAAAAAGTGCGTATACTCAAAATTCATTTTTGGACACTAGCATAGTGGTTCTCCGACAAAATTAAATTTTTCGATCCTACTTAATCGAAATCGATGCAACGTAAGTTTTGTCCCCAGGTTACGGCCCCATAAATCATTGATGATTAATGTGTGTGTTAATCAATGGTAAAATTGTATGATTTGACTTTCAGAGAGATTTAAAAAAATAAAAAAAAACCTTGACCCAATGAGTCTTTCGTTTTCTTCCTTCGGATAACACTCGCCGAGAGAATAGCATTTCACGATGCGCTGATAGGGTTTAATTATTAATCAACCCCGATATTAATGCAGACGCAGCGTACAGAACGGAGACTGAACATGACGAGACGAGAGAAAAATGAGGTTGTGTGTCTAATCAAATTGACGTTTTAATCACGCCGGGGGTTCCGAAGCAACTATTTTTGTGCCAGCGGTCGAGGATTAATGAATCCATAATAAACCTTACTCTTTCCTGATTAATGGTGCATCGAAATTTGTTTTGGAATTTAAACTATATCCTCGTTCTAGTGTTAAATAACACCCGCTCCATCAAAATTAATTCTGACGTCATACAGCCATAGCCTCCTCTTCCTGAGATGAAAATACGTCTTACTGCGGGGCAGTGCAGTGCATGTGTGAAAAATAGCGGTATTTGCAGAAGTTGTAAATTATTACTCCACCGTATCCGAATAACAAGATGAATGTGGTCATAAAGCTAAAGTTTGGATATTAATAATAAATATAAAATAAAGTAAGTAAACTTAAGGTCCATCCATAAAAAGCTTTCTATTAAAAATGCAGTTTCCTTGATTTTCTTGAAATGTTTCAGAGCCAATTTTTAATTCATACTGAGGGCTGATTATTGAAATTGATAGGCAAAGAAAACATAGAGAGTAATGGAGCAATGCTATTGGTTGAAGTGGGTAGTTCCTACAGACCAAAGGAGTATAAGATGGACTAACTATTATTTACCTCCTATGTCCATTCAACCACCCACCTCCACCGATAAGATTCCTCCATACCTCCTCTGTCTTATATGTCTATAGGTTTGTCTATCAATTTCAATTATCGGCCCGCTATTCTCTACACTGAAAAAATACACATTGAATCTAGAGTCCAGACTCTTGAAAACATCGACAAGAAAAAATACTCTCGATTCAATCAGATTTTTGCTTAAATCAAAAGGAACTCCGCTCAAATTAAGAGGCTTGGTTCTTGATTTAAGCAAAAATCCGATTGAATCAAGAGTATTTTTTCTTGTCGATTTTTTAAGAGTCTGGACTCTTGATCCAATGTGTTTTTTTTTTTTTTTTTTTNTTTTTTTTTTTTTTTTTTTTTTTTTTTTTTTTTTTTTTTTTTTTTTTTTTTTTTTTCCAGTGTGTTCTGCCGCGTTACGGAAGAGAGCCGTAAGTGCATCTCTGTATGAGAAACAATTATTGGCGCATGCTCCTGTGTGACTCGAGGCAAATGCAGTTACAAGCTAATTCCGGTCGAATCCATCCAGCTAATAATTTGGAAGTTAGAAAAATTAGATGAAAAAGGGTTATTTTCATTGCGGATCGGCTACAATTAGATTGCGTAAAGTGTCGGGTGTTTCATGGAAGGAGTGGAGAAGAGCGATGACGGGTGGAGTGAAATAAAATCGATTGAAGACTGAATAATGTAATCTCGGGGAGCGTACGGCACCCACGGGGATTCCGGTTCGGGGACCGCCATAAACTCGCCCTGACAAAGTGAGAGTAGATTTGATTCCCAGGATTTTGTCGAATATTTAGCGCCGCTCGCTCCCGCCATCCCTCTCTATCCCACTGCGCTAGAGAAAACCTCGTATAAGCCTTCGAATGTTGTCAAATTTCCTTGGACAAGATATTTCATTATTAGGAAAGACTATTTGAATATGTTGATGGTATCAGTAAAATATATTAAAATCTGATATATCGATAAAGGAGCGTAACTCCATTCCGCGGCTGCGATTTTGACTCAAACAATACAAATTTACAAGAACATACTTGTTTAATTTTGATATTATGATAAAACTGTTAATTGCTTGCTTTCCATAATATTCGAATGTTTTCGAAGTTTCTAGGAAATTTTCGTTAAAAAAAGAAATAGTGACTTGAACTAAGTGGAAAAATATTTTTAATTTTGCCCTCAAGAAGGTTCCCTCTTAAATCAATAGGGAAAATTATTCTATCCAGAAGAAATTCACTTACATAAAACGGAGATCCGCTTCCTGCAAGCGATTTTACTCTTGATTCAAGAGAACATCTTGAAAGCAACTTTAACAAATATTTCTGACCAAATCGAATCACAGCTTGTCTAGTGTTTATTCTTGTTTTTTTTTGTTTTTGTTTTTTTTTTTTAAAAAAAAGACATTTGGCAGCGGTGGAAAGTTTATACGTTGTTTCCTCTTAGCACGGGAGTATTCATGAGCCTTGTCTTGCCTGTTCCGTCAGTTCCATTGAATATTTCGATGTTAAAACCAACCAAGTCCGTTTCTGCATGAACCATACAGTTCATAAAGTGTTTACACCAAAGAGCTCATAAGATCAAAGTTTTGCAACGACCGATTCGCTTTCGAAGGAGCGGGTCCAAGTCCGGCAACTGGCGTGCGGCCAGGGATGATCCACCCCTCGATTGTCACGCTAGGTAGAAACCGCACATCAGCATGGAGTTTCCTTTACGGATAAGCGGTTTCTGTCCAAGAGGACAGCTTGCTCGTCATCTCAGTCGAACAGCTTGTGAATTTGTGTCCTTCTCCGTCCTTGACATTTCGAGAGGACCCCTCGGTCACGTGCTCCTGGGGTTTTCTGGCAAACACTTACAAAAAACTGAGTCCCAAGGGTGTGTTAGCTTGGATATCCGGTGATAAGATACGAATTTTTTAAGGTTATTTCAACCCACCAATGCGTATGCTAAGTGGGTCGATTTCTCATAAAAAAGGACATGCGCCTTCATATTCAGTAAGAATATATTACCAAAATTTTTTGTTCATGAAGGAGCTTAAGTAAAACACGAAGTAACCCTGGCTGTTGGTTGATTTTTTTTATTTATTCTCCCAGTGTTGAACCAACTAAACGGGTTGCAAATCTTCAACGTCGTTAAAAATTTGTCGCCAGCCTCCATGAGTCGGATCTCGTCGGTGGTAATCCAGTGAGCTAGCCACTCGGATGTCGCGATCTCTGAGAACAGTGAGGAAAACAAGATTACAATGTGTGACATCAAACACGGATGTTTTTAACTTTACAGATGTGTCTTAAAAATGATTTTTTTCGTGCACATAACAGGCCATGCAGAGTGTGCAAACATTTCAAAATCATAAGTTAAAAAACGCCGACTCCAAGAGTTTAAATATTAGGGCCTAACACAGAGCGGAGTAGCGTGCTGCCAGAGCGAAACACGCACTCGCACTAGTGCCTACAAACCTAAGGGGATACTTCACGCATTGCGCAATGCGTGAAGTATCCCCTTAGGTTTGTAGGCATCAGTGCGCGTTTAGCGGTAGCAGCACGCCGAGCTGTGACACGGTGCTGCAAGCAACTATGTCACAACAGAGGTGTTGCACAGTGTCGTACGAAATTGAAGGTGCTCCAACATATTAAGAATGACCGGCATCCTTTGAGAGTACAGAGCTTTATTCGTAAAATGCGTCAAGATACTACGGCACATGAAGAGAGCGGTAGTCCAAAAACTCACCGAGTCCTCGAATCTGTTTTTAATAATGTTTAGCATAAATTTTGAATTTCATTAGAGAAAAAAGTGACTTGATTTAGGCAAAAACATTCTTGGGTATGCCGTCAGGAAGATTTAATTTTGAATCAAGAATAAAATCGCTGCATGAAAGCGAGTTTCTGCTCGATGTAAATTACTTTTTTTAAAAAATAACCATATTTACTTCTTTAAACAATCATTATTTTCTTCATTGATTAAAACCGAAAAAATCTTTTTTGCGGTAAATTTGAGCATATTTCTGATTAAATTAAGTCACTCTTTTCCTCTAATAAAGTTCAAAAATCGAAAAGTAATTTCACAAACGAATTGAGTTGCCTGAAGCCACAAAACAACTATACATAGTTGCTCCTGTGACGCGACGGTAGGGTGTAACTACTTTTTGAGATGAGCTTCACCGTCCTTTTGACTCCACTCTTCCCACATCTCACGGCATAACAGATTCACGCCCTAATGCGAAAGGAACAAAGATACATGGCGGAGAATCTCGGTCTCGGCCTCTAACGATACCACTATTCGAACCCTGGAGTAGCCATTTGGCCTACATCGCCAATTGAAGGCGAATCAATTTGTGGCCGGATCTCATGAATGCGTGTCGTAACACGTGCGACTGTCTCTTCTATTTCCCCCGATATCGTGAAGGCAGAGTGCAGAGGGTTAGAGTTACATACGAACTTATTCATGCCATGGTAATGAGATACATAACGCGGGAGAAAATTTTGTCAATTTCAGCGGGGAAGACGACTCGATTTTTCTCTTTTTCCCTTCCTCGCGCGGTGCGGACCTTTAGTTTCGGTGCTTATTTTTCTCTTTTTGAGGCCAGAATTTACACCTAGACCTTGAACATCTACACATCTCTCTATCATTTCTACGTCTGTATTCTTTACTGCATCATCCTGCCTATATGTTGCTGCTAACTTTATTCTTCGCTGTATTTTTCTCAAACGGTGTAAAATCTACGGAAAATAGGCTTGGAAGTAAGGTATATATTGAAATAGATCGCGTTTCTATATTACTTCAAAATTTTGATAGATACCAATTTTCGTAAAAATCGAATCTCGAAGAATTTTGCAAAAATGTCATGTAAGAAACGGGCTTGTTTCCTTTCAAAATACGAAAAGAGAGTGGAGATGTTAAAACGCTGCGATTAAGATTTGTATTTTTCGAGTTTAGATGTATCCATATTATTCTCATTAGTGATAGCTTCCATGACCTAAAAAATATCAAAGTTTCGTTAAAAGGGAATATCATGGAGAATCTAAGAGAGCGTTAGGGTTTCTACCCTGAAATATCCAAAACCCTAGAAAATGGTCTGTATACGTTTATTTTTTTTTCCTTTTTAATTTTGAATATGATAGTTCTGAGGCATGGAGGAACTGAGCACTAAAAAATGAGAGTAGAGTAGCAAATTTTCATGAGGTTTGGCCAGTATCCACGCGAAATTTTGAAAAAAAAAACACTCTAAGCTACTCAAAAAGGGGGACGTAGCTCTTCCCGAGGGCAGTCCTGGAAAAAAAAGTATCGAAACAAATAAGTCTTATTTTACTACATAGAGCGCGCATATTGCACCGGACAGTTTATCTCTGGGTCACCTTAAGCATTTTAAGATATTCTCGGTATCTCCGACCCAGATAACTGAAAAAATCGAGCCTCAATGAATTTTCCGATTTGGTGGTCATCCGAGGGTCCCGAAATAACTCGGCGATAATAGCAGTGCATCGCGGATTGCAATGCGCACACACAAATGAAGGAAGCAAGATGACAAGTATCTAATTGACTCCAAGGAGAAAATTCGATTTCCAGGAGCGCCATTGTGGATTGTTGCGCTTCCGGGGTATTTTTCTTGGCAAAACCCTAGCTGACTAAACTCAGCTCGCCCATGCGGACAGTCTCGCCGATTCTGGGGTGGTGGGTGGAGGGGAGGGGGGGGGGGCAACTTGACTTCAATTATTACCGGAGTGAAAAGAGGGTTTCTTGAGGTAGAAAACTCTCCAGGAATGGACGGTTCTCTTAAAGACACTCCGATTCCTCTGCCCTGCGACATGGTTTGTCGCTTCTGCCACACCGCGCCGTACACTGGAAACGAAGTGACTTTATTTAATCAGAGCGATAAACGGACTGCAAAAATGCGTACCTCGGTTTGCGGCATTGCAGACTTCCCGGCATACTTTATGTTCTACGTTGAAAACACCCAAACGTCATTTCTTCCATACTCTGGTGATTTTTAATTTCCGCCTGGCGAATATTCATTGAAAAGTTCAAGCCATAATGTTGGATGGGCCTCCTTTTAAAAAATAAAGTATGAGCGGAGATTTTAAATCACTCCAACCAAGGTGCGCATATTTGCAGTTTTGAAGCTGAGAAATATTCTAATATCTGCAGCCAGGCAGAGCCGGATTCACTTACTTGCCGCCCGTAGGCAGCCTGTATTTTGCATTGCTTCTCATACGTTTTGAAACGGCAATAAAAACCATCAAGTGAACGTGCAGCGGGGAAGGGTGCATAAGACGCGTTTACTCGTGTTGGACACATTTTTTGCGAAGCCCTGTCAACATTACCAGCAAAAGTTCACGGAACTTTGCGCGAAGGTGAAGTTCCATGAGCCTATCTCTGTGTGAACAAGGCCTTCCATTTATAAGAAATGAACGAAAAAATTATGAAAGAAGAAACTGACCGCACTGTGTTTGACGCAATACGTGAAGCATTCCTACAGTCAAATAGAGGCTGCGCGTTTCACACCGACCGCTTCTCAACGCACTGTTTGACGCAATGCGTGAAGTATTTATGCAGTCTTGGAGGCGCTATGCGCTTCACGCCGACCGCTGCTGACCGCGCTGACCGCAGTTGGTTTGACGCAATGCGTGAAGTATTCATGAAGTCTTGTAGGCGCTATGTGTTTCATGCCGACCGCCGCGCCGCTCCGTTCCAGGTTAAATTGCGTGTTTGATTTCTCTCTTAACTCGGCTGATTAAAGGTGTTGTCTCTTGTATCACCGAAAGACGACAAAATTAGAAATTACTATACTTTTACCCTCAGGAAATGAGAGATTCTGTCGCCTTTTCTCGTTTGTAATTTATTTTCGAATCCGATTTTTTTCTCTCTTTTTTTGATACCTACATTAAAAAAATTGCAAAAAAAAATATTCTTATATTTACCAGGAAATTCGTGTTTTATCAAAGGATATTTGAAGAAACGCCTGAAGGTTTATGCGGCGTTTTTCCTTAGCACGGCAGAATTCGTAAATCCGCGTACCTTGCAAGGGGCTCGGCAATTGGCGAGCTTCGTCAAAGGACAAGGTAGATTTACACAGGTATGGAAAAGTTGAAAATTTCCCATGAGCCTCAGTACGTGTCACATGACCTCGTGACGTAGGTTAAGGGGCCCGTTTTTTAATTAAATTACAATCAAAATTACATTCAAACGTTTGTGCGTTTAAACGCTAAAATTAATATCGTATAACCAAAATTGTGCAAAAAATCCCACAAAATTTTGACAAACGATAAACCGAACATAATAAATCAAAATAATCAAAATATACAAAATGGCTGACGTTAAGGGGCCGCTGGAGAGCCAATCAGAGGCCAGTTGTTTAGTTCTGTCCATACCTGTGTAAATCTACCTTGGTCAAAGGACGTCCAGGTTCTGGATCATAGTGCGCCGCTTGCGACCCCCTTCCTTGAGCATTTAACTCCCGCCTCGCCTCCTGCCGTCACCCACACCTTCTGCTCGCTGCGTAATCCCACCGAAACACCCGCGGATCAAAGGTTCCCGGAATCCGATTTAATGTCACATCACTCAATCTCTGATGAGCCGTCCCCTCCAGCCGAGGGACATCCCGGCCATGTTTACATCGCGTTATTGACTTGTTTTGTTCTCGCTTCACTCAACTATCAGATTATTTTACCCGGGACTTGTTTTGATTCTCGGTCGTTTCTTTGCTAACAGGTGGACACCACTCATTTTTGCAATGGACTCTTTCTAACTGCGCTCAAGTAGCAGTGATCGCGATAAGCTCCGATTTGATCGGAAAATGTATCTTGATTGATTCGACGTCGATTTATTGCAATATTATTGGGTAACAAATTGCGATAAAATGCGATTTCATCCCGAAAATTTGCGATTAAATCGTGATTTTATTGACTGCGATTAATTGCTAATTATTGAACGAAAACTCGTGATAAATTGATATAAAATATTGATTTTATTAGAGATAAAATTGGACCAATGATGAGGAACGCCGTTCAAATGCTGATGATTCTAGCGATTTCATCGCCAAAAAATCTTTAAAAATTTGTAATTTAATTTCAATGTATTGCTATATTTTCGTTGGAAAGTATTACTTGGATAGCCTAAGTCTTTGTCGTTTCCTAAGATGATGAAGCGTAAATCCATTTCAGTCAAACATACTTTTTTTCAAGCAATTTTATTAACATTTTCTTTCTACTTTGTTTGTTTCAGGTAAGACCATAAGAATATCTTAGTTGCTCTATGAAGGTCTGTACTTATAAATACTCTTTAATTTCCATAAGGTTTTGGATTGGGACGATTATTACGAAGCCTAAAAATGCAAGCATACTCATGTCATTGAGAAATTAAAGTGATAAATGGGCGTATATGTTATTTCCGTCTGAAAAAAACCACTTCAATTTATTTTCTTCCTACATTCTACAGTTGTAGGATAAGAACCACCTTCACACTCGTCTTTTTACTCTTAGACGCTCCTGAAGACCTGAGCAAAAAATTGCTTGAGTGAACCTTTTTTGGCCTGAAATTACCTCAAGAGAAATATGGTTTTTGGTTATTCTAACGGCGTTTATTCAATAAAGGGAATCAATTTGTCTTACATGTAGAATTGACTCATCGAAAATAGTTCACATAAAGTCCCCTTCGGGTGCAATGTGAGGACAGCATTGGACTTTGCGTAAAACAAATTCCTTGGGCATTTAGGGGTTGAAAGAAAAAATGTCGTAGAGATAATCGCACGTCTGTAAATTTCTCTGGATAAAATGCGCTCCATCGAGAGAATCACGAACATTTTCTCTTCAAATTTTTATACTTTTTAACAATTACATTATGATTAAAATTCCATCGAAAAAAAGCGAAAACTTCCTATAAAATTTTGTTTTATCAGGAGATATTCCAGTTATTGTTCATCGCCCGAGAGGGCGATACTGGTCTGCATCAAATATAAATTTGACGTATTTCTGTCAAACGGAACTACGTGCAATATGACATGAGCCCTGATATGTATATATTCTTACGGGTCTTAGGGCTCATGTCTTAATGCATATAGTTATGTTTGATAGAAATACGTCCAATTTGGCATCGCCCGGACTTTCATACACGTTTTTCCTTAGTGCTCTAGAGTGAAGCCGCCTTAATTCATTGTAAAGAAACCGAGGGCACATTAATGCCTTAGCTGTTTGCACTGTTAGCATTTCCTAATCTGTAACGAGAGAGTTACGCCTAACTTTCTTACTGGCTCGAGAGGCCGATACTTTAACCCTTTCATCGCTACTAAATTCCAAGCAAACGATACAAAATACATAATCTCTTTATGACATTGCAACAGACGTTAGCAGCGTGTGACGAGCGTGTCGCTTTTATTTGCGCCTATCTCGAAAGCCGACGTTAAAACCGAATCTGCCAATTATCCGATGAGCCACGAACTACAAGCATTCTTACAGAGTTGAGAGCTTACACAAAACTAGATGGATTAGGGTTTTTAACATGGACCAATTCAAATAACTTAGTTTCGCGTTGCTTCTCGAACGCCTAAAGTTTCGAACGCCGCCGGGTGTCTTGTCGAAGGGATTATCGGTCTCATATAAAGTGCGAGAGGGTGGGAGGCGTGCTTTGCGATATATCGATTGACCTGCCGTTTGAACCTACGGAAAAGGATCGATACACAGGGTGTTCGCAACGAACACCTTTACAATCGATTCTTTACCATAGCGCCAATTGGGGAAATGTCGATAGTCGATTATCACGCCTCGCCCCCGGTGGGGGAGGGGCGCAGACGAATGACGTGGATCGGATTAATTATTGTTCAGGGCTGCAGTAGTTCGCAATGCCGTTGCAACAGATATTAATTCAGAAGTAAACAAACAAGATCGCTCCCCTTGTCGCCATCCTTGTTTCAGGAAGACAACGGCGTCTAATTTCCTGAAAAAAATGGAGTTTTGAAGTCTCAGGCAGGTATTGACCGAGCTAAGGCAAAGGGAGCAGAATTTTTTCGTTCTTCTAAAAAACGACGCACCCATCGTTGACTCCTCGATACACAGTAAACAATAAAAATGTCGAATTGGACCTCGTTTGTTACGTTGATCGTAGGGGTTGACGTTTTGCGAGATCACTCAAAATGGTGGCGGGAGTTAATACTCCAGATCCTGACGGAGAATAACAAAACAGATAAAAAGTCGTCGGTTGTAGGCGAAAATGTCTTACTTTCCCTGAATTGGACGTATTTTTGTGTATTTGCCTGTTGCGTACTTCAGCTACAGCAGGGAATGGCTCAAAAATCACGATGAGAAATTCTGAAATACACCCCTACCTTCACAATCTGAGTAAGAACTATGTGTTAAATCTTAAGCTTCCCGCATTAAAACGATACCAAGGCTCAGGTGAAGATTTTGTAAGAGGAGGAAGTCGTTCCATACAACCCTTCTGCACTAGAATGCTACGCGAAATTCAACATGGCCGACGTCATTCCTCCAAAACACATGTGGCGAGGTGGGATTTTCTCAACCATGGGCGTGTTCATATTAACATTTTACGTGCGTCGATGAAGACCGTGGTGCTTCCGCACGATTTGCGCACGAAAACGTCGGCCTTCCTGAATACTGTGTAACACCTTAGTGTGCAAGGGTTGAGTGGAACGACTCCTCTTACAAAAACTTCATCTGTGCAGTAGTATCGCTTTTAAAGCGGGAAGCTTAAAGAAACGCATATTTCCTACGCAGTTTGTGGAGTTCGGAGCATATTTGAGAGTTTTCAGTCACGTACATCGTGATTTTAGAGCCATCTTATTTGAGAATCAAGTGGTCGTTTTTTTTTTTTTTTTTTTTTTTTTCCTGCTCTGGATGAAGTTTGCAACAGGCCCATCTGGTTGTTTCTCCGTCTGGGTCTAAAGTTTTAACGTCTTGACATGTATATAGAGCTATCTCGCGGAGCGTCGAACATAAATTTTTTACTGTGCAAAAATGTGATTCATTGCATTCAACAATGTGCTTTTACTGCTGTATCCATGCACTTGGTCTCTTACCTTTTTTACGTTCGAACAAACAGAAACGCAATGAGGATTATTTTTTATCATCAAAGAGTCTATGTTGAAGAGAGTATCTAGCAAATCCTATCCGATCGAATTTAAGCTAGTTTTGAGGTGACCTAGGAACCCTTCATTTCAATTTCGATCATTTCATGAAGTACAGCGTATTTCAACGGGATCGGCCAGAATATGCCTAAATGTGTTTTAAGTTGCCTACTTTCTTCTCGCATTTGAAAATATCGCGGGTATCAACAAAGTAAATCCTCGTCGGACTCACAATTTTTCCTTCATGCTTAGTATTTCTTGTAGCAGTTGCTTCCCTAAAATTGAAGCCGCTTTTTGGGAGGTTCTTCGCTTCAAGTTGTGGACAGAAAATTCGTCAATTAATCGAGAATCCGGCAATGATGCATGTAGGAAGCGAGTGCAAGGGTGCATCAGCCTTGGACGACGAGACGACTCCCAAATCCATTTTTGGCTTTATTCCAGCTCGGCTAAATGTCTCTGGCTATCATTTTTCCTTTTATTTTTTAACTCTTCCCTCCCCCCTTCCCCACGTCTTCCTCCCCCACACGGTCGTTTGTCTCCTCGCCATTTCGAGTCTGGAGTCGGATCTTGTCCAGCTTCAATTTCTCGAGTGCAACGAGTAAATCAGCCCGCGTTCCGATGAAAAGCTGTGTTTTATCTTGCCCGTGTTGTTTTTTTATAAGACTCTCACGCTCGTAAATATTTCTCTCCGGCTATTCTTTTTTAGAGGATCTCAATTAATGTCAGGTTTTTTCGGTTGCTTTGCGCGGTTGACGCTATGGGTGTAGTCACTGTTTGCAAAACGGGAAGAGTGATGGATTTAGGGACCGATCGCGAATTACGCAACGAGAAAAATAGATTTTTTTTTTTTTTTTTTCCAGCACTGGAAAAAAACACATTGGATCTAGAGTCCAGACTCTTGAAAACATTGAAAAGAAAAAGGACTCTTGATTCAATCAGATTTAGGCTTAAGTCAAAAGGAAATCCGCTCAAATTAAGAGGCTTGGTTCTTGATTTAAGCTAAAAAATCTGATTGAATCAAGAGTATTTTTTCTTGTCGATGTTTTCAAGAGTCTGAACTCTAGATTCAATGTGTTTTTTTCCCAGTGAGTTCCACCCAATTCCTAAAACGCGTACGAAGCTTAAAAGCTCTATTAATGGGCACCATGAAATTTCACTTGAAAAATTTTACTTGAAAAATATTCGGCTGATGTCTTTTCACCTTGATATATTCCAGTTGCGATAAGGTGTCGCAGAGCGTCTTGGGCACCAGGGGATTGGTGCGCTTTAAAAGTGACTAATACATTCTTATATACTTTTTTTTCTCCTGGAGATTGAACATTCATTCCGACTAAAGACATTCCAGCTCACGTTGAACCTTGAAAAAAAATTTCCCTTTGGATATCCGCATAAAACAAATAATGTAAACATGGACATTGGAAAATTTAAAGAAAATTGAATGTCCAACTGCAGAACAACAAAGGTCAAATTTCATAGGAATAATTTTTTCGACCTCTTTCTTAGGTGCACTGAGAGAATAATGAAACAAGGTGGAAGAGACCAGGGGTGTCACCGCCACGGTGGATGACGTCCAAAACCCGACTTTTCAAGGGGCGATATCTCGGTTAATACAGAAGATTCAAAAACGCCTTCAATTGAGGCGTGATACATACGCGTTCCGGAGAGTTCAAATAGTTGTATCCCTGCGCCTTAGCAAGGCGATGGAAGCTTAACATTGGAGTAGCGTCCCCGCTTGGTTTTTCGGTTTTCCTGTGCCGCTACCGCTACTGCAGTTTCGACCGTTACGGCCGTAGTTTAAGGGCGCTAAAGCCAGGATTGTATTTCGCAAATGGATATTTTTTGCAGAATAATTAAAAATTAAGACGCAGGAGTAATTTAACTATAATAAAAGGAACTCAAATCAACAATGTAATGCAAAACAATTTGAAAAATCTCGTCATTTTAATATTGAACGTAGAAAGTCGCTGTTTAGACACATCTCATTATTTTTAGCTAATCTACAAGAATCAAGCATCAACACATGATTTAGTGACTAGCGCAACCGACTCATTGATGGGTGTGATACGCATTTGGACATCAACCATTGGAGATAATTCCGAATTACCCATTTACTCTGTAGGCGTGATTCTCTCGTTGGAAAGCTGACAACTTCGGTTGGATACACGCCTGACAATATCGTCACCTTCCGCCCAAAGTATCACAAGCGCTATGCGACGTTTACAAATTTCCGCCGCCATTTTATTTTTTTACACGGAAATTATCGGTTGAATCTACTTGAAAATTTCACTTAATTTTATCGGCAGTACATAGAAAATTCAGGGAGATTCTCGGAAAGCTTCGTTGAACAATTTCTCTGTAAAAAAATAAAATGGCGGCGGAAATTTTTAAACGTCGCACGGCGCTTGTGAAACTTTGGGTGGAAGGTGACGATATGTGCTAAATGCTAACACTATTTCCCATATGTTTAATATACAGAACTCAAATTTTATCACAGAATCTGGCGACATCGGTCGGACCGCTTGTTCCCTTTGATTGTTATCCATTATCATTTATTGCACACACCACTGCGTGTTCGACTCAGATCTCGGTGGGCGGGTGGTGCCTTTCACATTTGAGTGTTTACCCTTGCCCCCCGCCACCTCCCGCGACCACTCCTCCCGTCGTAATTACGACACCTACAAGCGCTAACGTCAGTTCTCAGGGGTCAGCCCTCAAACTAGCCCTTAATCACACCTTTGAATCGTGCTTATCTCCTCTCGCGATAACATATATAACCCGGTAAATGCACCTTCATTCACCCCAGGGACTCGTTGATATCCTCCTCAGCTACACGCAGCTCAATTTAGGTATGAGCACTCGTGATCATGCGATAAAATCGAATTGAAGTCGGAAAAATAAAGTGCTAACGCAGCGTTTAGGTTGTCAACGTGGGGCTGGTTTGATGAGAGCCCAAATTGGACGTATTTATGCTAAAAGGAAGTATGTCTCATGCAAACCCTATTATGCATATAGTTCCTTTTAGTATAAATACATCCGATTGCTTATTTAACTACCCTTATATTCGATTTTACATACATAAGTCGGATTATCAAGATCAGTACCCCAGAGCCGAACCTTACTCACATTTTTAGAAAAATCGAGTTCGTGGCATTTTGGAAATTTCCATTAACGGTTCCGAGAGTGTGGAAAATTTGGTAGTCCTATCTTCCGCCGGTTATGAAATACGGAGTTTTACAATTGCGATTTACATTGGAATCAAATGGGACCGATGCACGGTTTTTTCCTTATACCTTGAAAAGGCTTAAAAGGAGCTAGGTACATTTTGACTCCGGGGTGCTGATATTATATCAATAAAAATGGTTTAAAAATTTACCACAAGTTGTCTTTTTCTGGCGTAAATGACCATATTCACCGTGGTTTTCTATATAAACAGCTTCTTTCATTCAGAGACAGCAGGATTTACTAATGATTAGGGTGGTTTAAGTAGATCCCTAACATAGTATCAAATGAAAAGAGCAATTTTGACAAATCTCAAGGTAAATTCAACAGCTTAAATCTGAGAATAGACTTTTGGAAGATCTGATAATGATTTGCCCCTACAAAAGTTAGAATTAAAAAAAAAATAAAAATAAAAACTCTGGTTTTAAATTTGGTAAGGAAGGTTTTTACCTATTTTAGTCAAAAATATACAATTTTTCCCTCCGTATTTCTTATTTTTTGCAGCAGCAAATTTTTGTCATCCTTTGTAAAGAGTCTACTCCCAAAAATATACCGTTAAATTTTGGTTGAGATTCTTCTTCCTTTTATCGTGTTAAACGGTAAGGATAACACTTAACCTGACTTAATCACAATGTAATAGCATAATAGGCCTCCTAAAGTAAAAAGTTTTTTGAGGAATAACTATGATCACAATCCTAAATGATTCATTTGTGCGCATTTCTTACCAGAATTTTGACCGGCTAAATATTCAGAATTTAGTAAACTGTAAGTGTGAAGCACTTACTAAGCAAAAGATGACCATTAGCAAGTCCATTTGCCAGCAGCATATCACTTCATTACACGGATAGGAAAAGAAAGAAAAGTTCGATAAAAACCGAGCAAGGAATCTAACTGCACTGGATACAAGAGAGACAAAAAGAAACAACTCTTGCGTCTTGATGCAGTGCCAACTGCTTGTAAAAAATATTCGCCTCAGTTCAGCAGCAATGTGTCCTCCGGAAGTTATTCTCGAGTCGCTGGTGGCCAAACTGTCGATTTGCGTCGGCATGAACCGATGGTACCCTTTCATAGACGTCGTTAAGTGTTTTTATGCTGTGAATTATTTCCGAAGGAGTCAACACTCGGCAAATAATCCGTGATAAATGAATGGGTATATATGCATGTAAACGCGACTTGATCAGTGGCGTGGCGTGAATTGCGATGTATCGATTGTTTTGCCATTTGAACCTATGGTAAAGAATCGATTATTAAGGTGTTCGCTGCGGACACCCTGTTTATCGATCCTTTTCTATAAGTTTAAATGGCATAACAATCGATACATCGCAATTCACGCCACGCCGCTGGTCCACAAAAGATCACTCGCGTACTTCGTACTTCATCTTTAACTGGCCTTAAATAATTACATTCCATGAAAATCGGCATCTGAAAATTTGAACGTTGCCGAGTTTCTGCGAGAATATTGTAATTTTCTGGAAAACTTGTGGTATTATGATTTTTTTTTTTTTTATTTTTAGGAAATAATAAAGGACCACTAAACAAGGTGCAAATTTAAGATAGCATTTAAGCCACATTCGTCATCTTTGATTTTCAAATTTTAAAAATGTGACTATAAATTTGCTTTTCCTAAAAAAAAATACCATCTGACACTAAGTTTCACGAAAATCAATCAAACAGGAGCCGAGATAGCATTTAGGCTCACAACTTGGATTTTTGAATTTTGAAAATTTGAGTTACAACTAAAGTTTCCTGTCAAAGAGTGCCACCCGGTACCAAGTTTCACAAAAATCTATCGAACAGAAGCCAAATATCGTGGGATTGTATGACTTCTCACAGTGGTAACCGATACCCGTCAAATTACTTACGTCAGTGCGCCTTCATTTCTGTCTGATACTGTGCAACACTTCTGAGGCTGAATAGTTGCTTGCAGCGCCTTCGACAGTGCAGCTTCGACTTGACGGCAGAAGATCACAATTGCCGCTTGAATTCCACTCTAGCGCGTGCGCAGTTACACATTTTTCTCATCACTGACGGTGAAATAGAAAATTCATACCTCAATTTGTAACGTTGCAAGTTTTTGAATGCCTCTTTTATGTGATTATATTGATAAAATATGTCAGCATTATGTAATGTTTCCTCTTGTCAAAATTTCACGCAGAACATGTTTTGTGCGATGAAAATTACTGAAAGTAACTTCCAATCGACGTCTTTCGATGCATGAATTCAATCTTTTTTCGTTAATAAAAACTATATTCTTCACGAGTTAAATCACACACTAAACGTTACCTTGACAGTGTTGGTGGTGTAAAAGTATGAAAACTTCAATCTCGGAGATTTCGCGCAGCTATTGCAAGTTGTTTACACTTTGAAGGGTGGAAGCTGGACACTGCCTGTTTAGATTCCTAAAAAGTATGAAAACTTCAATCTCGGAGATTTCGCGCAGCTATTGCAAGTTGTTTACACTTTGAAGGGTGGAAGCTGGACACTGCCTGTTTAGATTCCTCCATTTTAGTGCGCAATTTAATTCGAGTAGACCCTGGCTTTTCATGAGAGCAGGAAATTCAAATATTTCGTAACCAATTATTGAATTAAAACGTTAATACCCTGTTACAGCATTTCCCGTTTAACTATCGTTTTTATGGAAAGTTTTGAAGAGAAAACATACATGAGAATTCCCCAATTTGTATCTTGTCTAACGTGGGTCATTGCAAGGATCCAGAATCACTTGAAAACATTTCAGTGTAGCATTTACTTAACTTCTCTATTGATAGCCGGCCGGTCTTTCTCCTGTAGCGTTGGCTCTTTCATCAGAAGGACGCGGGTTTGATGCCGCTCCAGTCCTCCAAGCGACCCAAGTTTGATGATCTCAAACAACGGTTTCTAGGGGCCGGTTGTTGATTAGGGTTGGATAAAGGAAAATGGGACTTTAAATGTAGGTTTTGGATCGCCTCCTTGAGGTAACTTAAAGAGATTTTAAAAAAATCATCCGTTGAAATTTGACAACATTCGAATGTTCATGAGACATTCTTTCATTGCACGAAAGAATACATCTGCATGTAGCGGTGGAATTTCAAATCACTCCACGTGTACGAGAGTTGCAATTTAGGAGCTGGATATTTTAATCAAACTGTACGAAGAGGATGGTGAATCTACCCTGAGTGAATTTACAGTAATCTAACTTTGAAATTTGAACGACAATGTTTATTTCTCGAGTTGATTCTGAAAAGTTAAAATATCTCTACGATGTCGTGAAAAACTTGCTGAGAAGAAATTTCATCTTAGCTGGTTTGCTTCTCTGCTCTGATAACTTCTCGATATGATGCAGCTCTTTTTTTGCGGTCCTTTGCTTTTGTCTTTGGTCGGAACTAAATTTTGTTCAATACTGTTTATCAAATTTAACTTTTTTTAGTTTATAATCTCATTTTCACTTACTTAAATGTTATTATTTTCATTCTTCAATGTTGTTGTTTCTTCTTTTCCAAATCTAATCAATCCGTGTGTTTGGTATGTTGCAGGTAAGGACTGAATTTAGACAAAAGAAGGAGGTCCCTATCTTTACTGTGATCCATATTCAAGTTGGTCGATTTGCATTTACGTTTTAATTCTGTTATAACATACACAATATAGCCCATAAACTGATGAACTGCTGGTCCATATTACCTCAGGGTTTGTTATATCAATTTGATTTTATTGCCGTTTCGGTGGGTGCCTTTTCATCATATATTTGTTTGAGAAAAGTTCTGATGAGAGGTAGGAAAATAATATGTTTTCATTTACTTAAATATCACAAAATTCCTGAGAAAAAGAAATGGCTTTGTCGAGGAGCAAACAGCCGTTGAGCTGCAACACCACAGAAAAACTATCACTTGAAAAACCACGCATTTTCAGCGGATGATCATGAAACACACAAAAGTCTATCGAAAACACCAATCTGCTAATACCGAGTGTCGGATGTTTAGGATGTGTGTGCTAAGACCTAAATTCTGGTTCAGCTGTAGCTGCCCTTACAGTTATTTCTACATTTTCCGTGATATAAAATTAATCGTGAAGGTCAAAACATCAGCATTTTGGTCTCAGGAAACATAGCTAAAACATCCAAAATGATGGGTCAGCATTTCATTTTTATTTACTTTTGGGCTGTAGGATTACAGGGGCAAAATTGAATGTTGAGATAGTATTTATACTGTTAAAAAAATGTGCGACAAGTATCAAATGCTGATTTTACATTTAAAAAAATGCTAATTCAACGTTGAATTTGTTCATTTAACCGTGGATGTAATTAACATAGCATTTCTTTATTGAAAAAGCATCTATTTTTGGATCGCGTTTAACAGAAAGGAACCAAGCCACATCAGCTGTTGCCAAATTTAACCGGGTAAGTCGATTTTTTACGAGAAAACGTTTGTGCGGATTCCTTTGAAAATTTTAAGGAATTTGCGTCGTACTATAGAGAAAATTCACTGAAATTCGCACGAAAATCCGCCCAACCGTTTTCATGTAAAAAATTCATTCGTCCGATTAAATTTGGCAATAGCTGATGTGGCTTGGTTCCTTCCTGTTTAACGCGGTCCACTTGTGACACATTTTTTCAATGTTAGAAATGCTAAAGCAACGTTCAACTTTTTTTCCGCGTACCGTGAACTTGGGGAAATGAGGTAACGATGTACTTGTCAATATCGTCGGGCCACTAAATATTGACAGAGAATCTTCGTGACCTTACATATTAACGAGCGTACGACCGTAGCGTCGGCCGTTTGTCACCTTAGGTGCATCGCATCATACTTGAGCGATCCCTCATTTACCTCACCGCATCGCCATCCAGCATTTTTACACTGCATGAGCCGGATAATAAACCCGTGGAGGGTAACTTGCAGTCCTGCGGGAAAGGTGTCGTTTCGTAGCCGGATGGGGAGTTTACAAGCCCCCCCTCCCCGCCGGCCTCGGTCGGGCGAACGCAAGCATTTTACGATCAATTACGCAAAGAATAAAGTATACTTAATTTCTCTATAAAGTAAATAAAACGAGGGGGAAAGTAAAAGTCAGTTTATTGCCGGGCGCGGGCGAGGTAAAAAATACGGCCCTGAAAGTGCGATCCGAGGGAGAATAATGTAAATGCACCGTAATGAGATAACGCATAAACAGGTTGCGAGGGTTTCAGGAGGAGGGGGGGCGGCGGGAAAAACGGAGGGGGAGGGGAGGTTGGAGCGGGTGGAAAGATGATTTAGGAGGAGTGTATAGATGATAGCACTTGAATTTATGGTCGGGTTTCCGAGCTTCATATAACGGCCCACGCGTTATTTATTGCATTCTTTCGGATTGTTTGTATCTTATTCAAATCCTCCTCATTAATTTCTCGCTCTCCGCGAAAAAGAATTGCGACCTCGTCGCCCCGTGCGATTTCCGCGGAGGTTATGGCTTCATTGAAGAAGCTGTGAGAAGCTATCTCTTAAGATCGCAATTTTTCCCGGTAAAAACCAAAATATTCCTCGGACAAATTCACAATTTTTTCACCAATTTGTATAAAGTCTTTTAAAGATAGTGTAAGGCTGCTGCTATGCTAAATTTAATAACAGTTTTACAAGTTTTTTTTCTCATTGAGTTCAGGTACCATAGCATCTATATAAGTATCGGGTGACTTGTTTGACCATACCAAAGATGCTGAAAATTTAAAATTAAAGTCTTTAATTAAATGCATTTTCGGACTCGTGTCTATCATTAGAAGATACAAAGGATATAAAGAAAGGGTAATAGTATTTTTCTCCTTTTTCCCCATATATTTTATACATCGTTAAATATGCAATCTGCAAAAAATGTCCTTCCTTGTTCTACTTAAGCGCTTCTTAATGGACTATAGTATCTATGTTATCTAGTAAATTCAGACTGTCTCTGCTGTACCAAAATCTCTCTTCCGTGAATACCAATTCTCTTAAGAGTCAGCCTCCCAAAATATTGCCATTTCAATCGCCGAAAGTAAGCAAACCGCGCTCCTACAATTTTCCGGGTATGCAATTTGCAACACACGCCTCCTTTGATCGTACAATAACCCTGAAGGTCATACACCCCAAATATTGTCTCTTCAATCCCAGAGTGTATGCAAACCGGCACTCCGGCGATTCTGCTGGTATGCAATCTGCAAAACACGCCACCTATAACCCCGGAAGTCAGCCTCCCCAAATATTGCTCCTTCAATCGCTGAGAGTATGCAAACCGCATCCCCGCAATTTTCGAAGCTATGCAATTTGCAATGCACGCCGTCTGGTGTCGTATCGCAGCGCATGGCAAGGAGGGCTCCGGAGCACGAGTACCTACCTGAGTCAAGCGGATTTAGCCGGAGCCCATCACGCAAGGAAAACACGGGGCAGGATATTTGGATAGCGAGAGAGGAAAAGGCGGAGTCGTTAAAATTTCAACTCTGCTCCGAGCAACAAAGAAAGAAATTCATTTCTTTCCAGTAGATTATCTCTGCCGCTCCTTGAGGAGCTCGTGTGAGAAATGCGCCGGAATTGTTATTTTTTCTACCCCAGAGATGTTGATCTTGAAGGTATGTGCATGATGTCGGAATCGCTGCCTCGCCGGAGAAGAAGAGATGGGGAGGGGGGCTATGGGGGGGGGGGGTGCGCGGCGAGGAGAAAAGTCAAAGCAAATAGAGAACCCTCCGTGACCGTGTTCCCAATAACCTAACAACCCCCGAATTACATTAGGCTCGCTTACCCCACGCGTCCTTCGCTTAGCATATCGTCGGATGTAATTGTTTAACCCCGAACGTTGTTCCCACGATTTTCCAAAAGCTAATTATGGATACTCAGAGGGATTTATCTGATGGTTGTGCTGTAACGCGATCCAAAGTCCCCCCCCCCTCACCCCATTGAAGCTTGAAAAAGCAGTTATATTTTTAAAGTTTTACAAAATTCATGGGTAAGTTGCGCTGATCACGGAATAATTTTTTGATGCTTGATTATTTCAAAGCAGCTAAAAATAATGAGATCCGTCAAAACAGTAACTTTCTACGTTCAATAATAACTAGGGTATCTCCTTTTGAAAAGTCGGGTTTTCGACGTCATCCTTCGCGGTAGTGACACCCTTGGTTCCTTCTACCTTGCCTCCATGCATCAGTCGGTGTGACACATATTTGCAATGGTTTTTTAACGTGATACTCGGATGAAAGCAAAATTGAAGAAATCAAAGGCGTCACTTTTGCGATACATGACGTCATAAACCCAATTTTTCAAAGGCCGATATCTCGGTTCATATTGAACGTAAAAATTTGCTTCTTGGGCGAATCTTACTATTTTTAGCTGATTCACGAGAATCTAACATCAAAGGAAGATTCTGTGATGAACGCAACTGGCCTATTGAGAACAAAACTCTCTGAAAATTTCAAGAGGATTATCAGAAAAGTTACATTATACAGGGAAAAATTTGACAGTCCAAATGCTCATCGGCGTTTTCCCTCGCTGGAAAAATTGGATTTAGAGTCCAGACTCTTGAAAACATTGACAAGAAAAAATACTCTCGATTCAATCGGATTTTTGCTTGAATCAAAAAGAAATCTGCTTAAATTAAGAGGCTTAAGAGGCTGATTTAAGCTGGATTCTGATGGAATCAAGAATACTTTTTCTTGTCGATGTTTTCAAAAGTCTGGACTCTAGATCCAATGTGTTCTTTTTTCCAGTGCTCAGCACAGCATTTTAAAGACGACCCACGTGTGCAAATTGGCATCGAGGAGGTGGATGATGCGGAGATCGGGTCGAGCTGGAAATCTGGGGAATTTGTTAAGTCACGGAGGGTGCCGAGAGGTCCCGTTGTTTTTCAGCGCCTCGAGTTGGGCTTCAAGTTGAGGAGTCGACAATGAACTAATGAGGGTCAGGCTCCTCGCGCTCCGGATCTTGCGTCCGGCACCCCCCCCCCCCCCNGGCCAACACAGCTTCACTTTTTTATGATACGTCAGGGAGAACGTGTTGAATGCAGGAGCGCGTCACCCTCCTCCCTCATCCGCACGACCCAGCTTCCAAATCGTGCGCTCCACGATTCGATTTAAAATCGTACTTTACATAATGATAAATTCTACTTTATTTAATATAAAAGTATAAGATTAACGCGTATGACGTTTCGGGGGAGAGAGGTTGGAGCCTGAAGCGATAAAAAGGCATAACCCCTAGCATTGTAAAAATCAGCACAAATGGTCTTCCATGACACAGGGTTATTCAAAAGTCACGCAACACTGGCCATAACTTTAGGTCTATCTATGATATTATAATGGATTTGTTGCGCACTGGGAACCTAACTGGCCGAGTGAGTAGACTTTTCGTAGATTAAATCGTTCGAAAATCACGTTGAGAATGCCGAAGATTTCTTAAATCTCATTTGTTGCGCATAATTTGCGTAGTATAGTCTTCTCAGCAATTTTTGCGGAGGTCACAGGTGATATTTCACCAAAGCAGTTGTAAAATACCGCACCGGGGTGAAATTATAGGATGTTGACAAACTCTATGGTAACCATATACGTGCCTAAAAGTTTAGGACCAAAATATGTTTTATTGATGTATATTTTTAAATAAATCCGGTGACGAGCCATTACTGATCTCAGCAAGAATGCATATACGTGGGTATTCAGAGAAATTTCACTCAAATTTAGTCACAGTTGCCCATCATTAGATTACTTGAATGGGGATAACGCAAAAAATGAGATGATATGAAAACTTTAAAATTTAGCTTTTACTCCTGCTATTGTTTTAATTCATGCATTAAAATAATGAAAGGGAAATTCTACGTTTTTTTATCATCCCTTCAATATCTTAGAATCACAATGTTAAATTAGATGAGTATCCATGAGAAAAGGCATCGTTTAGGGGACTACGACTAACTGCATGCAACGGGCTGATTAACAACTTCGGATGGCTTGTTTTTTTCATAAAGCTCGGTACATTTCTTTTTATAATGTCACAAAACTTCTCATCAGTGAACAACACATTAATATTTTTAAAACTAAAAATCCAGGTGCATTTAATGCTCAAAAGCGTTGTGGAGTATATCTCACATTATAAACGCAGAGATGAATAATTATCCCAGCACAGATTTTCCTCTACTAAAGTCTGCAGATTTGTGCGTAAATCTGGTAACCATGCTCCAGCTCTCCTTCCTAAGTAGGTTAATGTGTGTCTTCACCACTTCAGTTTTTGTTTTAACCCTAAATATCAATTTTTATTTTACATAGGCCCCAAGTCCAGCACACCGCGGGTTTTCACGCACGGCGATGCAAGAGACAAAGATGGATAGTTTCCCCCCGAGGGAAACGGGCGAAAGAAAACTCGATAAAAAATTCCGTGAAAATATACTCGGTAAAAAATTGTGATGTTGAAGCTCACAGGAAAGATACCCCGTCTAATTTAATTTTTTATCTCATCAGAGAGCGCAAACCTCTGCTATTTTTAAAGAATGCAATAACGCATTTAAACTATTTCCTTTGAGCGGTGCTGACATAACAAAGTGTAGCGTTGAAGGAAAAAACACTTTAACTCGTCTCAGAAGTGGCATACCTTGCATTGTTCCCCATTCATTACCATGCAAAAAAAAAAAAAAAAAGTCTTGTCACACAAACATTCAAATGTCGTCAAACATTTATTTCAGCAATGTGGCACGTGCTTTGCAATACATCAATTGATCCGCCATCTGAACCTGTAGAAAAGGATCGATAAAAAGGGAGTTCGCAACGAAAACCGGTATAATCGATTCTTTACCATAGTTCAAATGGGGGAGTATCGATAATCATTCATTTACGCCTCACCGCTAATCTACTTATATGCATTGTCAAGAGGCCCAGTGTACAGATTCTAACTTCAGATAGAAGAATCGGTTGAAAGTAAGTTGCTGACAAAAGGCCAGAATCCAGCGCGGAATCTTATTTCGTTTTAATTAAAACTGATAAGTTTGCATACTCATGGAGATGGCCTGTTCAATTGCCTTTTGAGCTCATAAACGGATGGACCGTATCCAAGGCCGAACATTTCCATTTGAATGCTCCGTCGCACAGTGGAGTCAATGGCATAATTCAAACATAATTTGGAAAGTTTAAAAGCTTCTATTCCCGTGAATTCAAAACGTACAAGTTTAAAATTGGCTCCATATGTTTTTTTCGGAAAATGCCCTTCAAGTTAGAAAGATATCTTTGAATTTACGATGTAATGACATAAAGTCAAGAGTTAACATTTGCAAGTTCTAAATTTCAAGTTTGATTTCTTCCAATACCGCGTTCCATTGTGCGCCGGCGGTCGATTTATAGAATGAACGAAGTGAAAAAGATTCCTTCAGCTGGAAATTGCGGCTATGAGTGCACCCTAAAGAATTCCTGTCGATTTTTCATAATCACTGATGAAAATTTTTATCTCTGAAGTCCCATTGGAAAACTGTCTCTTCGCCCGCGATTCTTTTTCTCGTGAAATGATACTGCTCATAAAATGCTGTAACAACTGAAAACTTCGAGAAAAGAAAATTGGCGAAAAGGCGCTCTATGCTATTTTGCCTGAAATTTTAAAGGTAGGCCAGATAGTATTCTCTGCCCAGCAATTGTTAACTTAAGCACGGTTACATGAGACGACATGAGCTGAGTAATACGTTGAGACATATTTTATTTTTTAGCGGTAGTGTAGTTTTCTCAAAATTGATGGATGAAATTTCGGTGAGCGAGTTTTTTCATCTCGACGGTGCTCATCCTCTTCGAGAAACCTAAAAATGTGCCTACATAGAAAACAGCTGAGCACTTCCCTAATATGAACGTATTAGAGCTTTCTGGCTTGCTTGTTCTCTAGAATGTGCAACTTATGTGGTTGGAAAAAGAAACCATTCGAGGTTGATCAAAGGAATGGGCACAAATAAAACCAGCCAGACCAAACTATACTGCTGTGCTAAGGAAAAACGCTGTATGAACACTCGAGAGTTGCCAAATTTCTTCAGATAAAATGTTTATTTTTTAAGGAAGTCATGCATATTTTTCCTTGACATTGTTTTTTGGATATTCTGGATTAAGTTGCAAAGAATATTGTCTTGAAAATTGGAAGAAAACTATTCATAGCTTTCTCAATTTTTTTTTTTTTTTTAAATTAATCAAAACTTTGCAACGCCGGGGGTTCATACGCCGTTCTTCCTTAGCTCGGCAGTATATAGTAAAGCAGGAAATGAATCAAATCCCGCGGGTATCGGAACTAAATGAACATTCAATCACCGATGAGAAATTCGCATCAATTAGAAGAATCCATCATTGAGGATCCCTCTCGTTTCCGTATCCGCGCGGAGCTCAACCCATCGCGGAAAATAAACTTTCGAAACTTTTTTGCGGCGAGGCGGAGGAATGGGGGCGGATCGGGGCTAGCGCTGTGAGTGACTTTCCCCGCTCAAAAGTGGCGAAGAAAACACACAATTCAATATTGCCACCAAAGCGGAACGCCTTTCTTCCTGCCGATCCGAAAATGTCAGCGGCAGCGTCTAGGGATTGATATCTACGCGCTACGCCCTAAAAAATGAATCCTTGTCAATGACGGAAATCCAGGGCACAAGTATCAAATACCACTTTTAGATCTTTGTTCGGCTAGGCTTTCACTTCGTGCTCTTTTTTTTCGCTGGGTGTGCGTGAGGAAAGTTTGCGATGGTGAGCGATTAAAGGTCACACTCCACCCTAGTTGCTACATTAGCTATATAGAGCACAGACCCGAAGACCTGTTTATTCCATATCATAAAATTAGAAAGCTGCTTACTCCAAGTTTCACGTTTCGACACATTTGAATAAAAAATAATTTTTTTCATCGTGACGTAAGCAGGGCATTGGTCTCTATCACGTGCGTATACTAATGATTCGCAGAGCTTAGGTCACAATCGAAATACCCAAGTAGTGAAGTATAGAATGACAATAATTGGATAAAATTGCAATTTTAAATACAATAGAATTGCAATTGTTACCATGTACTTGCCATATTTTAGCATCATTTGGTCTATACAAGTCGATTAAAAACGGCCATCCGAATGAATTCTATACATTAGGAAAATAGGTGTCAAGCAAGGAAAAATCGCTATTCACTTTCATTTTATCGCAATGAATTTCATAAAGAGGATAGATGGATAGCAACGCTCCGATGAAGTATCATTAGTTCGTGATTGGCAACATTAGTTTTACAATGTTATTCCGATTTATATGAAAACCTATTCTAATTTATTAGGTTTTGTCTTTTGATTTACATCCTTCTCATGATTTGTGAGTATCGCGCGGTGTATAATTTTTACATTAATACAAGTTGTAATTACTTACATTTTCCAGATTCGTTTCAAGTTTTTATGACTTCCAAGAACCCTTTAGTTTCCTTTCGATACACGCTCTAGATCGAGATACGTCCTTATTTTTGTTTCAATATCGGTCCGTGATGGAGGGCACAAATAAGTATTCATAAACAATATCACTCTGAAGCAAAATCAATTCCTGGCGTGACTTATACGTACTTCATACAGTGCATTAGTGGACGCATGTCTGGACCTGACGTTACACTTTGACCCATTTACGGACGTTTGCATTTTATGACTGATACATATGATCCCCTCGGTGCAATCGATCCCAACATTAACTAGAAATAATATCCTTATGAAATGTGTAAACATACAAGAACTGCGAGTTATATTCCAGTGTCCTCGTATCGTTTTCCGATATTTTTGTTTGACCCCTCCACGCCAAGCTGAGTCAACCTGACCCGAGGTTTGTAATAAATATGTGCCTCACGGGTTTTCAAGGGATCGGTACATGCGAGCTTTAGTCATAGTTCTACAAATATAACGTAAAAGAGAGGCAAACATCAAATTGAAAAAGAAAATCGAGTGTTAAGGAAATTTTTTTTGACGAATACTCCGAGAAATCTCAAGCCAGGTAAAGACATAACTATCACTTCTGGGAGAGCCATGGGGTCGGTTCATACGCGCTTTAAATACAGGTCTACAAATACATCCTAAAAATAACTTAGAAATTCAATCGAGAAGAAGAAAAGAATCAGGAGTCAACACAGCCAAAGATAGGAGAGACGTAATCGGTTATCGTTTTTAAAACGTTCCATCGAATTTCAGTGACACTCCATTGACAGCATAGAGCGAAGCAATGCGGATTTACACGCCTCGCGCCATCGCGCCTTCAATTTTGCAACTGCAACCCGGACATCCATCAAGTACGAATAGTTGTATCTCTGCGCCGTCATCGATGCGCGTTCCTCTCCTTGCTCTAAATCCATGCCGTGTTGGATCCGCTCGCTATACTTGGACCGCGTGGAGCAGGAAGAAACCTAGCCTCATCAACTAATGCCACATGAAATTGGTCAATTTGAATTTGCGGTAAAGTTGCGCTTTTTGAACCGCGTGTTTCTCAGTTTACGAGTTACTTTTTCACATTTTCAATAGGAGCGTCATATTTTATTTGTCTTTTACATTTGGAACCCATACTATGCCGTGCTAAGAAAAAATGCCGCATGAACCTTCAGACGTTGCCAAATTTCCTTCGATAAAAACCAAATTTCCTGGTAAACTTATGAATATTTTCTTTCCAATTTTTCTGGTAATTTTGTTCGCATTTTCACCTAAATTCCCTGAAAATTTCAAGGAAAAATATTCATACCTTTCCTGTAAAATACACATTTTACTGAAGGAAATTCGGCAACTCTCGAATGTTCATACGGCGTTCTCCCTTAGCACGGCAGCATTGGGTACTAAGACACATACACTGGAAAAAAAACACATTGAATCTAGAGTCTAGACTCTTAAAAACATCGACAAGAAAAAACACTCTTGATTTAATCAGATTTAAGCTTAAATCAAGAACCAAGCCTCTTAATTTGAGCGGATTTCCTTTTGATTTAAGCGTAAATCTTATTGAATCAAGAGTCCTTTTTCTTGTCAGTGTTTTCAAGAGTCTGAACTTTAGACCCAATGTGTTCTTTTTTCCAGTGTAGTTTAGCTTATTCTAATCAAATCTCTTTTAAATTCAGTTAAGTTTTTTTTTTTTTTTTTTTTTTTTTTTTCTTATTAAAGCAATGTAATTTTTGGATTTCTAGAGTAAAATCTCCTTTGAATTAAGGTCCCTATTACGACTGCATGGACCGTGCAGTGAAAGGAAAGCGCGAGGGTCGCATTTTCAAGGGAGGCGCGACGCCGGGGGCCCCGGTAGGCGTATAGCTCTACAGGTGACCCGAGACGGTATGGCTCGGCGAGCGGAGCGCCGCGAGAGATAGGCAACCCATGCGTCATGACACTTGTTGACCTTATACCTGTGACTGTGGCGGCTCCACTGCACCGTGATCTTTGCCCCCTGCCCCCCCTTCCAATACGCCTCCCCGTGGTTCCGGTTTCACCCCCTTGCGCCCCTTTCCGCGCCCTCCCCGGTCGCGCTGCGGCTGTGCCCGCGAAAAGGGCGCCCTGATTTATCGCAATTAAAGAAATTGGAGTGAAAACAACTGTCGCTGGGAGAGTGACGGAATATTTATTTGCCTGCGGAGCCGCGGTTGCGAGGCTGTGGGGGATATTCTCCTGTGTCAGCGATGCCGTGTTACTGAAGACAGCTTTAACCACATCAGTGGAATTTTTAGAAAACGGACTGAGCGGTGTCCGATTGGAAAATTGAGTCCTCTATCCTTCTTAGAATTGTCAATAATCGTCTGAAAGACACTCGGAAGTCAATCGGCAAATTAATCGAAAATTGCTATGCGCAAGAAGCGCATAACTTTGGTGGACTTGTAATTCAAATACGCGTTTTTTTAGAAAATAAGTTTGACAACTGATTAGCCAAATTATCATTATATTTGTGGTAGTACCGATATGAGTTTATTTTACGAGGTGCTTTAAAATCGGAGGCCATTTACACCTCTAGAAAAAATTAAGATGGGGTGTTTACAAATCCAAAGAACCTAGGTAAAATTCCATCACTGGATCTCAAATATATGACAGTGTGACATAGGGTTAGATTTTGAGTTTACTACAGCGCATAAATTCGGAAAGTTTTAGAGAATGGGTACTCAAAAGTAGATTCTTTGGAGAGTAAAGAGGACCACGGGAAATGCGTTTTCGCTTTTCTTGGCTGCGTGTGCAAAACCAGAAGGACGGGTTCGATCATAGTTGGCGTTACGCAGCATTGCGACACAGTGGCGAGGTGTGAATGATCGATTGTCGATATTTCCCAATTTGCAGCTACGGTGAAGTATCGATTCTTAAGGTGATCGTTGCGGACACCCTCTTTATCGATCCTTTTCAATAGGTTTTAAGGGCAGATCAGTCGATACATTGCGAAGCACGCCACGCTACTGTGCGAGAGAAAACGCGTCTTTTCTTGGTGTCGGTTTTCTTTGCATCCTAAGGCTTCGAGGGTTTATTCAGGAGAATTTCAGACACAAGACAAGTGCGGTTGTAATGAACGTAGCCGGGCGGAAGAAAATTGTTAAATTTTTCCTTCTAAATGCGTGAATTTTAAGGTACAATTGTGCAAGGCTCCGAAGCTCCTCGTGGCTTGTGCCGCGAACCGCACAAATCTGTAATCTGTTTTTCTGGTCGTCGCCTCAGGGATATCCACGGTGTTGCCAGTTCTCAAGGAGATTAGTGCGGAGAAGAGAATCGTTCGACTCAGGTAAACTCGAGAGCACCAAAGAATGATTGAAAATAGTCCCATATTTACATACATGTAAATGATTGTAGCAGGAGGGACATTGAAAGGGTCTATTTTTAATGACTGTTAATTAGGTATCGCTAATAACATGTAAAGTACGACTTAAAGATTTCGATTACATTTTTCTTCGCCTAAAATTGCAAATATACATGTTAGCTTTATGTTTGTGCTGAGAGGAACCACGTGCATATTAGTTGAATCAAAATAAGGAGCCATTTATTGTGCATATTGCATCTACACATGTTCCTCTTTATTTTATTAATTTTGAACATAATTCCTTTCAGCACTAATTCGTCCAAATGAAATTTTGACTCAAATTTTGGTTTAAAAATATAAGTTGACGTATTCACTTCAGCACAAAATACACTTCGAGACAATTTTTAGTCTAATTTTTTAACTGATAGTATGGTTTTCTGCTTATTTTTTTTTTTTTTTTTAAAAAAAGTTCTACTAATCCGTAATAATATTTTCCATCTATCGATGTCAACTGAGGCTATTGTGAATCACCACGACTTCTCATTGAGAGTTGTGGATATTTTTCAAGATCTCCTCTACTTACATACAAGTCGCTTTTACAGCGTGCCCGCGGGCGCTCTGTGACACTTAATCGCCATTATTGTCTATCAACCCAGAGGTCATCTGGTAAATGCCATCTGTAATTTCATCTTGAATGTCACCTATCCACGATTTTGGTGGACGTTTCCTACGTTAAAAATCCCTTTATGTATCAAAATAAACCAATGCAGAGGGATAACTGACATACGACCACAGTTTATTTGTAAAATAGTCCATCCTCTGACCTCCAAACGGCCAATTTTGCCGTATCGGGCCGTCCAACCGCACAGTTGCGAATGCTTTTAGGGTAATTGGTGGTCATTTGACTCAAATATTAACATTCTCACCTGCAAAAAATCAGGAAATTACCCTATTCCAACCCACTACGTTTGTCACGCTAACTCAACGACGACCGGGTTCAGTTACAAGTCATCGAAGGTTATTTCCAGATTATAATGTCAAATAATGGATCGTGATATTTCTGCGACATGGGTGTTATATTCACATATAATGACCAGAATATTGGTCCTCTTTTCCTCAAGCAACAACGATCGATTGTACTGGATTGCGTCGTGGTTAATCACATTCTCAATACGATCGTTCCTCTACAGCCACAGAAACGTTTCCAATTATTGTAAATTTTTAGTGATTAGTAAAAAATAATTATAATCCCAACCCAAAACGCCAAGTTCCTGCGTAGATTCATTGACGATACACCGCCCTCTGAAAAACAAAGTGTTCAAAGCGCATTTCATCAAATCACTGCAAGCTATAGTCATTTAACCTCTGATTTATCACTAATGCACCGGGAGAAATCAGTGCCAGTTAGTTTGCGTTGGAAAAACTGCGGCATCCATTGCCCTGACAAATGATGACAACCATATATTTTTATATTTTTTGTACTCCAAAATTACTTTCTTTCACGGTGGACGTAAAGATGTATGATTATAACGGATGGTCTAATTATTATTTGACCACCAAAACACAATTTGATTCGGTCACGATAGAAAATGATTCGTCCAGATAAAATCACAAATCGGCATCACTAAAGTAACCACTTTTTCTAACGAATGAGAGACAAAAGAGGCACTTTTGGAACAAGCAGAAAATAAGTTAGAGAAAAGTAGAGAGAGGAAACGGGAAGAAAGTGAGGTGGACTCGGAAATGGTGATTTTGATTAAATCGTATTCCGACGTAAACTTCACAAATGAACTACCGTGAAACTCAATTTTTAGTTCTAAGAAATGTATTTAATTTAAACTCCCTAGGATTTGAGGGGCTTGATGTAATTTTCAAACTTAAAACTCGTCTTCGTCGGAATCACAAAAACATTACCCTTGCCTCTTTCAACCGTTGGCGCACCGATTGGCCGCGCACTTAATACAGACGCACCCAATCGCCCCGACACGGAACTGTGGAAAAGAGATTTGAAGTCTATTTCTTCCAAAATAGTCTATTATAGAAACATGCAAACTGCCTTTACGCTGAACAATTGTAGCTCATCTTTGAAGAATTTTGAAAAATAACAATGTGCGACTAGTTGAGTTAAAAACTACTCCGAACTTATTTTCTTTCCCCAAAACACGACTTGGTGCGTTTCAGTGTTGAGGCGTGAATGATCGAATATCAATAGTTAGGTTTGGGCTTAGGTACATCAGGAAAAGGATATAGAGCTAGGGAAATAATGATAAGATATTATCTAGTTCAAGTAATGTTTTCTTTAGTTATACTTACATTTATTCCATTTGAGGCTATGATAAAGAATCGATTATGAAGGTGTCACCCTGTTTATCGATCCTTTTACATAGGTTTAAATGGCAGATTAAACGGTATATCGCAAAACACGCCTCACTTCTGATGCGTTTCTACTAAGCTCGATCCAACCCTAGCTCCATTTTTTCGTGCGTTTCCAACGTGTTTATGTTGGAATTGCTTGGCAACCCCGTTAACTCGGTGAGGCGACCTACTTTCGGGCGGGCGAGGGCCGTGCGCGGAATATCATTTCGCTCCTTCATCCTCGCGTGATACCACCCGATACACCTCAACAATTGCTCAACCTGGTCGTTTGAGTGATTACACGTTCCGGTCGCGGTGCAGATGGAATTGTGAGAGGGGAGTCGCGGTTTCAGTAAATCTTCCAAGATCCTCCCAGGATACTTCGGTGGTGAAAAAATTTGCGTCAGTCGGAAGGAATCGAGTCCACCCTTAACACCGGAAAATAATATGATTCAACATGTTTCTTCACTTGTTCGCTACCCTCCTAAATATTTCAAAATGGAAATATTAAGCTTGTGTTTAAAACGGTCAAAATTGCAATGGTGGCAAAGGAAAACCGACATGGCCAGCGTGGAGGCCATACTAATTTTAATCCTCCGTCGCATTGCTAAGGCGCAATGATACAACTATTCGTACTCTTTGGAATGCGTCAAGTATCACGCCTCAATTGAAGGCGTTTTCGGAACTGCCAACTTCCCATTTAGCGGGATTCTCTTGTCGTATTAGGGTGTCTATTAAAATTGGATGGCAAATATTAAGTACATTTACAGTGATCCTTCAGTATATGCAAATAAAGTCACCCCTACAACGCACTCTGGCGTTCTACGACAACTGACAACGCAACATCTCTTCGTCAACAACCTGCCGTCATCCTTTCATGGGGCGTCCCCGTCGCCTCTTCCCTAGGAGATACCCAATCCAAATCTTGTTCAGGCAACCTTTCTCCGACATTCTTTGGACATGTCTGACTAACTGCCTGGAATATGCCTGCATACTTTGTGATCGGTATACTTTATAAACTTCATCACCTGGCTGACTCTTTCATTACCGACGCGGTCCCGTCTCGAGATGTCGGCAGATCGCCGCCAAAAATCCATGCCAGTTACCCTCAACATATTTTGCGTTCGCTTCGTCAAATATCACACTTTACTAGCATAGAGCACAGGTAGATAGATAAGCAGCTTAAGAAACACGGGTTGAGTCGCAGGTTCAGAAAATCTTCCAACATTTTAAATGCTCGTCAAGAATCAAATTAATAACGAGAAAATTATTTACATATGAGTAACAATCCATTTGTTTTTCTTAACAGATAATGAGTTGTTCCCTGTACATCAGCAGTGAACCGACAACGATATTCATATAATCTTATTTACAAAATTCACCTCATTTTATTTGTATATTTTATATAAGAGATTTAGGGATTACCTCTATTTTTATTTATGAAGATATGCGGAAAGCGGAATAATTTTTATGCTCATGAATGCTGAAGAAAAAATTGAAAGATACGACCTGTGCTTAAACTTACGGCCACTTATTATTTTAATTTGATCGGGCACTTGCAGCTACGAATAGCTAAAAAGGCCAAGGTGGTAACTCGTAAGAAAAAAAAGAGAAAAAAATTGCCATCTCCTCCCCTCTCTCTCCATTCTGCTTGGATGAATTAAGTGATGGCTCTGCGCTGATTTCGAAATAAGAAAAGGTCGCGGGGCAGGAATTCGATAAATGATTTTATCCTGAATGATAAATTGTGATCGAATTCACTCCGGAGGGAACTGCGTTTGAGACAAATAAATGACTTCGGATATCAGATTTCACCGTCGCTTTTTCAACAGTCAACATTGACCCAACTAAAAGGAAGAAACCTGAAGCAGATAAAAGCCTTTCAATTCAGGGTACGGTTAGTGGTCAAGGCTTTCTCCGGCCAACAGATTTATTTTGACTCCATCAATTTGACTCACGATCTTGATTCTATCTCTTGACCGCTATCAGCAGCAATACCATTCTCAAGGCACATAGATCTTATTGCATACAAGTTTCCTATAATTAGTTTTTCAAGCACAGCAGAACTGCCAAACTCATCAAAAACGCGGATACAAAATTATCCGGTAATTGTTTGACAAACGGGAATCAAGTTTCTTGTAAAATGAAAGGTCATTAATTGTGATCGGCATATAATCCTTTGCACATTCAAATTGAGAATATTTTTAATGTCAACATGCAATTTGAAGGATAGATAGGTTTTGTTCTCTCGTATTAAGTAAAATTACTTTGAAAAATTGCCACTTTTTGATTTGTGTCCTCTTAGTTGGCTCAATTCTTTCCATAAGAAAGAAAGGTTAGATTAAATCACAGGGTGGTCTTAGGGTCTATGAGGTCAGTTGATTCCTTTATTGTTAACCCGTTCATTTAAATTAACTAAGTACAAAATTTTCCACATTGTCACTAGTAAAGATTTCTGTCCACCCAACTAACAAGGAGATTCCACTGATAAGACGTTTCATACCTAAAAAAAATTGTTAGATATTTTTTCTTCTGAGACTTTCATTCTTAAGTTAACCTGGAAATTTTGCCTACAAAAATGAATTAATCTCTTTCTCATCTCTTACACCGAGGCGAATTTTTTCACCCATGTCACTTAAAAAGGAGACTGGAATAGTTTTAGAAGTTATTTTCAGGGTTTATAACTTTCATCGCTCCACTCTACAGGAATGTCAGCTGATCGGCTTCAGCCAGTCTAGAGTTTTCCCGTTTTTCTACTACTCTTTTAGATGAAAAGTCAGACGTTGAATTTTTCAGGACTTGTTTGCGTATTAGTAAAATGTTTCCAAGGAGAAATCTTTTTTAGTCTTTGGGTGGAGAGACAATAATTATTCGAGGTGAATTATTTTAGGTGAAACGTCATGGAACCAGTAGATCTCTTGTTTCCAAAAACACACTTAATTTTTTTTCGTCATGATCACTGTCCATTTTTGATAATACGTATGAACGAATCGAGGAGAAGAGGAACAACGATAATGAGAAGTCAGAATGGCCGATCATGCAAAGTCAAACCTGCAGGAAAAGTCTGATTGACGTTGTTTATCTGGTATTGAGCAAGCAATTGTGTCCATTCAACATGTGAGCAGATCTCACAATCGCAAAATGGAGAAAAACTAGGATGCGTTCTTCTCTTTTACGGCGTTTTGCAGCTGATGGACGTTCATTAAAAAGGGGTGTCAAAATAGCAAAAATCGAACTGCTTTGGAAAACAGTGGCGTGGCGTGTTTTGCGATACATCGACTGATCTGCCATTTAAACCCATGGAAAAGGATCGATGAACAGGGTATTCGCAGCTATCACCTTAATAATGGATTCTTTACGATACCTTCAAATGGGGAAATATCGACGATCGATCATTGACGCCTCGACACTGCTCGAAAACTTTTTACTGATTTTTTTTGTCATCAAATGAAAATAATGACCCTTTTGCTCGACTTAATCATGACATTTCATTTTTGAATGAAATCAAAAATTCCGCTGCACACAACTGCTGCATTCAATTAAAAATTCTTTTTAGGATAAAATTGCACAGAAACCATTTTGAGCTCAAGAAAAACGTCTCGTTCCCATTATTTAGAAGTACAATTTGCGTAGGCCTTGTGGCACTTATCAAATTTACCGTGTCCGCGTGCAATTTTTCTCGGGAAACGGTAATGCAGTGGCGAGGCGTGAATGATGGATTGTCGATATTTCCTTCATGACATACCCTTCTTTAAATGCTAATAGGACTACATTTTGCAATGAGGAACTACAATTTCATACTTTTTTTTTTTTTTTTTTTTTTTTTTTTTTTTTTTTTTTTTTTTAGAAAAAACGCATGTCTTATGTGCTTCCCAATGCAAATAGGGTCTTTTACGGATGAGCCACACTGGGAAAAAAACACATTGGATCTAGAGTCCATACTCTTAAAAACATCGACAAGAAAAAACACTCTTGATTGAATCAGATTCAAGCTTAAATCAAGAATCAAGCCTCTTCATTTGAGCGGAATTCCTTTTGATTTAAGCTTAAATCTGATATTGAATCAAGAGTCTTTTTTCTTGTCAATGTTTTCAAGAGTCTGGACTCCAGATCCAACATGTTTTTTTTTTCCAGTGCAGAAATCGCGGTTCCTTTTTGGATAATGCAATCTAACGATAAGAATAATCATTGCATCAATCGCTTTTCCGTGACGCAACACTATTAGCGTCCATAGTACATGAAGCAATGACGCACCTTATTAACACATGAGGTCGAAGAGTTTAGGATGTCGAGGCCGAGAGCAAGACTGCCCGATATGGCGGATAAGCCAATCAGGTATGGATCCCTCGGCGGGCATATTCCCAATCCGAAGGCACTCTCCACGCTTGACTGACATGAGGGCGTAACTAAACATTGAGATGAGCCCGGAAAAGCATTGAATCGTATGGACAACAGGGCTCATCGTGGAGTGTAGTTACTCCTTTATATCAGGAGGGCGACGACGTACTCCCGGGCTGCGAGGGATCGAGACAAAGCGCCTCATCAAAAATAGATAGGTCGTTTCCGAAATAGCGTAATCAAACCTCAGACCCGATCCTCCGGCCAGGGCGGTCACGCTTGTTGCGTCACACAGTCGGCAACGGCGCGCGGACGCGCGCGTCAACGGGTCGCCGCGGCCCCCGTCTGGACATCCGTCATCCCTCCCCCCTCTCCCCCCCCCTCCCCCGTCAATCATTTAAATAAATCCCGCTCCTCGTCCGCCAATTTCAAAACCGCGTATCGTTCCGAGCGAACCCCAAAAGGATAGGCGGTTTTAGTCGTGCTCTCGCCGCGTCGCGATGTCGTCGTCGGACGCTGCTCATCACCGGCCACGAGTCGTTTACATCGGTTTCGAACTGACAAATTACTCCTCCCATTACCCCGCCTGCCCCCTCCCTCTGCCCTTCCCCCTCCCTCGACCCCGCTACAGGTTTATTGTCCGTGCGGCCGCGGTGGTTCCGGAAATTCGAATCAATGGCAAAGGTGCGAAACGACGTATCTCGGCTTGTGACGTTGCGGACGTCGTATTCGTATTACACGTTGCTTCGTTCCTTTGAAAGACTGGTCGGTTTGATTTTCTGAGAACTTCCATGATTGTTTCTTGCTCTCAGCGGAAATATCTGCGTACTGCCGTGCTAAGGAAGAACGCCGTATGAACATTCGAGATTTGCCAAATTTCCTTCGATAAAATGTTTATTTTTGAGGAAAATTATGAATTTTTTTCCTTGAAGTTTTCAGAAGTTTTAGATCAAATTACAAACAAAATTAACTGAGAAATTGGTAGACAAATATTCAAAAACTTTCCCGAAAATTAGCGATTTGCCAGGGGAAATTTGGCAACGCCTGAAGGCTCATACGGCGTTTTTCCTTAGTACGGCAGCGTAAATAGCAAGGCTTAAAGTCGGTTTAAAAGTAAAATAGGACCGGGAGTTTTGAAACGTCACATGGGAGATATTGTGTGTTCATCGAGATGATGACTTTGCGCACGTTTGAAACGACGTATGGACATTTGGATGTCGACGTTGTCGAATTTACTTTGAGGCATTCGAATTTTCGAAAAACGCGACTGATTTTCTTTGGATCTGCGTAAAAATTAAATTTTAAATTGCTTATTGCGTGTGGTTGAAATCAAGAGACTATGCCGAGAAAAAAACACGGTTATTCTACCGTTACAACGGTTGTAATGTCACACGGGATTCTACGGTAGTAGAACCGTGGATTTTGATGCTTGTAACGATGAGCACGGCGATACGACCGTGTTCACCATAATATTACTGTGGACAGTTGGGCATAGACATACTATTATGAGCATGGTTATGCTATTGTGCTAATCAATAATACTACCAAAATCCACGGCTCCACTACCGTAGAATCCCGTGTGACATTATTACCGTGGTAACCATCGAATAGCCGTGTTTCTTTTCTTCGTGTAAAGAGATTCCGCACACGATATCACACTATTTTTAATAAAATATTTTGGTCTCAGATGAATGTAGGGCAACATTAACCCAGCATCGGCACAACCGAATTAAATGTATGAGAGCAAAAACATTAAAAAACCATGAAATCACTGATTTTGCCAAAAATGATCATAGTATATCAAAATCGATTTATGCAAGTTCGAAAACCAGGAGTATACTTATCAGTTTCATTGCTCCCAACAAATAATAACATAGGAATAAAAAAAACTATAGAAAAGAATTAAATCTGATCATGTACGGTAAATATCAACCGTTTTTGAGCGAAATTATTTAGCTCATAATTTGCACGGAGGTTCGAGTTACTTTTGATGCTCCAAAATAAAACTCATTCTCTCTGTAAGCACTGTATGAAATCTCTAGGCTCTTTTCCTTGGAACTTTTTCTTTTATCGTGAAGGTCTCACCGACCCACTCAACTGTCGAGCCGTAATCATTAAGAGAAATATAGAGAGAGCCCATCGAGTGCATTAGAGAATTTCAATTAGAAAGTTCTGAAAAGGTTTCATTCATAACCCTATTAATTGTCCCACTTTTTAGACTCAACCAAGAATACAATTGAATTAAACTGCTCAGACTTTGTTTTTGTTTCCGAGGAGGAAGTTCCATCGCTTTGCTTAAGCGTAGAGAAACGTAATCTCCAGGCGATGGAAGGAATACTTTCACTCGTTTTTAAGCCGTGATACTTTGTTTTTTTCGCTTTATGTAGCAATGTCATCAATGATAATCATAGACTAGTGTTAGTACTCGAAAAACGATCACAAGACATGTGCCGGTTCGCAATTTTTTCTCTGATGTTTCATCATGAAGTTCCTCTCGTATCGCACTTTATTGACAAAAAAAGGAGGAAAGTATCACTGAAAAAAGATGACATAAAACCCAGTTTTGTGGTACATGCCATTACGGGAGGAAGAAAATTCCGCACGCTTTTTTGAAAATTTCCGAAATAAATGAATATTTGGCAATGTTGTACTTGTCTCACCGTCGTCTGATAAGTTTACGCGATGAAATCACCTGTAGCATTTTTATGTGCAAAAATAATAAACGATTTTTGTATTTCTGGGAGCTATCCAAGAGGTGTGGATCTTAGATAAAGGTGATACAAATGGACTACATTTTGCAATTTGGAACTATAAATTCTAGCCCGGTTAAAAGCAACGTATGTGCCATTAGTTTTTCTATGCACATAAGTGTTTTTCCAGAAGAGCCAGAATATATAGTTCCAAATTGCAAAATGCAGTCGAAATGGTGAAGAACCAGAAGGAGATTTTGATGTCAATGATCTCCATGGAGAATGTTTTTTGAGAGTGATATTTTTTAAACTCAGCTGAACTGAAGCGGGGTCTTTTAAGAAGGGAAGGGGGTAAATAGTTCTAACATTTTACTTTTTTCCCAGATGGTAAAGTTTCGGAACTATTTATCAACAAAATCCAATCATTCATCGATTGATCACCGGTTCTTGAATTGTAGATAAATGGAGGTAAGCAAATTCGAAAATTGAAACACAGTTTCAGAATCCCTCTGGACCTGCACATACTCCACGTGCGAAGGGGAATATAATGCGTCGTTGTGAAGTATTAATTTTATTTAGACGATTTTTGCAAACGTGTGCGGAAACGGCCTACGCAGTCATCATTACGGACCCGATCTCTCCTGAAAATTCCTACCAAAAAAGTTACTGTTTGAAGTTCATACAAAATATTTTCAATGAGATGATTGGATACCAGTTAAAATTGAAAAAAAAATGTTTGCAAGTTTACCTTTAAAAAATGAAAAATTGAATGACACGAAATCTCGAGTGTCGCAAATCACATTACGATTTTGCCAACTTTTTCCGTCAATTTGTGGAGGAATGAGAAAGCTTTCTGCATTCAATGTTGCAGTATTCCATCAAATCGGTTTCGGAAGCAGGAATTATAATCGCACACACGTCAACTTTAAATGTATGTTCAGGCGATTGTTTAACCCCTGCTCAGGTTGGCACTCACGGAACTTCTATGCGACAGAATTATTCATATGTGCGGATAAAAAGCAATGCATAAATTTAGAAAAAGAAGCCGAGTTCGAGATGCAGTTGGAAAACACAAGTTTGTAACTCTCCGGGTGTTACATGCTTGCAAAAACTGAGTGAATTTTGATGTTATTTCAGAATGTGATAAGATGACGCTCTCTTATCTTTTAATGCAATGCACGCTTTATATTATGAGACCATCTGCGTGGTTCTTGGAAAAATCTCAATCAAAATGAGAAGTCAATATTATTAGAAAAACCGACAGAGCGCAATGAAGGGTTTTTTCAATTAGGTTTCCGAGAATTTATAATGTGATTCATAAATTCAATGTAAAGTATTGTGAGAAATGCACTGAGCCCCGGAATCTTTTCGCTTATCTCCTGCTTTACACATTCTAAGTTCTTATCGTCAATTTAATTCTTTAGCAGAATTTACCCGTAAGTAAAAGCATGAAGAAACTTGACTAAAAATTCTTGAAAAATTGAGTTGTTTGCATTCTCAACATACTTGGTAAGGGGTCCGCCCCGAAACGTTCGGTTTTACGAGTTTTTTTTTTTTTCAGATTTCATCCCAGTTATTTTCGTGTTTGTATATTATGCCGGGCTGCGCATTGTCTTATTCTCATAAAATCCCACCGGGAAGTAAGGTACACGAAATGGAGGACCTTAATGATTTACTTAGATTTACAATGCAGTTGGTTTTCAAGAACAGCCACAAGCAAAACTAAGGTTGAAAGCCATACATATCAAACGAGTGAACTCATTTCCATCCGATTGTGAACCATCTAAATCGACTCGTTTGAAGTGAATTACTACCCTCGTAAAACAAAACCACTTACCCCCGAGAGCAATCCAAAAGCTCATTCGCGGTTTTGCTTTTCACGGCAGATTACTACTGCAAGCTCTGAAATCAACGGTAAATAAGTAATGGCTCAAATGTGCAATATTGCTCACTTCTGCACACGAAATATTCTTCATGCCTCCGGCGGATAACATTTCATGGGCCTTGTTATTTAAATTTGGAAGCTATGCAGGGGGGCCTCTAAAAGCTGCTGCTCGGGGCTGAGACAGTTTATGAAAAATTCAACCCCTTTTAGTGAAGCGGAGGTATCGCACCGTCCTAACATCCATAAGCCGAGTCAACTAAACAGACTTACGGTCTTGTCGTCAACCCTCTGACGAAACGATGTATTTCAATTTCCTCTCAAGCCCTTTTTTACATATAAATTCATCCATTCTGAGGCTCATGCGCAAATCTAGATACGCTCTTTTAGTTAGAGGAAGGACGTTTTGAGTTCACTTTCCATGGTTGTCGAGTGACTCATCGTATTTGGGGAATTCGTGTCTGAAAGAGGCCTCCTTATTTCGGACCGGCCAAACACAATTGGACCGCGTCAAACAGAAAAGAACCAAGCCACATCAGCTATTGCCAAACTTAACAGGGGACTTTGATTTTTTACTAGAGAACGTTTGCGCGGATTCCTTCGAAAATTTTAAGGAGTTTGCTTTGTATTATAGAGAAAATTCATAGAGATTTGCACAAGTATCCGCACAACCGTTTTCATGTAAAAAATTAAATAAAAATTTGGCAATAGCTGATGTAGCTTGGTTCCTTTCTGTTTAACGCGGTCCAATTAACCATCTCCTGGATAAAAGTTTGTATTGTCGCCTTCAATAATTATAATTTTTCTGTTCGATGATTCGCTTCCTGGAGGATCTTGGCTCAGGATGAGATTTCAATATTTGATCGCGAGTTGGATAGAATAACAGAAATTGCATCATAGCAGCGTGTTTTGGGTCTGGATTGAGCAGTTTAAAACACCAGGATGGCAAATAGTGGTCACGAAACCTTTTTTGACTCGTGCTTTTTTCATCTGAATTTTCACAAACGTCAACGCTACCGCATACAATGATGCATATGGTCGGAAAGTATTTAAAGCCACATGAAATAAAATGTGCGTATTTTCAAAAAGATTAAATCAGAAAATTTGATTCATGGTGGGATCGGGATTGCACATCAAATCGTGTAGATAATTGTCGAACAATTTCCTTCATTTATTTTCATTTTGTAATTATTTATGTATCAAATTTTAATATGTTATGAAATTCAAACTGCCCTGCGTTTGACATGTAAATGAAATGACATAACAAATTTTACCCTCAGATGAGGGATAAACTAAAAGGCGCCTCGACTGGCTTCATTCATAGCTTAATACAACTATTCGTGCTCTTGGGATATCCGTGTTGCATACACACAAAGTCGCAGGCGCTCTGGCTTTCAAGTTCTCAACGTCTATGACTCAAATTCTAGATTATTCATATTCATGCTCATGGGATTTCTGCGCTTCTTGCATACCCGCGCTGATCTTGAGTATATACAGCTTCAGGATTTGGGAGTGCCGTTCTGTGCTGCGTTTCTACAGCGTTGCCGCACTGAGTGATTTACAGAAATTTTATTAACAATGAACAATGAAAATGATATTATAATCACGTTTTCTGCATTTTGCCTGCTAAAATGTTCGTGAAATACCCCTTCAAAGAGAGGCAATAAAATTATAGTGTGTTTAATCGATGTGTTACAATTTTAATGTGTTTAATTTTAATGTGCACAATTGAGGTTCTTATGGAGTCTCATTTACTAAAAATTGAGAGTTATTTTCTGTCCTTCATTTCACCGTGTAGACAGCAGACTCGCTATGAAATACGTTGTTCATCTAAACTTTTAGGGACAAATGGAATATNCTAGAGTACCTGTATAGCGAGAGTATGGACAGATCGCTTCATGGAGGGCTTAGGGCCCAAAAGTGCAGCCACCCTTCTAACCAACTTCTAACGCACAAAATTTCACTGCCAGTCTGCACATTCCAATTCTAACCATGATGGCCAAGAATGTACAGAAACGAGCGTTCTTCCGCAAAATTGAGTAAATTTATGCAAAAACTGAGTCAAACACGTGCTTAATAAATGACGGTTCGTAACAATAGTATTCGTAAATCGTTCTGGATAATTGAAATTCATAGGTTGGCTGCATTTCTGGGCCCTAACTTTATTCGCAGAAGCATCGGTGAAGGCCTGATGGATTTTCGGAGTTTCACATCTGTCCATACTCTCGCTATACAGGTACTCTAGTGTATACAGCCTCAGGATTTGGGAGTGCCGTTCTGTGCTGCATTTCTACAGCGTTGCCGCACTGAGTGATTTACAGAGATATTATTGACGATGAACCGTGAAAATGATATTTTAATCACTTTTTCTGCATTTTGTCTGCTAAAATGTTCGTAAAATACCCATTCAAAGAGAGGCAATGCAATTTTAATGTGTTTAATTTTCAGAATTGAGGTTCTTTTGGAGTCTCGTTCTCTAAAAATTGAGTTATTTTCTGTCCTTCATTTCACCGTGTGGACAACAAACTCGCTTTGAATTACGTTTTTCATCTACACTTTTAGGGACGAATGGAATACAACGTTAGGCTTTGACCGGAATCTAAAGACAACTCTTGTGTCTGCCTTGGTTCGAGATCTTTTAAACCTGTTTTCAGTTTGGTAATAACATACCTAAGAAACTTTAACGTAAGTTTAAAGTCCAGATGGCTCTACATTACGTCCTGAAATTCAGGCTGTTGTGATATAACGAATTTGTATGGTATGTAATATTTCAGTTTCAATGTTGCAACATGTAAATCGATATGAGAGTTGGTAGATAAATAATACCTTAGATTTTTGGATATCTGCAATATATTCATAACCCGAGCGAGTTCACAGGTCTAGAATGGGACTGCTTTCATTCCTCTAAAGCAGTCGTTTGCCTCTTGCTTAATGGTTTCGGTTTATTACCGCAACAATGGAAATAAATCCGATGGTTTATTCTCACTCCAGCAACTAGTACGGACATTTGCGGTGTGATGAGAATTTATCGATGGTGAAAATACCACGCCGTACAAATCTCAGTTTGCAACGTTGCGGATTCTCTGTCACCTCTTGGCTTTTTGAAGGGAAACTTATCAATAAAATTAGGAATTTATTGGCCCTATGAAACATACTCTCTAAATATTTCTTGCAAAAGTGTGAGGTATCATTCTTCTAGAAAAATGAATTGTGAGCCAGAAACATTGCAATTGAATCAGCGAGAACGAAAACACACCAACTCGGTAACTCGAAAATACTCAATTTCCATTAAAGATAGTTAATTTACATGAAGGTCATTGAAGTTAGCGCGTCTGTTCCAACTTGGACCTTTAAAGTGGCCGTAAGTACTTTTCTTTCGGCAGCAAAAATATTTTTCTCAAACTAACTTCTTCACATACTATGCAGTTTTGTGTGTGTCTTAATTATTTTCATTTTTCCGAGTTGGTGCGTTTTTTTTTTCTCGCTGATTCGATTGAGATCCGTGTTTCATCGGCAGTATGCTGCAAAAACGGCCCTCAAAAATTATTCCAGCTTGGAGGCATAGCAGGAGATTTTTCTGAGTTTAAAAATTCCCAATAATTATAGACAATAATATTTGGTACCTCATACAAATTAAAATATACTTTATCATCTGTAAAAGAGTATGGTCATCTGAAAGAAAGGGAATTACAGTCTAGGGTGCCAACATTTTTCGCAAAGTAGTTTTTGCCGAGTCGGTTCAAAAAATCGGTTTTGAGATTCTGATGAAAATTGCTCTTTCGTAATTCTTAAGAGTACGTTAGGAGTGACTTATTTAATTTGTGTGCTAAAAAAAAGAATGACAGTGTATACAATCCGGCAATTTCTATATAGATCACGAAAAATTATCATTGTTAAAAGATGTTCTTGATATTTTCTCTCCAAACTGCGAACTTCGAAATTCCATAATACTGCTTTGGTTTAACTCGGTTGTGATTTTCCTCAAATAGACGTATTTCTGCTAAACGGAACTATACGCCAATTTCAGTTCCTTTTGAGAATTTTAGAACCCCGGATAGCACGTTCTGTCAAACGGAACTAAGTGTCATGTAAAATCATTGTGAGCATAGGACGCAACGAGCACCGCGGTATACACAGTACCCACCAATCCAAAGCCCCCCCCCTCTCCTTTCCCCATATGGCACTTAATTCCGTTTACGAGAAATACATCCAAATAACCGTCTTACACGGTGGCGTAGTATCAATTACTCAATTTTCAGTTTTATAGACCGTATGGCCCTTCTTTCAATGAATGGTCGCATACCCTAACATCTCCGACGTAATCATATATTTCAATTTGTACGGGAGCTGTAGAGAGCATAGAGTTACATGGACAACATGGCTGATGCGGAAATAGAAGAACGCCTTTACGTTTAAGGAGCGACGATATGACCCGTGATTACAACGCTGAGACCGAGGAGTCTACTGTAACTCAGCAAATTTGACAGCATCCGACTCACCACCTGTTGCCTCAGCGAAACAATGTATCATGGAGTTGACGGTATCGCCAAGATGAGGAAAACTCGTTGCCCAGCTGGCAAAAGGGCATATCTAGATTTCTGCATGAGCCCTAGAAAGTACGAATTTAAACGTAAAACGAGGATCACTTGGAAATTAAGATACGCCCTTAGGTCAGAGGAGCGACGAACTGCGTGCTGCAGCAGCGTCTGGAAAACTGTGTGCCACGTCTTACGGTGTGACACTTAATAAATGTCATCCGCGTTGTGTTTGCCAGATTTTGCGCTGACGTATATTTTAAAGCGTTAAAACGGAGAAGTCGTTAAAAAAAGCACCGATGACTTGACACCGGTGACTCTTGCTGTGATGGAAAGATGCAACGCGAGAGGACCTCTCGCGTCTCAAAATCTCGGACAGATAAGACAAAAGTCATAATAACTTGGGTGTCACGGCGCGTCGCACCTAGACTGGTTCCCCGTTCTGGGAGGAACCGAGCCCTTTCGAATTTTTTCCTCCTCGCCTGTTATGTCACCTTTTCTGTCATATTTTCTTTCCTCCGATAATTTTACCGAGGGAAGACGTTTTTTCGAGCATTACTTATTTACTTTCAGGAATTATAAGAATCTGACAGGGTTCGTCTTTTTCGTCTCAATTTCTACGTATCCTTCAAAATCAGTAGCGTAACTTGTTCCCAGATTTATCGATTTATCTTTCTTTTAAACCTATAGAAAAGGATCGATGAAAAGGGTGTTTGCAATGAACACTTTAATAATGGAGATATTGCATCTGTGAGGAATTTGCGATTTGACTATTAATTATTACGTAAAAGTTTGCGAGAAACACGATGGTGCCACTGGTTTCCTCTGAAATGAACTCCCAAGCTCAAAAAAGCTCTCAAGTTGGGGCCAAAATGGAGGGGATATTCCACGCTATCCTGAGAGTCCACATCTACATCAAGACAAACTCACCATGCAAAGATAGGGAGCAAATACATTGACAGGACTGTCACTTCATTTGGGGACTCTAAAACTGAAAACACGGCAACCCTGCAAATGTATTTGCTCCCTATCTTTGCATGGAGAGTTTGTCTTGATGTAGAGGGGGACACTCAGGATAGCATGGGATATCCCCTCCATTTTGGTCTCAACTTAATTGAGAGCTTTTTTTGAGCTTGGGAGTTAATTTCAGAGATAACCAGTGGCACCATCGTGTTTCTCGCGAACTTTTACAAAAGAATCGATAGTCAAATTGCAAATTCCTCACACATGCAACATCTCCATTGAGATACGCCTCAAAAGGGCGACGAAAGAGCGATAAGAAAGGGCCGCTCGGTTGTGCCACAGCGCCTTCAATATTGCAGACGCAACACGGACATCCGTCGAGCACGAATAGTTGTAGCTCTGCGCCGTCGTCAACGCGCGTCCTTTATCTGGCTCTAAATCCATGACGTGTTACCGTCAAACGAGTGACGTGATTGCCAACGTACACCGTCGGAAAGTTGTTTCCGTCAAAAATGCTTAATTTCCAAGCGGCGTTTTCTGCAGATACACTGAGGAAGCGTAGATAAAATTATGATTCGTGTATTATTATAAATGCAAATACATTATTAATCCTAGAGACTTAATTGAAAAAAACTGAAGCTGTGTCATTTTTTCGGTATAGAGTTCACTGCAAGGCAAGTTTTGCATACTAGACGAGACTCTAATTCTCGACCTGATGATAATCATTTCTGCACGAGGAACGTTTTCCGGCCTCCATTAAAAATTGAAGGTGGAATACCGATGTAAGAAGCCTCTGAAGCCTCCAAATTTTAAGCCAGAAAACGTCACCACCTCTCCTCCCCGCAACGCAGTCTAGACGACGTCATTGGGATTACCACTCGAGTTTAAGATTCCTCATTGGGATGCAGTAACAGCCTCATTGCGGAATAATTCGGCTCGAATTCTTGCACACGTTTGGCCTGAAACGTGTACGCTCCACGCTGGATGAATTGTTGCTCCACGGACTGAGAGGTCGTAAGTCCACTTATTTGCGAGCTGTGAAACGTATGGAGTCGAACAGCCGTCGAGGCTCATCTCAGAATGATGACGTCATTCAAACGGAATCCGCTGCGAACGGAAATAAGAAGCTGCGGAAACGAAGTGGGAGGATTAAGTTCAGTAGCTGACGAAAATCTCTCGCATCTGTGCCGTGCGGTATATTGTTCAACGTGCATTGATTCAAAGCTCGCTTCCACTCCAGTTAATCGAACTGTTCCTTAAAGCGGGGGGATGTGAATATCCGGACGCATCCATCCGCCGCGGTTGAGTTATAATCCGTGTAACGTTTGGCTTAATAATTTAAGGCCCGCTGAAACAACCTCCAGCCGGAGAAAAAATCGTTATTGAATACTATTCCACGTTGAATTAAATGAATCCATTGTGGCAGTTTCGGTTCATGGCGCAACATCACATAGGATAAACGTGAACTCCTCTAGAGCTAATCACATTCAGGTGATTCGATGGACACCATATTTTGTGTCGGAACGACGTCCGATATATCGCGTCGATTGGCTCCATTTTTTCTGTTACTCGTCATTTTTCTTGAATTTTGAGATCGCAATTCTGTTGTCAAGAGACTAAAGAGTTCACTTACCAATTTTGACAAACACATTCAACATAATAAAGGCGGATTTTTTTAGAGGAAAAATATCGCTTTCGTGTGCAGTTTCGATATCAGTATCGAATGCGATATTTTCTCTCTAAAAAAACACGCCTTAATTACGTTAAATTTGTTTGTCAAAATTGGTAAGTGAATTGTTTAGTCTCCTTACAACAGAATTCCGATCTCAAAATTCGAAAAAAATGACAAGTAGCCGAGAAAATCTCGGGTAGCGCGTTCTGTCAAACGGAACTAAGCGCCATGGAAAAGCATCGCGAGTATAGGACGGAACAAGCATCACGTTCCGCAACACCCGCCAATCTAACGATAAGCCCCCCTCCTCCCTCCTCCGATGGCGCTTAGTTCCGTTCGACAGAAATACGTCCAATTGAGATACGCCCTCACGTTAAAAGACCAATATTTTGTCTGAAAAACGACGAGTCCATAACCGCTCGTCACTTCCGTTAAAGAAACTAAAGAGCCCTCCCGGTCAAAAAAAAAAAAACAACTTCGCAAAAATCGCTGTCCCGCAAAACTCCCCTCCCCCGCCCGTGAAACCCCTTTTTTGCAAATTGTCACACTTACGGGACGAGTCCCCCGCGAAGCTCGCGAACTTTCCCGTCGCGACACTTTTCATTAATCCTCGTCTTTGAGTTCTTTTCCCCGCTTGTCGTTCGACGCTTTATTTTTACCTTGTTCCTCGGTTTACTTTTTGATGAGGAGAATTACTCGGGAGCAAGTGCACTCGAGGAGACAATTTCGGTGCGCGGGGTTCAACGAGACGCGCTCGGCGTGGGACGATCACCGCGACCGAGAAAACTCCCCGTTCCTCCGGCGTAACGGCGCAAGTCGAAACCCCCATGAGCCCCCGATAGCATGGATTTATGCGTAGAACAAGGCTCAAGTGGAAAGCGAGGTGCGTCCTTGTGTCGGAGGGGCGTCGAGAGTCTCGTCTCCGCTCTTGGCGAGTGGCGGCCCCGCGATACGTAGGCAACCCGCGGCGAGTCGCTCGCACTCCACGCTGACCCCATCCATTCACTCCTGCTTGTCTCTTGTCACCGCGCGCTCTTGTCATCCTTATGCTTCGTCACTAACAAACGATTTCCAAGAGTTGCCGGATTGGCTCGTTTGGTTCGGAAACGACTCAACTCCGAAAATTTTGATAAATTCCTATCTATGTCGCAGGCAAATAGTGACATCAGGCATTTTGTCAAATGCCTGGGCAAATAGTCAAATATTCTAACTCAGATTGAAATTCTGCTTCTTTTCCTAATTTATGACTCATTAAAGACATGGATGAACATATTTCGAAAGCCATGTTCAGCCATCTTTTTAATGAACGGTGGGCTGATTATGCAAGATGATAGACAAAGAAAATTAAGTGAAAACTGAGCGATCCTATCGGTGGCGCGGGTGGTTGTAATGAAAAATCGAGGCAAACTAAATACTAACAGCAACCCGCGAGAGACCTTTTAGTCGGACCATTTTCCAACCATTTAGCAACCACACTTTTCAACCACAAAGATAGCTCAATTATCCCTCCGTCCTCTTAGTTTATGACTTCTTTCATCCTCTATCATCTTTCAATTTCAATGATCAGCCCGTTGGATGCGCCGTTAAATCGCTTTAGTTTTTAGATTTTATAAACCGGTGGCGAGACAGGCTACAGACAAAAAATTTCCCCTACTAGCTGTAAGCGCTGTATGATCACACAATCACAATATCTGATCACTATAATGCATTGTTTGATGATCCGCCCGAGTAGCGGGTTTGACAAGTGTCGCTTCACGCAGAGATGAAGTCTGACGCCGACGTGGCGTACTTTGCGATTTATCGATTGATCTATCATTTGAACCAACGGGAAAGGATCGATAAACAGGGTGCTCGCAATGTATCGATTCTTTACCACAGTTTCAAATGGGGGCGATATCGATAATCGATTATTCACGCCTCACCACTGATGATGAAAAGCGCGAATTGAATCGCGAGTCGAAGCGGAGGAAATGTAAATCGCTCCGACAAATCGTCGCTCCTCCGGCATAAGGGCGTATATGTATCTCCACGTGAGCCCTGAAAAGTATGGGGTTATATGGAGATTAGGGCTCACGTTGAAATTGAGATACGCCCTTACGTCAGAGGGACGGGAGGGAGAGACGAAGCCGCGAAGCGTGCACGACCGACTACAAGAGTAAGCGCCGAGTTATTTGCATCGATCAATGTCAAAATCTAACAAATCCATTTTTTTTCATAAACCCCAAGCCCCGCAAGATTGCCTGTATTTTACGTACCATCAGATAGCAGATGTACCAGGTTTTGAAATCCTTCGATTCATTTTCTCCGCGCTCTCGGCTCCAGTCGAAGTTCCTTGCACTTCTCTCAAGTTTTGCACGTGTTTCTCCGTCCTATGACAGAACCGCACACCTCTTGGGAAAACACGATGTAGATACGATGTTTTTTTTTTTTAGTGTGGCTGTGTCTCTTCGAATTGGTTACGATTCGCGAGTCGTGCCATCTGCGCTCGGGATCATATCCATAATTCGTCGTTCCGCTAACGTGGGAGCGTAATTTCATTCTCACGTGAGTTCTGGAAGGTACGGATTCAAACGGACAGCAAGGCTCATCTCAAAATGTAATTAGGCTTTCTTGATGAAGCGACGACGGTTTGGGTTGCGTGTGTCTGAGGAGCTACGACGAATTTTTTGATTACAGGCCGTCCCTAAATTACGTAACGCTCAAGGGGGAAGGGGGTCGAGGAGAACGTTACGCCATTTTGTTTTACAGGTTAAAAGATAGGGTCCTAGGGTCCTTTGCCACAAAAACGTTACAAGAGGGTAGGTGGGGGGTGGGTTTAAAAATGCCAAAAAAAAGGGCGTTACATAAATTAAGGACGAACTTCCACTACAACTTGTTGGATTAGTCCAAAATTAGCCTGACTGCGTTATTTTGCGTTTCATAATGTCCTTCCATGTTTTAGTGTGTAGACAATAGCGTGCACTGGAAAAAAACACATTGGATCTAGAGTCCAGACTCTTAAAAACATCGCATTTAAGCTTAAATCAAGAACCAAACCTCTTAATTTGAGCGGATTTCCTTTCGATTTAAGCTTAAATCTGATTGAATCAAGAGTCCTTTTTCTTGTCGATGTTTTCAAGAGTCTAGACTCTAGATCCAGTTGTTTTTTTTTCCAGTGTGTATTAACGACGTGTGTTGACTCACGCAAAGATCAACAGTACAATATTCAGCTCTTGTCTCCAACGAGGTGGAAATCCCACTACCCCACCGGGATATCGTAAGAGCGGAATTCTGCTGAGACATTCCCAATTAGGTTCGTGCTGAATACGAACTACGTGTCGTTTGTCCCGCTATCTACCGGGAACCCGATTAAATCAGACGTAATGAGAGTCGGGACATGTGAAACAATGATCGTTGCAGTGACGACGGTTTCTAGATTTCCGTTCTTCCAAGCTGTAAAGGAGATTTCACGAGAAAAAAAAATGGGAAAAGACAAAATACATGTGAACATGTTCGTGGCAGAAACAGTGAAGGTTAAAGAATGATAAGGAAGGAGCATCCGTAAATCACCTCATATTTTAAGGAGGGAGAAAGTTTGAGCTGGCACTAAAGAGGAGGAGTCCAACATTGCGCGGATGAACACAAAAAATCGGTGTTGGAATAATATTTTTCATTTGTTGAGGAAATTACTGGTTTGGTGTACATACAACACTACAAACAAGAAAAAACGCTAACAATAAGAAACGTGGCTCGAACTGCATGTAACAAAATGATAAAATAGTGGTAGGATCACACTTTTTTGCGGGGAAAACAAGGCCACAAAGTTCAAAAATTTCAATTAGAATATAAATGCATCGCAATGCACTTCTAATGCATCTTCTTGAGCTAAACTCTACTCCCCTCAGTCTCGCACCGCTACTAATTGGAGCTCAAACATTTTTGACTCCGATTGACATTTATGAATTTTCTGACCTTGTTTTCCCGGCAAAATGGTGTGGACCTAGCACTATTTTACCACCTTGTTACAACAATACATTATCACAAATACATTATAATCTAGAAATTGCACAAGTTCCTCATTGATGAGATAAATATGGTTCGGTTCGCGAAAAAGCCCGATGCTTCATTGGATGCTAGGAAGAAACGATTAATGAAAAGTCTTAGATAATTGCTTGCCCCGCAATTTTTGCCGTTGACCCTTTTGAGGTCGTTTTGAGCGAGAGAATTCTCTCCACTAGCGCTGTTGTCAAGAATTCGTTTGCGCCGCAAAATAGCACATTCTCACGGCGGACTCAATTTATAGCTCTCATGTGGAGGGTTGAACCTGTTAAACCTCCACCCAATTGAATACCTCCATCGGACAGAAACAAATTGTTCATATTAATGCATTAAATACATGTTTACTAATTATTTTGTATGTTTTTATTTGTGCAGGTAAGACTCGTTGAAACATAGTGCAATGCGATGGAATTTTCAATATATATTTAGATTTGTTTACGTAAGTGACTGCACATTCTCAGCATGTTTATGATTTACGATGGCCACTTAACGTTTCCGCAAAAAATTTCTACGGAAAACTTTTGCACATATAGCCTTGCAGATATCAATTTTGTAAATGTTTTCAAGAAATTTCGCTGAAAATTGCACTGTCTTAACTGTGTAGTAGTGATGCTACGCCGCACCAATAAATTTTCGGTTTCATCTTTGGTCTTAGGAAAAACGCTGAAAACATACGAAAGTTACAAAATTTCCCCCAATATTGTTGGGTTTGTTGTTGTTGTTGTTTCATACATTTACTTATGATGCTTTAACAAAGCTGATTTTCGGTAGAAAGAATGCATATTTGTTTGAAATTTTCCGTTACCTTGGATTAAATTGCGAACAAAATTATCCGAAGTATTGTAGGAAGAATATGCATTCACAAGTTCCCCATGTGATTTTTATTGTATCACAACAAACTTGGCAACATATGAAAACTCATCCTGCATTTCTCCTTAGCACGATGATGACATAGTCAACATGACCATGTGCGCAACTTAGACAGACGTCGCTTGAGCACAAAGGAGTCATGCGTTTTGATAGGAAAAGTCGGAGCGCCTGCAATCGTTCGCGTATGCAACACGGACATCCCCTGAACACGAATAGTTGTATCCACGCTTTGTCATGGAAGAGGCTGCAGCGCCTTCAATTTTCTCCGCTTGTTGTCATGGTTAAGTTAATACATTTCGGTGGTGAAACTACCAAACCACGCATCTCGGTTTGTGACGTTGCAGACTTTCTGCCATACTTTATTTTTTAAACGGAAAAGTACTCGACTTCCACTCTTGAGAACTTCCGTGATTTTCCTTCACTGTGAGAAGACAACTCTGTGAAAACTTCAAGGAATAATATTGATTTGTTTACCCTCAAAAAAAAAGGAAAAGGGAGCGGAGATTTTTGAGCACTGCAAACGAGATATGTGGTCTGGTAGTTTCACCATCGATTTCCACGCAGAAAATGGGACGGTTTGGATACGACGTTTGAATAATGATAAGAAGAAAAGTACGAAACTGATCTTATCTTATTTCAAATTTAATCCCTTCATTTCCTTTTTTTTCTTCTTTTTTTAATTGGACTGATTTGAGAATAAGTACACTTCATGCATATTGTATTGCACACTTATTATTATGATCTTTCGTATCAGGCAGCGATCTTAAAAGTAACCTTTGCGACACACTATCGGCAGAAACGTGAAGAATGACTATTTGCGAAAATTTCACAGACATTTTAGAGTGTGGGCGCAGAAATGAGCTGAGTTTTGTGTCGTACGAAATCAAAACCTTAGAATGAGATAATACGCATAGTGAAAATTGGCCGTTAATTAATTTACTTCATTATACTAAAAGCGTAATATGAGTGTCGAGTTAGACACTGTTTCTTAACCAGTTCAACTGTTTCAAAACAATAATATACCCCTGCTAAGACACATGAAGTTCTTAAATATTAAGCCGAAATTAAATGGAAATTTTTACTTCTGCACAACTTTAAGATAAAAACTATTTGGTTTATTTTATAATTGCAACTTATATGTTTTGTTAAACTCCTATTCTAGATCTTTATATTATTCAATCTAATAGTCCTGTTCACTGCACTCTTAGCGTGTCATCTTATGCCGATACGTATCAAAACGTCCGCACGAATGCATCTTTGATCCGCTCCGATAACAGCTCAACCAGGACTCCGCTGCACCATTGTTTGCACTCACTTGGCGCCTTATAAATATATAGAGCTCTTATTATCCTTGACAAGTTTTAATTTAACAACTTTATGATTGAGCAACTTTTAATCAAAGAAAACACTTTCCGTGAGCGCCCGCGCGCGTCAATCATGGAATAAATTAAAAAACGCGTTCAATTTGAGGCCTTCCTCGAGGAATTTAATCAACTTTATTACCAACTCTCTTTTTTTCGAATTTCCTCGCAAAAGCGGAAATTAGGGGGAAAAATACGGGAGCGTCCCAGAATAGACTCGCTGATAGTTGACGAAGAAGGCGGTGAATTGCATTACTGGTAACAGTTGTTGATGTTATACGCAATGCATTTTAGCTGCAGTCACTTATTTTCACGATCGAAACCACGATGATATTCCGATTTTCATAAAAATAATGTCTCCTTTATTTATTCAATTATTATTCTTTGAATAAATTAATGTTGTATGTCACCACGCTCTTGGAAATAACTGAGTGATTGCTGAAGGCGATTTTAGGTTAGCTACACTGAAAAACAAGTAACTTGGATCAAGCATGATGATTCTTAAATTTGCCGACAAGAATTTTTAATATCTTACTTCAAGCTGACTTTTTCTTGATACAAGAAAAATAATGTTCGGGTTAAGCAAAAAAGTAGCTTATTATATATTAACCAGAAAAATTCTTGATTTAAGAAGATATACTACTTGGCGGCAAATTTAAGATCCTTTTTTTTTCAGTGTAAAGTCTCCCATGAGTTTACAAATGATATTGTTTTACGTATACTCTGGTATCAGTATATTATCTAAACATGGTATTTTCTATATTAATCAATTTAGTTTAATTGTATAAACTTGAGTAAAAAGAGTATAGTTTTTATGTATGGCTTAAGGATTTCTGGATTCCCTCATTTTCTTGGATTTTTAATTAAATAATTAGTAATCATTTATCTTTGATATCTCGGTTTAAAGTTTTTTCAAAAAAGTCATTTCTTCTTCCGAAAGTTCTATATTTGGTATACCGCACGATTTTATGTTGTCTTACGTATGGTTTTTATAAATTAAATTTCAGTCTTAGCAAAGTCTAATCCAACGTTTCAAAATTATTGCCAGTCAAGTTGAAAGCTTTAAAATTTGATTTTTTTCCTTCCTCTCGCTCTAATTCCTGTACAAAAATTAGAAAAAGGCTAAAAACGCAGTTTACCTAATGACTTTTAAGTTGAAGTTTCCAGCCAACAGCCACAAAAATCACAAGAATCGTCCCAGTGGAAATCAAGTAAAAGCTGCGACAAATGAAAGTTTAGAGAGGAAGAGAGTTTACCTACGATTTTTCAAGTTGAATATTAACAGCCACCACTGGTAGGAATATGAAACACGTTCCTTACAACTAGACTAATAAATTACTGTTTTCACATTTGCGGTCTTTTCGCACATGCCTCTCGGCGCGGCAGTCCCAGTTACAACTTCGGCGTGACGTCAACATTTTGAGCTATCGCTGTTAGAATTGTGCGCGAAGTTGTATCGCCGAGTCTGTAGGCGCAGCTGGCAGTGGCGAGGCGTGAATGATCCATCGTCGATATTTCCCCATTTGAAGCTATGGTGAAAAATCGATTATTAAGGTGTTCGTTGCAAACACCCTGTTTTTCGATCCTTTTCCATAGATTTAAATAGCAGATCAATCGATATATCGCAAAACACGCAACGCCACTGGCGGTTGGTCGTCGACGTTGCGCGTAGCCTCCTCCGCAGAGACTACATAACTGCCTCACTGAGCAGAAACATAGTACGGAAATCCAGACGATGCCACATTTCTGCTATTAAAAACTGGATTTTCTTGATAGTATATTTACATTTTTCCTCGAAATTTTAAGAAAATTTTAATCACAGTCAAATCCGAATTGTCAAGAACTTTCCAAGAAAAATATTTGAAACTATTCCCAATAATTAATATTTCATTGAAGGAAATTAGGCATTGTTTGAAGCTTCATACGGCGTTTGTCCCTAGCGTGGTCGAACAGGGGAGACGAGGTAAAAACACGGGCAGAATTAAAAATCTTCCCCCCCCCCCCCCCCCTTTGGTGCCACCTTTGTCATCGTTATTACTCCAGCAATACCCACCACCCCCGCTGCTGTTTCACGCCGTCCCCCTCATTCACCCCTTGTCCTTCAGAGACATTTCCAGCTCGTGATGCAGGGGACCCGTTATTTTTTTCCTCGGACTTGTAAACAAAACGAGCCGTTTGAATTGTTGAGCCGTATTATTCTAACAGTCGAAGAGTACACACCCAAAACAACCTAAAAGCCGTTAAATGTTGCTTCAATGGTGTAAGTTTCATTCTTATTTAATGGAAATCCAGTTTTCAGAGAAGAGATCTTTTTGCAACAAAAAAAAAAATAACACCTCAATCTTGGTGAAATTTCCCCGATCAAAATTTAGAAGCGAAGTTATTTAGGTCCTTTAATATGGGAAGATAACGTGCACGATCTCGAAAACACCTGATGCTGCTCATAAGCATTTATGAATTCTTTATTTTCCGCTACCTATCCATGCCATACGGATGTTAGCAAGAGGAAAAGGGTTGTTTTTCAAAAATGATTCGGGATGATTTGACACTCGGTTTTTAGTTCACGAAAACATGATCAATAAAAAGTGAAACAAAATGCGGAATTCTACTTTAAACCCCGAAATTGGCTGGGTTTGAATTGAAATAATCTTGTCACGGGTTTAGGAGAAAGAAACCAAGCCACAACAGGCTACAACCAAAGACTAGGAAATTTAATTTTTTCCTTTCCGGATTCCTTTAAGTATTTTGAGGAATTTGCCTCTTTCTACGAAGAAAATTCACTGAATTTTGCACAAAAATCCGCACTACCGTCTACATTTAAAAAATGAAATTGCCCAATTAAATATGACAATAGTTAATGTGGCTCGGTTTCTTTCTGTTTAACGCGGTCTAAATAGGGTGTTCACAACGGACACCTTAATGATCGATTCTTCACCACAGCTTCAAATGGAGAGGCAAGAGACAAAAAATCAAGGAAGTTTCCAAGTATTGATTTTGATTAGTTTTCTATTTGAATAATAAAGTATATGACAGTAAGTCTGCAACGTTGCGATACTTGCGAACTATGGTTCATGGTTTGGTGGTTTCACCGTCGATTTGTTCAGTATATATCAACAACCGGAGACCACAAATTACGTAAGATCTCATTGATGCGAGTCTTGAGCTAAAAAAAAAAAAATTAGCAAATTTATGAGTCTCCGTCAAGCAAAGTTGGCGGATTGATCCTGGCATCAAGCGGACCGTTCCGAAGTGCGGAGGTTCAGTTTTGTCTCAGCGTGAAAAGATTGATTTATGACCTATTTGGAAAAGGACGGGGAAAATATCCTCTCAAAATACGTCAATTTAGCGTGACAAGGAAGATTAATATCACGCTTTAATTGAATCCCTCTCTTCCAGAATGCGGCTTCTTGTAGTCATGTTATTGAAATTTTAGTTCCGTTGTCGTCAAATCGGTCAAATTATGATTTTTTCCCTCTTTCGTTACGTTGCGATTTTATGAATTGCAGAGTCAGATTGATACTTTGTCATTAATTTACACATTTCTGTTTTTGTTCGACTTGGATCAAATATCATTAGTGACCTTGCAAGAACTTGAACAAACAAGGATAATACAAGTTTTACGTAAAGTAGTAGCGAGTAGCAGTAGCAGTAAGTAGTTTTACGTAAAGTAATGCAAGTTTAAGTAAAATACTGTTCACGCATGTTCCGAATTTTAGACAGTAAAAAGGTGAAAATTCTTGAAATTTTCTCACCATGACCGAAAAATGTATTTCCTTAATATGTTTGCTCAATTTTTCTAGAGTTTATTTAACTATTTGATGCCTATAAACAGGGTTTAATTGATCCGAGTCTTCCTGAAACCTCGTGGCTCGCTGATTTTACGGGGCCGGTACACACGAGTTTTCGATCTACAAATACATAAAGAAAAAAGGATAAGACATCAAATATATGAAAAGAAAAAAATCGAGTGTTTGGGAATTTTTTTGACAACACTCTACCCCTAGAAACCCGAAACCAGGTCAAACTGATCCGATTTCTTCTGGGGTAGTTACTGTGCCGGTGAATACCAGCTTTAGCTATAGGTCTGTAAATACATCTTGAAAAAAAGAGTCAAACATCAACTTTTAAAGAAAAATCTAGTGTCAACACGTCCGAAGATGGGAGATATGTAATCGGGCCTTGTCTTTCAAATTTTCTCCCGAATCTGAGCGACACCTCATTGACTGCAAAGAACGGAGCATTGCGAGTCCTCGCTTCGCGTCATCGCGCCTTCAATTTTGCCGACGCAACATGGACATGTATTGAGCACGAATAGTTGTATCTCAGCGCAGTCATCAACCTTTTTCCTTGCTCTTTTTACACGTTGTGCTGATTCCGTTCGTCTTATTTGCAGTGCGGTGCCTCAGGGTAGTTCCGGTGTTGTAACAACAAACTAGTATTGTAAAAGGAATTATTAGTATTAGTAGTAAATTAATAACTTATCCATGATTTGAGACCCTGAAAAAATAGTCTGATTTACTTTAATTTTAACTGTATGCAATAATTTTAAAAAGACACTGCAAAGATCTTTCATTTAAGTGGTGAGAGCAAGTATTGTTGGCTCGAGCCCTGCTCTTTTTCGATCTGTATTACTGTCTGCCACAGTTTGAAGTTGTAATATTATCAAATAAACCATTGTTGACTGAAAAAAAAAGAAACAGAAGAAAAAAATTATAGGATGAAAAAAGAAACAACATCATAAGAAAGAAGAAAAATAAACAGGAAAATTGTATTTTCCTTCGTCTTGTTCCCCTACCCTTCGTTCTTTACATATTTCTTCCTCCTCTATTCCTTCTGTTCCGTTCTTGTCCTTCGATTTGGAAGTCATACCGATGTTGAAACTACCAAAGCACGTATCTCGGTTTGCGACGTAGCAGATTTCCTGTCATACTTTATTTTTTGGATGTAAAACTACTCTACGTCGATTCTTGAAAACTTCCGTGATTTTTCTTCCCTATTCAAAGGAAAAATCTGTGAAAGTTTCAAGGAAATATATTGGTTTGTTCTCCTTTACAAAAATAAAATGGAAGCGGAGATTTTTAAACACCGCAAACGAGTTACGTGTTCTGGTAGCTTCACCGCGTCGATACACTCAGATCTAAAAGACCCGGGGCTGTCAAACTGGGGATAAAAAACAGTGGCGTGGCTTGAATAATCGATTATCGATATCTCGCCATTTGAAGCTATGGTAAAGAATCGATTACTAAGGTGTTCGCTGCAAACACCCTGATAATCGATCTTTTTTAATAGGTTTAAATGGCATAACAATCGATATATCGCAATTCACACCACGCCACTGATAAAAAAATAATAACGGGAGCAAAAATTTTGAAACGCCTCGGGTCGAGATATGTGCTTTCCTAATCTCACCGTCAAAATGCGGCCTTAATGCGAAACTAATGCTACTCCACAAGATAGAACGGCGGACTTACGTAAGATCCCAATGTAGTTTGCGCGGTTTCTACTTCGCAAGGTCGAGTGAGAGTGTTGGTGGGGGGGGGGGGGGGAGTGGAGGATGCTTCGTCGAGGGATCCTTATCGTCCTTTGCCAGAAGCGAGACTTGACTTTGGCGAAAACTTTCAAAATACCCTCCAATTAGCAAAAAAGAGGGGAGAACGGAGCATCATAAAAGAGACCCGCTATTATGCCGCCAAGACGTGGAGCATCATCTTCCGGGCATGATCTGATAAAAGAAACGCTGATAAGCCTCTGGAGGTCTAATCAAACGAACCGCGGGATCCTGGACCCGAAACGCGAGGATGCCGAACTTTGCTATAAATTCTCCCACTGGGCTTTATGCCCTTGAACTTGGCCGAGAAAAGTTGGTACGAATGAAGAACGACTTGATCAGCCATATCACGTATTAAAATAACAACTTTATCTGTGGGAAGGCTCAAACAGCAAAAACAACACAAAAATTAAAAAAAAAAAAAAAACTCGCAACATTTCGAAATATATGGCAATTTCATTCGCAACCGGACAAAAGAAGGCGAGAAAATGAAGATGCCGATTCGCTGTTATTACGAGACCGTTTAAAGTCCTTGAGTCTCGGTCTTGCAATAGTAGAAAATCGACAACTCATTCTCTTGCCTTTTTTTGTCGAGTTGAAAATGAAATTTTCATATATTTCGAAACATTTTGGGGTTATTTTTTTTTGTTAATCTTTAGTGTTGATGTTGCAGCCTCTCTTCAGATTAAGTTGTTAATTTGGTAGTCAGCGCGGTGACTTTACTTGAACTTGCACCATTGAAGTGTTGAGATTAATACTTAGAGCATACATCCTAATAGAATATATTGTATTGAAAGACAGTCAGGATCAAAAAGGCAAAAATTCATTTTTCCACTAAGGAAATTTGCGTACTAATACAAGGAAATTTTGATTTTTGAATTGGCTGCACTGCACTGCAAAAAAAAAAAAAAAAAAANAAAAAAAAAAAAAAAAAAAAAAAAACCGATTGGATCTAGAGTCCAGACTCTTGAAAACATTGACAAGAAAAAATACTCTTGATTCAATCGGATTTTTGCTTGAATCAAAACGAAATCAGCTTAAATAAGAGTCTTGGTTCTTTTAAGCTAGATTCTGATTGAATCAAGAGTACTTTTTTTTGTCGATGTTTTTAAGAGTCTTGACTCTAGATCCAATGTGTTTTTTTTTTCCAGTTTGAAGAGTTAGCTTAATTTGGTCATCGTGCCAAAAATAATTTACAGAATTTTGCAATTCTCTAAAAATTGACAAAAACGACATTGTGTTATTTTGCTTTTATTTGCTTTATAATTATCGTCACTATCCTAAGGGCGTATCTCGGTTTCCGCATGATCCCTATTTTCCATGTAAATCTACGCTCATGGAGGCCCATCCCGAAATCGAGATGCACTCTTACTTTACAGGAGCGACGTCCTGCCATACTCATGATGGTAACAAACTTATAATTAACCGCACTTACAATGACGATTCTCGCAAGTCGTTAACAGATACTTCCTAGCTAGCTGATTATGGAAATATATAAACAGAGCTATAGACAAAGAAGACATTGGGGGTATGACAGTGAAACAATGCTTTGTACATTTGGAAATAATGATCAAAAAGCAACTTTCTTCTGTGTTTTAATGCAGATGTTGCATGTGTGAGGAATTCAAGGAGGATGTGTGAGGATTGTGCGATTTGATTCTTATGTAAAAGCTTATACATATTATTTTCCTTTTATACATATTCCCCCCCCCGCCATCAATTTAAATGAGAATAATCCACGCAGAGTGCGCAAGCATTTCAAAATCATGAGTTGAAAAACGCTGAGTCTAAGTACTAAAACCAACCACATAGTGGAGCGGTGCGCGGCGCGCGTGCTGCCAGCGCGGAAGGCTCGCTGGCGCCTACAAACCTAAGGGGATACTTCACGCATTGCGTAATGCGTGAAGTATCTCCTTAGGTTTGTAGGCACCAGGCATTTCGCGCTGCGGCGCGGCCGCACAGTGTGTCAAACCCCCAATCTAGCTGCTCAAAACCCCCCTTATNAGTAGTTATTCAAAATTCAAAATTTGGGGGCCCCCCTGCCCCCCCAGGGGGCTCAGATTTTTGGGGTCTATGTCTGAATCGAATGTCTATAGGGTAGAGATGAATCCCTGAAATTTTCATGCTTTCTTCCAGAAGTGCACGATTCTTATGATATTTTCCACTTATCGGCCCCACTATTTTTAAAAAGAAAAGGCTCATCGATTCAAGTTTGGAAGGCTCATTGTGACGCATTTGAGTGGGAAAATAGGTTTATAATAAAATGAGTGAGGTTTGGGGAAATATGTCGTTTGTGCGATGAGTAAGGGCACATAAAATTAGTGAATGCTCTTATTTAAAGAAAATATTGTTCCTCATCAACCTGTAGTTTTCATGTTTAACGGGGGAAAAATATATTCGCTGTTATTAATTTTAATATATTTTGCTTTTAAAATATTTTTTTCTTCATCTTAATTTAGGGCATTCATTATTTCATGGCCTTTTTGTTCAATTTCCTAAATGCGCTCCGTAATCATCCGCACAGTCTCTCTAGAGTAGGATTTTTTACCATAGATCATCTATATACATCCATAATTAAAACATTTGGTTAGTTAGTTATTTAATCTCATTAGGGACATTCAGTATCTCAGACTATTAATGTCCTTACAAAAAATACGAAGGGTGAGTGCATATACAAAAATTTAGATTCTAAACTTAACGGAAGCAAAGAATTTCAAAATTTTGGTTGTAGCATTTAGGTCATCGCAGGTTAGAGGGTTTGTATCCCAATTGACTGTTGGAAAGTAAATCAGTGGCGTGGCGTGCTTTGCGATATATCGATTGATCTGCCATTTAAACCTATGGAAAATAATCAATTAACAGGGAATTCGTAACGAACACCTTAATAATCGATTCTTTACTATAGCTTCAAATGGGGAAATATCGATAATCGATTGTTCACGCCACACGACTAAAGTAAACCTGTGGGCGGAGGTACTAGAGGACAGAGCAGTCTATAATCGCGTGTTTGACGGTGAGGGGGGATACATTACAGGAATTGCAGAAAAAATTGAAATGGAATGAGGTGATTTATGACATTGTGTAGTAAAATATTTAAAAAATCTGCAGTGTACACAGTAGAGAACGAGAACCTGTTATAATCACTTTGTATGCGTATTTAACCGACGAAGCCGTTTAATTTAAAACGCCTGGGAACAACAGTGGTGAAAATTAGAAAACTTTAGCTCGCAGTATGCGGCTCATGATAATTTTAAACTCCATAATTTGTCGGAAATATTTTCGCCCAAGCACCGATACGGACGACACAGTAACGAGAGGTCGCGTGCAATGACAGCGCAAAATAACTCATCAATATCACTCTGGAGCCTGCGATCGAGTCCATGAGCTTAATTGACCTGAATAATAAAATATTCCGGGCTTGGTCAACTTGGTCTGTGATTTTTCAACCTTTGTTTCCCTTTTAACCTGTTCATGCCAATCAAATATTGATTCTGCAGCTGTATGTGTGATTGCCTGCTTGTCTACCTTCGACATATTTTTTTACTCGAAAGTCATCCCAAGCTCTTCGATTTCTCTCGCGTATTATATACGCTGCAAAAAATAACAATATACATGTCCTCGTATTAGAAATGAGATCGGGTCATTTTCGACTCAAATGTGACATTTTTTCAATGCATTTTACTGTAAATGACTATTATGGGTACGCTAAATTCAAATGAACTGTACTTCCTAGAATCAGTCTTTCTGCATCAAATATTGCTTGGTTTAATCTCATGCTTCATTTTTTGAGCGTTCACCACGTTAGTAGTGTACACTACTCTTTCCCGTCGTTTTGCAGCGGGTATGTTACTAATGGATCCATTGGTAAAGGCCCGCACTGCTCCATGGAAATCGGTCCCATTTTTCGTGGCGGGAAGCAATTCCTAGTTTCTCAATTTTATTTACGTACCATTTCTACCTTTTTTCTCCTATTTTGTCTACTGTATGTAATGCCTGTAGGCTTGTATTTGAGAAATACATATCTTTACGTTTTAAAACTCTGCAACGTACTTTTATTTAATGACTCTTTCAAGGATCGTTCAAATTTTTTTTTGTCGTAGTTCTAGAAAAATTTTGGGGTACAAAGTACCCCTTTACTAATGACCCCTATATTGTACTTTATGATGACAAGACATTTCTTGTATCTATGTATGTTTCCTAGGTTACGCTTACCCTCGTGCTTCATCATTTCAGTATGAATTTTCAGTAGTGAGACAGTCTTTTGACAGTCATTTAGATGTACAATAAATCACTGGTATCAAGAAAGAGCAATCTGGTAGAGAAATAACTAAAAAATCTAGAAAAGGATAACGGTGTTTTCCTACAACAGACAACTACAGCGCGTAGTGGTTTGATTTTCGTATTGTTAAGACTTTGGCGCAGCGTATCATGCCTCATCGATGATGAGCGATGGCGATCAAAAGCTAGCCTTTCATCAGTCTGGACGTTGTTTCTTTTGTTTCAGTTTCCGATTTCACGCAAGAACTGTCCAAAATGTACGAGCAGCACGCCGAGGAGTTACAGCATCTCGTCGCAAACTTCAGGAAGAAAAACGCTGAGCTCAGAAAAGAAAGGTAAACTTTGGCTACGGCCGTAATTTCATTTTGGAAAAAGTTTCTCCGTTTCCTCCGGATAGGGATGCCACCAAGCGTCAACCTGATTCACAAATCTTGTATTTTCGGCCTCCTTTCAGAGCCGTTGATTTTTAGAATGTATTGCGTTGGCCGTTTGAAAAATGCCGCGTTTCGCCCCAAAAACTCACTGTGATGTCTTCAGTCATAACTGTGTTATAGAAAGAATCCACCCTAAAAATGGAAATTTGTCAGGAATTGGAGAAAGTCGATTCAAAGGTATGAATATGAATACGGGACTTAAAGGACAATGCGCATAAGTGGAGCTTTTGAAGAAATTGAGATATTGATGATTTCGGGTAAAACTAGTCTTAATACATATTTTGTGAAAAATTCGCTCCCAAATTCCATCTTTTAAGCATTAAAAAGTCAGTTTGATTTCTAAATGTGCATCCAGGGACTAAAAATCGTTTAAAATACTATTGTATGCTGCATATGTTCACAGAGAATTCTTTCTTACTGGAAAAACTAATTATTTTTTCTAAAAATAGGAAAAAAAATCAAAATTTCAATCTACGTAAGAATATTTGACTACTTGCCTAGGCATTCGACGAAATGCCTGATTTTACTTTTTGCCTATAACACATACATAATTTAAATATATAGTGAGATTTCCATAATCTTAAAACAGGCGGTCAATATAATTTTAACTTTTAGAAGTTTTTATAAACTAAGTTAGGCCGTTTCAGAGTTGTTAATTAATCAATATTAAATCGTCAATTAGTGAGTATCAGACGCTAGGAATTTAACAATCCAAACGCAACACAATAAGGTGTGATTTTTCCCTCAGGGCATCAATATTCCCATTCTTATTTTTCACATGAATAAAAAATTGGGTTTTGGCCGTAACCGCCTTACTAATTGGGAGATGTTCCAATCTCAACAACATCGTTTCCTTTTCCAAACTTTAGAGACACGTATTTTTGTCGAAGAAATTCCCTAATAGCTCTGTAGATGGGGCTCGACTTTTATTGGCCTCGACACATCCAATTTGTCTAATTATCTCGTTCCCCTTTTGAATAATGAACGTTGAGAGCGGCGTCGAATCAGCTCAAGTGCGGGCGGATGTCAGTGCTACCGTCGTAAAAAGAACGTCGTATGAGCCCCTAAATGTTGCCTAATTCTTACCGATGAAATTTTTTTTTTTTTTTGAGAGAACTCGTGATTTAAGCACTCACAATAGGGGGTTTTGCTTTCATTTCGTCATCTTTAAAATAGAGCACTATGTTGTTGCAGCGATTCGAGGATTTATATCAGTTCAACTACCAAAAGGCAGAAACACGTATAATTCAAGAGAAAAATAGCCCATGTAACCATTTTTCTTGATCCACGCGACAAACTGTAAGAGCCAAAATAAATTTGCGAACATTTTCTTCGCTAAACATCAAACCTGCTCGACAAAATTTTCCTGAGAGTGTTTTTAAAATCATCCTGAGTTTCCGCAACGCTGCACGGCCAAAAAAAAAAAGAGTTGCGGTAGTAACATCCCGAATGTTTATAATTTGTGCGACAACTCTTGAATGTTGATCTGAACGCTACTGCTGTTAAATCAACGTAGTTAGGATGTTACTCTTACAGTCGTAGCGTCCAGATCAACATTTAAAAGTTGTCACACAAATTCTTAACATTCGGGATGATTTTACTTCAGCAATTTTTTTTCCGTGTGCAATTTTTTTCGGAGGTTTTTGAAAACTCGCGTGTTTTTATGAATCTAGTAACGATATCAGTAAGAAATTCTCGCTCAAAATTGAGATTTTTCGTTAGTTGAGTATTTTAATATTTTTTAACTTAAACCCTACCGATTACCGAAGAATATATCGACGGTGTAAGTCGGCAATCACATAACTCGTTTGCGGTGTCTGAAAATTTCCGCCTTTATGTTATTTTTTACAGGAGAACAAATTCACATCATTCCTTAAAGTTTTTGCAGAATTTTCTACGCACTGAGAGGAAAAATCACGGCAGTTTTAAAGAATTGCCGTTGAGTAGTTTTCCGTTTAAAAAATAAAGTAAGACAGGAAGTCTGCGACGTCGCAAATCGAGTTATGTGATTGCCGACTTTCAGCGTCGATACTCGAGGAGTTTTAGCATCGATACGTAGACTTGCTCCTCTAAATCCAAAAGGAAAATACACGCAGGTGTTCTTGAAAATTCTCATTTTATTAGTTGATATTTGACAATGTTTGGACGCTCACACGATGTTTCTCCTCAACCTGGCGGAGTGTTATGAGGAATTCATGGGGCTGACGAGAGGAAAAATGAAGTTAAAACGCCTCCACTCAGGACCTCTTGAGGGCCGCGTTTCTCCCGAAATTACCGCTGACTTTGCGTTTGCCATCGTGAGCGAGTCGAAGTCGGTCACGCATTTTCATCGAAGGAATAAAAAATTTAAGGCCTCAACGAGATTACAACACCTCCTCATGTCAATGCTATTGTTTCGTCTCGTGTCTGGTTTTTCTTGAAGATCGACCGAATTTCTCATTAGAGGTGATGTGAAGTGGGCAAAGTATACCGTGAGAACGACAACTACATCACTGCTTGTGGCAAACATGATCTAAATTATCCCGTTTATGAAATTATGTCGAGGGCCTCCCTGCATCTTCCTTCATCAAAATGTAAACCGTATGAATCGATCCTCCCTCGGGAAGGAAGCTGATCAAGGAATGACTGCAAATACAGCCCCTGGGTCATCTCTTGGCGAGAAACACGTGTTGATTCCCTAACATTATCCCTTGCCTCCCTTGCTAACATCGCTTGGATGTACCCAGTGAGGATTCTTTAAAATACTTTGCCTGGCTTCAACGACAAATTTCAATGATAATGAAGCATTTAATCTAGAATGACGTCTTATTGCGAAATATATTTAATTCGAATTTTCTTCGAAACCGTTCTCCATAGTCCCAACTCTCGCGTATTAATTTGGACAATGTCTTCAGTCCCCTCACTTTTGAATTGGCAAGCTTGCACTGTTTTCTCGGAGGCCACGAACCCCTAAATTTCGGAGCCTCTACAACCCCCTCCCATGTGTAATGCAAATAAGTCCCTATCTCTCATTTTAATCCAGTTTCCGTTAGGCGGAGCCTGTTTCGAAATACTTAGGCAAGAGCACCAGGAAAAAACTCCGCCTTAATCCAGTCCGACAACTCGTCTCTCCTCTGACGTAAAGACGTATCTCCATCTCCACATGAGCCCCGAAAATCCCAGAGCTATAAGGAGCGCAAGGCTCACGTGAAAATTGAGATACGCGCTTACGTGAGAGGAGCGACGAACTTTGCATAAAGTTCGGTCGTGTGTCAGCGTCGTCACGGCTAGAAGTTGCGCCGTGGTCCGAGAGGTTTCGCGGTCAAAAGTATGGCGCTTAAAGCTTCCTTTCACCGCATTCAGTGTCCACGGCAGCGGGCTTGATCCTAAGCCTCGAACACACCCGTGCTATGCAAGAACGCCGTATGAACATTCGAGCGTTGCCAAATTTCCCTCGATGAAATGTTTATTTTCGAGGGAAGTTATGAGCGTTTTCTCTTGAAATTTCCAGGACTTTTTAGTGGAATTGCGAGCAAAATTATCTGAAAAGTTGGAAGAAAAATATTCATAAGTTTACCACACTGAAAAAAACACATTGGATCTAGAGTCCAGACTCTTGAAAACATCGACAAGAAAAAGGACTCTTGATTCAATCAGATTTAAGCTTAAATCGAAAGGAAATCCGCTCAAATTAAGAGGCTTGGTTCTTGGTTTAAGCTTATGTCTGATTGAATCAAGAGTATTTTTTCTTGTCGATGTTTTTAAGAGTCTGGAACCTAGATCCAATGTGTTTCTTTTTCCAGTGCAGGAAATTTGTGTTTTATCACAGAAAATTTGGCAACGCCTGAAGGTTCATACGCGCGGCGTTCTTCCTTAGTACGGAAGAATACACCCGCAGCATCTTTGCAGCCTGCGGGCGAGAGTGATGGTGACCCCCGGATATTTTTCATCCATGCATTTTATTTTCCTCCTATGTACACGAGTCATCTCTCCGCGGAGGCTCCTTTGTTGCGTTCAGAGCGATATCGGCTGTTGTAGGTCGCAAGATTCTGTGAGATCCTTTTCAACACTATTTTCTCGAGCAACTCTCTGACGCTATGAAAGAGGGCTCAGAGCTTCAGGAATAAGAAAAACCGGGAAGTGTAAGGATGAACAAATTCTGCTGCACACTGGAGGTGCAAGTAAAGGTGACGAGGCGCGAATGATCGATTATCGATGTATATCGATTTTTTCCCATTTGAAGCTATGGTAAAGACTAGATTATTGAGGTGCTCGTTGCGAACGCCCAGTTTATCGATCATTTTTTTTAGGTTAAAATAGTAGATCAAGCGATATATAGCAAAGCACGCCACGCCACTACTAGCGAACTAAGTACAGATTTTTTGGATATATAATCGCGTACGCGATAAATTTGAGAGTACGTAAAATATAATGGGTAGACATAATATATTCTTGACATTTCTGATATGCTCAACATGATTTCTTTGCGATTTTACTGATCAAAAGTTACAAAGTTAGCTGTGTTGCTTGCGTCCAATAGACCCGTTTAACGAATTACTAACTCACACTCTCTAAGGCCCCAATTATAAGATGGTCCTAGAAACTTTGATTAATACCACGTTGAAAATAAGATAATTCTAAACGTGTTTGTGTAGTTGAATGCCCCTGAAATGGAGGATTCTGAAATTTCAACAATTAGTAAACGGGTTTGGACCGCCTAACAATTTACGCTTTCTCCTAGATTTTCTTGTGGTCTTGTACTGCACTGAGGAAAGCTATGATTGGAGTAATCAATGAAAGTAGTTAATTTATTATTATTTGATCATACATTTTACCTGTCATAAGAGCTCTTTATTAATATTAGTCATTACTAACCTTAAATGGAGTGGTATTTTTACCAGCTGGTAATATTTTCACCAGTTCAAAATGATCTCTTTGATAACCATAAACATAAACTATGAAGATGCGGAGTGTTCACCATAGGGGTAAAATTATGACCCAATGGTCCTTGGTATAGGTACTGAACTATCAATAAAGAGTTCACAAGGAAAACTACTGATTTGGCAATTTCAATCATAGTTCTTTCTCAGAGAAGAAATTGAATCATACAGGTGACCGTCAACTGACCCCTGAAACCAGGCAACTTTCAATACCACCTCGCTGCGACCTGCGACTCCCAGAGGGACGCCCTGAAATTTCCTCCACCTTGATCCAAACTCAATAATATAAGAATCGGTGAATGGTCAAATCTAACCAGCCCATTACTTCATGAGCCTTGAGCTCCATTAGAATGCCTTTACTCCAGAGCTCATACCACAATGGGCATGTATGTTCGGTCTCAGCACGGACGGGCTCAAAAGGCCTCTTCGTTTCCTGGCGTTTGTTTGTCTTGATTCCATTCAAACTTGAGAGGGGTCAGAAGACGTTGACGCTGGCGGGCACTGCTCCGGTAACTAGATTAAGGGTATACGTGTGCGCCTGTGTTCCGAATAAAAATTAACACGTACCTAAGAGCAGCGTTCACAGTTCTCTCTTGCGCTCTGCGATACCTAGCCGCCACAGTGTCGTATGTTAGAATACTTTTGACTACGGCGTTGAAAATTCTGCTATTTGTTTTCTCGCGAAATTCGTTGATCCCAAACGAGTCCATTAGGAATCTCTACAGTCTTCCTCCCTAGGGTGCCCCTTTCTCCGATCGCTTCTTGATCCGTTTTTCCATCCTGGGAGTCAACCGCACATCCAAGTACCTACTGGTCTTAGGTCGATTAAAAAACTTAAAGTGTGCGCACGCAGCCATTGCTCTGCTGCCCATCCTGGTAACTTTATACGGTGTTAGTAAGGTAAGGTAAAGTTGGGGTAGGTTATGTTAGGTAAAGTTGGGGTAGGTTATGTTAGGTAAAGTTGGGTAGGGTTAGGCTAGGCCAGGTAAGAGTAAATAACACGAGTTGATCATGACTTACAACTTGAAACATGACAAGGAGGGAAGTTTTAAGTTTGTTTGACACCGTGTTCATCTTTCAAAGGAGGCAGAATTTTTTATTTTTGGATAACCATGGTGTGAACAAGAACTTAGAAAAACTGTTTGATGACACCATGATCGTTGAAACCCATAGGGAGAACCAAGGGAAGGGGGGAANACGGAGTGAGTGAAATTCTCATTCAAGGAGTGCCGAACTGGTCAGCCATCCTCGAATCAGTTCGCTTGCTTCCGCTTATATATGCATATTTTAAATCAGCGCGCCCCATTCTAAGGTTTTTTTAAAAAAAACCAAGAAACGTAGACTCTTGGTATTCATTACACATAAACTAGCGAGCCCCAGAATGAGAAACAAATTTTAATCATTATTATTGACGGATTAGTAAACTTTTTACACGCTTTGGAAAATCTCAGAAGTTCGCGGTAGTCACTTTTCGGTAAGGAACTAGGGGACTCGGTTATTGTATCGAGGGGGGGGGTCGAAACGATCGCAAAGGCGGTATACTACGTATACGCGCCAAAAAGTTCGCCCGGAAAAAAGGAGTAAGAAAGAGGAAAGAAAGAAAAAACGGAAGAAATGAAGGAGAGAAGGAGGAAAACATATTTGGTACGGTAGGCCTATTTTTGACACTTATTCATGACAAAACTGATTCATACTGCATATATGCTGCTATAAAATTTCGAAAATTTTCTGAACAAGATCCCCAGACTCCCCCCTTACGCTCCCTTTACGCAGCCTTACGCCCCCTTTGGTCCCCCTTACGCCCTCCCTTACAGTCCCCTACGCCCCCTTAGCCCGCTTACGCCCCCCTTAGCCCCCTTCTCGCCCCCCTTAGCCCCCTCCCCCGTTCGAGGTTTCTGGTTGCGCCTATGTTAACACCATGCCACGTAATCCCCACCTTCAACTCAATGTTTTCCAGATCACCTATACCAAAGTCAGTTAAATAACTGTATAGAATTAAAAATGAATGCGTTGTGTTGTTTGTTTGTAGCCTTCTTGCAGCCTTACACACCCTTTGGCCCCTCCTACGCCCTCCCTTACAGTCCCTTACACCCCCTTTAGCCCCCTTTACGCCTCCCTTACTCCCCTCCCCCGTTCGAGGTTTCTGGTTCCGCCTATGTTGACACCATGACACGTGATCGCCACCCTTCAACTCCATGTTTTCCCGATCACCTACCAAAGTCACTTAAAATATATATTGTACAGAATTAAAAATGAATGCGTTGTGTTGTTTGTTCGCAGGCCGGCATGTCCGAGCTCCTTGGTGCACACATGGGAGAGCCTCCTGCAGGAGGTGGAGGTGGACTCGCAGGCTCACAGCGACGTGGCCTCCGTTCTCGGGCGCCAGGTCTCCCGCCCCCTCCTCGAGCGCTCCTTTCACCGCAAAGTACAATCTAGAAAAGTTTTCGCTCATCGTGAAACTTTAGAACTTATGATCAACAAAGCAGAAGATAAATTAGCCAAGGTACGCGCATTCCCCCCTTCGTCACCGTCCTCCTACGCTACCGTGCTAAGGAACAACACCGTAAAAGCATTCAGGCGTTGCCATATGGATTGCATTTTGCAAAAAGGAACCACTAGCATTGCAATGATGCTAATATTGTGCAACTTCATCCTTTGCAATAAAATTGCGGAAATTGTGAAAAATTATGAAATTTAGATGGTAATTTTTGTCTTAAATTTACAGTTTTTAGCGAGTAAAATAGAAACTATTAAGGGACAATTGGGTATTTCCTCCAAGACAAAAGAAGTTGCACAATCTTGGCAACATTGCAATGCTAGTGGTTCCTTTTTGCAAAATGCAATCCATATATCCTTCACTGAAAAAAAATTCTCGGCGTTTTTACCAAGGTCCGTTGGTACCTTTACCATCTCACTTTTTTACCAATTATTGGTAATTTTACCAAGACAGACTGGTAAGCTTACCTGAAAACCGGTATTTTTACTGCTTTTTTCAGGTACGAATACCACTTTTATTGGTAATCAAATCCCGGTAACTTTGCCATTTTATCTCGGTAATTCTACCACAGTCGATCACAGTCGTATTGGCGTTTTTACCGGGGTCCAGTAAAATTACCGAGAAAGTCAATAATCTTACCGAAATTTCTCGGTAAAATTACCGATTCCTCAAATGGTAATTTTACCACGAAAAAACTGGGATCAAATAGAACCCTGAATTCTTGGTAATTTTACCCTTTTGTTAGTGAATACGCCGAGATTTTTTTTCAGTGTTTGATAAAAAACCGAATTTACTGGGAAAATTCTAAATATTTTTCCTCCAATTTCTCAGACAATTTTGTTCGCGATTCAATCTAGAATATCTGAAAATGTCGAGGAAAAATACGCCAGAACTTTCTTCAAAAATACATGTTTTATTTGGAGGAATTTGGCAACTCTCAAATGTTCATACGGCGTTCTTCCTTAGCACGGTATGGTGCGCTCTTCTCGATTTTTCATGTTTGCTCTTCACTCTCCTGTTAATATTTACCTAGGTCCGGGTCGCCGCTCGAGTTTCCAACTTCGGGCAAGTCCCAGGGATCGATTAATGGGGTACGAATTAAAAGCATCCTGTTACGTGTTTACTCTTCGAAATTTTACGGAAAAAGTCATTGGCGCAACGGAAAGTTCGGGAATCAACTTCGAGCGAGGATATCGTTCCCTCCTGGGAAAAGGGAATCCATTTTTGATTGGTTCAAACAACGCAACTGAGTTTTGATTGAGTTCCCACAAGACAATATTCTGGCGCATTTCCTGTCAAGGTTTCATTCTAGGTGACTGGACAAAGTCTGAACTAGAGGGAAACTTCACATGTTTTCTCTTCAAAATTTTACGTAAGAAACGAATTGCACAACGGGAAGGTCGGTGGGGAGGCGTAAATGATCGATTATCGATATTTCCCCTTTTGAAACTATGGTGAAGAATCGATTATTGAGGTTCTCGTTGCGAACACTCTGTTAATCGATTCTTTTCCACAGGTTTAAAACACAGATCAATCGATGTATCGCAAAGATGTGCACCACGCCACTGGGGAAGATTGGAAACTGACTCCTGAACCAAACATTAACAAGCATTTTTTTACACAGATCAAGTGGAAGGTAGATCATACAAATGACGTCATTTGTTTTTTTGCTATTTATTCACGTTAAATTTTTAAATATATGTATTTTGTTTACAAGTTGATTTCCAGCCTTTTCGTTGTGTATTATGTGTTTCTCGTGAAATTTTGAGGAGAGGTTGTGTTACGTAGTGCTTTAATTCATATATACAATGTACGTACCTTGTCTAGTGCTCCATTCATTGAATCACTGAACGACCCTCCGAATGAGCAAGAAACGCCCCAAAGGTATGCCCTATGGTGATATTTTACTAGTTATTTTTGTATTTTACTTGGGGGGGGGGGGTTAACTTTACATCTTGTGAATGCAAAGTCAACTGCTTAGACGATCAGGGCAGCATCTTAGGATCACCAGACACATTTTTGGCATCGTAGGTGCTAAAACAGCTAACCATTTTTTTCAGTTGGCGTTTTTCCTTAGAACGGCACACAGTGGATAATCAGAGAGATCGGACATGACATTTTTTACTTAAACTGCAAATTTTGATGTTTAATTCGTCACATTTTAAAATTTGCGAGGGGCATTTCTAGAGGAACATTTCACGAAGAAACCAATGGAACCATTTTGAAAATCTCAAAGTTTTGATATAACGGAGTTATACGTTTTTGAAGTTTCCACATTTTGTCCGACCTCTCTCATTGACTCGATCCATTGTGCGACAGTACAGCGTTACGTAATTTATGAACGGTCCTTATTTGCCGGGAGGCGTTCGGCAACAGTGCGAGGATCTTAATGCATTTGTTATTCACGCTCGCTTGACAGCTACACGGTCTAAAAGTGCATAAGGCAGAAGGAGGAGAGAGGCTCACTCAGGGTGGGGTAAGGGGTGGCACGGCGTAATGTTGTAGAGGAAGGAAGAGTCATCATCTGATCAGGGACTGAAGACAGCCGTGGAGTAAAGCAGCAGTGATGTGCCCGCGCAAATTGATTATTAGCTTAATTAATTGATTGATGCTTTTGTTGTATGCGCCGCCCGTAGCTCGACTCCTCCGTGGAGTAACCCCGGGAAATGCACGGTGCAGGAGATGCTCCTTAATTTGCGCCCGGATAAGGGTCCTATGCAACACGCCGAGCATACCTCTAGGACAGCTCAGTGGTTACCAAATCCCCTAATCGTCGCTTCTCTGACGCATGAACGTATATACTGCCGTGTTAAGGAAGAACACCGTATGAGCATTCGAGAGTTGCCAAATGGGCCTGTTGCATGCAAGAGATACAGCCGCGCGAATACTGTATGGAGGTTAAATGACACGAAAATTACGATGGTCACATTAAAAAAGTCTGAAATACACTCCTTACTGCGCAATTTGCATTGTTAGGAACGCGCTTTTTCAAATTTCCCGCGTCTGGAGGCAGTTTTCTAATCACCGGAAACGAGCAAACGGTGGGCTCAGTGATTTCCGGAAGATGCCGAGTCGTTGTTGTGGTTGTTATTTTTTCCTTCAGTTTGTTTACAAACCCAACGTGATCTCTTATGGTGGTCAATATACGCTTTATGCGGTAACCAAATCGATCAACTTTTAAATATCCAACACAATCCTTCTACATTTCATTTCACGATATCACGAGCTCCGATTTTTAGGTTATGTTGTCAGTTTTAGTTGACCGGAAATAGCCGCGAGTTACCGTTAATTGTTTCCGTTAGAAAACTGCCCTCAGACGCGGGAAATTTGAAAAAGCGCGTTCCTATCAACGCAAATTGCGCAGTAAGGAGTGTATTTCTGACTTTTTCAATGTGACCATCGTAATTTTCGTGTCATTTAACCTCTAAAAAGTCTATTCGCATGGCTGTATCTCTTGCATGCAACAGGCCCATTCCCCTTAGTAAAACACGCATTTTTGACGACATTCATGCATATTTCTCCTTTGAATCTGCAGATATTTTAGATTCAATTGCGTACAAAATCGTCTGAAAATTTTGGGAAAAAGTATTCCCAATTTTCCCAGTAAATTAGGTTTTTATCGGGGGGAAACTTGGCAACGTCTGAGGTTCATACGGCGTTCTTCCTTTTTAACAGCACTATACTGTCGAGCTAAGGAAATACGCCGTATCAATATTCGAGAGTTGCCGCATTTTCTCCGATAAAATGTTTATTTTTGAAGGAAGTTATGTATATTTGAACCGCGTTTAGCAGAAAAGAAACCAAGAAACATCAGCTAATGCCAAATTTAATTGAGAAATTTAATGTTTTACATGAAAACGGTTGCGCGGGTTTTTGTAAGAAATTCAATTAATTTTTTGCATGGTACGATGAAAATCCCTCTCTTATGCGGTCTATGTGTCCTTGAAAGTTTCGGATATTCTAGATTAAACTACAAGGAATACTGTCTGAAAAATCGGAAGAAAAATACTCATAACTTTCTCAATAAATTTGTATTTTATCAAAAGATACTTGGCAACGCCTGAAGATTCATATGGCGTTCCTCCTTCGCACGGCAATATATCTCAATTTCCACGTTAACCTTTTTATATTTATAAATATGTGCTCTTTAGGCCTCACGCGGAACTCAATATTATCGATTATTTTGCTTCAAGAAAAATAATACATTTGTCGCTTAAAATTGTGTGCTCTGCATTTATGTTTTACAGCACAAGAATATTTCACAAAAAGTTAAAGCTGTTATCTTCTTCAGTTTTCCGTCCAAAAAACATAGGAATGAATAGAGCAACGATAAGCAATTTCACAATTCTCAACGTATCACAATAGGCATGATTAATTTCGTCTGAATAAAATAACGATAAATATTAATTTCTCAAATATTTTAGCAAGATTGAAAAAATAATATAAATTACGTAGCCTTCTCCGCCCTTCGAGGAATATTAATGAACTACTTTCGCGGGGACCCAGGTTGAGGACCACTGGTCGCTCGGCCCAAGTTGGGATATCCCGAGGAAGTTGGAGGAGTTACGCGCAAAGTGATTTTAAAGTCGGGTCCCAAACGGCTTCAAGAACTCACGGCGACAAAATGTGAGGAGACAGGTGAAGCCTCTCTCCGTGCTGATGGGAAGTGAATCGTCTGATCCAACTTTCTACTTTAATGGCGTGTGATCGATTAAGAATTCCATGATACTTGATGCTTTGAGAAAAGCTTTCAACTCAAATTCCTTATTTTTACGTGGAAAATAATCTACTCGCAAGTAGCGCTTTCACCAAGAAACTTTTGAGAATTTCTATAGCTGAAAATTTCAATGATTTTTTACTTGACTACGAGGGATAATCGGCAAAATTTTAGACAAGATTAGCAGCACTTATAAACAAAATTCTTAAGCTATATTATTTTGACTTAAGCGTACTGAAAAGATTAATTGGTAGAATTCACCATTCCTTTACACTGTATATTTCACACAGCGTCAATTTAGAATCAATTCTGCCAGAAGAAAGGTGAACGTTACTATATACTGGTACAGGTAACCATTCCTCTGACAGAATTGACTTGAAGATTGGTAGAATTTACCATTCTTTCACGTTGTGTGAAATACAACGTGAAAGAATGATAAATAATTGTACCACTCTTTTTTTTCAGTGCGTCGTCTCTTGTCAACAAAATTTGATTTTTTTTAGTGAGATCCGTGCGAACTCTACTCAACATCAGTTTTTTCTAGTTAAAAAGCGTGTTGTACTGTCGATAAGTCTAAGTTTAAAAAAGAATACGAAACAACGTTTCTTTAACTCAAAGGAACTTACTTCAAGTTAAATCTGCACGGATTTAAATCCAACAAACCGAATTTTGTCGACAAGAAACGACACTGTATGTCAAAAGAATATCTCAAGAAATTTTTTTTCAGTGAGAGTCATACTTCACTAGAAAATCGATTTTTTTTGTTTCGTTTTTTTTTTTTGCGTTCAATTTGTAACTTAGAAACGAAATCACAGCCCCTTGTGTGAGGAATGACGTTATATTTTCATTAAGTAAACGTTTCTTTTCTATCTTCGGCAAACGTAGACCTAGTTGGGTTTTAACATTCTTTATTTATTGTGAGTCACTTTGACGTGGCAACTTTTGCCGGTAGATTGACTCGAGAGTACAAGGTTGCAATTTTTCATGCAAAAAAACCTATTGAAATTTCATTTGAATTATTCCATGGAATTTCAGAAAAATATGAAATACATTGAAAATATTTTTCGAAATTGATGAATTACAAAATGAAATGGAAAGCAAACGGATTTTGCTTTTTGGTGTTCTTGAGTGCGCGTTGCATACCCAGCTCCTTAAAATATTCGTCATATTTTTCACAACTTCATGGTAGATATGAGGCATTTCCCTAGTGGAACCCTGCTCGGGGAGGGAAGTCACATAGATTATGATGTTACATCGTTCAACATGCACGTTGGAAGCTAATAAAATTTGGCAACTTTTCTCGGGCCAACTATGTTGCTGCTACATGTTATGATGACGCACCAAAAGAGCGAGGGAGTGAACATGAACATGCACCGCGTGGGCGTAAGGCGGAAGTGATGGCGGTGCCCGGTGATAGTAATTATCGAAGGTCGTAAAAACGAACGTTCCGGGCGCACAGCATTTGTTCCTGAGCGTACCAACAGAGGTTCGGCTCCCGATGAGCTTTGCGGAGGATGTTTTGTCTCGACTTATTATACACTGCTGTCCTTTAGAAAAAAGCCGCACGAACATTCCTGTGTTGCCAAATTTCTGTTAACACTCGAGGGGTGTAGACACAACCACCCTTCCCCCCCCCAAAAAAAAAGTCCCGAAATTCATGAATATTTCAACAGAAAATTTAAGGGAGTTATAATGAATCGCGAATTCAACTCTCTGGGAATTGCAATGGAAACGTTATTTAGCTTTTTGTGAAATTCACATTTGGTCAAGAAATAGTTGGCAAAGCTCGAATGTTCATACGACGTTGATTCCTCAGCCATGCATGGACGTATGTACGATAAAAGGAACCAGAGACGTGTGCAAAATACATTGGCGGATCTAGCAAATTGGCAACACCGGGGTTCCTCCATTTAAACCTATGGAATGTATCGATTCTTGGAGGGGCCAGGTGCTCCGACAAGAATCGATTATTTAACATAGGTTTAAATGGAGGAAATCCGGTGTTGCCAATTTGCTGGATCCGCTTCTGGCAAAAGATGGGTCTTTGTATTTTTAAATTTGTTTACTGTTAGTTCATAGTGTGCCTATGTTACAAAAAATCCTGATATCAGTAAAATTAAAGTATTTTGGGGCGTGCTCGTCTGAACTCCGTAAGAAACAATGTAAGAGTGGGCGTGATTCCTTTTGGGAAAATGGAAAAGTGGGATTTGACATTAAATCAAAAGGAACTAAGCGTCAACTGTACGCTAACTCATGAGCCGTGGGAATGTGAGAAGAGCGTTGTTGACAGGGCTCATGAGTTAAAGAGTTTCATCACCGATCTCCTCGTTGTGCCCGCGCTTGGTTGTCATTGCTGACGTCACTGGCTCTTTATGATTCCCATTCATTCTTACGGCCTTTAAGTAACTAGCACACCCCATCTTTCTCACCCATCTCCGGTTCCTTTTAACATATGTATATACGTCCAGTTTATCCCTCTCGTGTCAGAAAAAAGTGCGTGATTCGGAAAATTTCAGCGCAAACTATGTCTTGTGACCTCTCATGGTAACTTTATATTTCCAATGTCATGTGGCACAGTAATCATCTAAATGAGGCATCCTAAAGAACAAGCTAAGTATCGTAGAGTGCAGTGTACTTTAATTCGCGAATCTCTAAGCAATGAATGCTTTTACTCTCGCACTTATCCGCCTTTCAGTATGCACTACGTGGTGTTACACACCGAGAACGTCAGATAATGTGGAGTACTTAAACCGAAGCTATTTATTTCATGAAAGGACTTAGAACTACAACACCTCTACTAGGAGAGTAAAGCCATCTCAATCCTTTTAAACTGATTGGTCGGTCAGTTTTAGACTGACATGGATGCCCATACCTCCCTATGATTTTTGACGCGAAGAAGGATTAAGATGGTAAGATTGTCCTGGTCATGATATGGATTTTCCTAATTTCTAACTCTTGAAAAAATCTGATAAAACCTCCACTAGTAAATGCTCTCAGCGGTTCTTATACCGACTAAATTAGGAGAAACTGTTGATGGATGTTCAACGAACATAGTCAAAACAAATCAAATGCAACACTCATAATCAGGGTAACGAGACAACATCTACTGTCAATCTACCTACAGCTTTGCGTTGATACGACACATATACGAGGGATTAGCTCATTTATGATTACTGTATTATTTCAACTCTAGATCAAGACTTGTCCATTGATCCGGGCAAAAAAAAAGAAAAATAATCAGAAAGAGAAAATAAATAGCAACTACGGTCAGCAGAAAACTTTATCGGACAACTGAGTGTCGGATAATTGGGCTTCCACCATTATGTCTACCGCAGTAACCAATCATAACTAGAAATGAAGAGAATAAGAGAGGAAAAAGAAACGCAATTGTTGCTTCCTCCCCTGGGACATATTTCCTTTGAATTTAGAAGAGGCAGAATATCGTCTTCCTCATTGTTGGGTCATTTGCGGATACCTCTATTACGACTCTTGTGGCGCCGCTCTTGCCTACCTGATTAACTGAAGGCAAAACGGCTACCGTTCATTTTTTAGCTGTATAATCGTTTCTCTGCAAAGAGGGCTGAAAGAAAATGTGCATTAATTTAAGATTACCATTTTAATGATCAGTTGCCGTAGTCTTCAAAACGTGTTTGATGCTGATGTTTAAATATAAAAATTTGCTCAGGAAAAAATAAATTTTGTCATTAATTATGTTATTGCACACCATGGTACATCTCATCCTAAACTCATTAGCGCCTTATACAAAAAAACACGCCGTTTAAACTTTCAAAGTTTCCAAAGTATTCCGGGTGCAATGTTAATAGCGAATTTGGAAATGTCTAAAAAACGTGCCTAAATGGGAAATTGCTGTGTGGCACGAGTACGGGGATATTCTCCGTGTTTAAATTAAACAAATATTGGAGGATTTACGACAAGAAGCTCATAATCTACTAAAATGCGCCCGTTTACATGCAAATTACCGCTTCATTACAGTGCCAATTGTTGAATTTTCTCTTGCTTGAAATTCGTTTTTCTTCGATTCCCAAAATTAGAGAAAAACGTTAAAAAATTCTGAGAACTCAGTATATTAACTCTCAGATGACCAATACTTTTTTATACGCAAAGTACATATAGTACGTAATAGTTGATGAGACTTGGTTCCTTTCTATTTCACACGGTCCAAGTAAGGCAAACGAATCCAACACGACATGGATTTAAAGCCAGATGAAGAACGCGCGTTGACAACGCGACGGCGCAGAGCTACAACTATTCGTGCTCGATGGAAGTCATAATTGAAGGCGCTATGGCACAACCGAGCGGCCCTTTCTTATCGCTCTTTCGTCGCCCTTATGTGGCGTATCTCAATTTACACATGAGCCCTGTTTCACACATAAANATAGTGCTGTTGCTTTTGCCTCTTTCTCTGCAAATCGAATTGATATTCCGGGTGATGGACCTTATTGCTTTAAAGTTCAAAGTGAAAAGTGTACAGGAAAAATAAGGGGCTGCGAAGCAGCCCCATAAGCCCCTAGTCTTAATATCTAATTTGAAAAATAGAATGAAATTGTGAATCAACCACGGTACTAATTGCGAGGGGCGTTGGTTCATTTGAAAGGTGTTGTTCTCAATGCTTCGGGAAAACTATAAATTATTTTCTGGGGTTCGTCCCCGATTTTTAAATCCCTAAAAACTCATAAATTGGATGAGGGGAAGTGGGGGTTTTTTGTTTTTTGTTTTTCGGAAAAGTTTTGTTGCTACGCATCTTACTATACTGTTTGCTGTCTTTTTATCAGCTGTTTTCATTCAACAATCATCATTAAGTGAGGTTACTTCCAACACTCAACTGCCATCAACTTACATTTTTCTTTTCCCGCGTTTTTTTTTTTTTTTTTTTTTTTTTTTTTTTTTTTTTTTTTACGGTTTTTTATGATTGGTTCCATCTTTTTCCTATTGCCAATTTTTCCTCATTAAGTCAATAACCTCCAAGTTTTTTTCTCATTTCCGATCAGAACTTTTCACGCTGTTTCTTTTCAATGTGTATAAATATGTTTATTATTAATTTCCATTTTCATTTCATCCTTTTTCTTCTGATTTATTTTTTTTAATTTAAAAATTGAACTTTTCAGTTATGATTTTGTTAAAATAATAATAATTTTTACTAATTTTAATTTTAAATTTAACAGTTGTTATGAGTGAAATTTTCAATGACCGAGGCGGTCGTCCTCCAAAACGTGGTCGCCTTTTCCAGAATTCTTCGCATGTTCGTTTAGTGAAGCAAGAACTTAACTCTGTTATTAGTATAGAAAATCAAAGTTTCATTTCTTCATTTCGGAAGTATAAAATTGATGATCAGAACTTTGATGAAAATTTTGTTACCAAATTTTCAGTCGGTTCAATGAATATAATTTGTCATCATTGTGATGCTCGCCATTTTCAGGGTGAAAAGTCCAATGGTCATTTTAATAACTGCTGCCAAAATGGCTTAATTTCTTTAACAAAAAGGAGACAAAAGGAGGAAAGAAGAAGAGCAAAGTTGTAGGAAATATAGGAAGAAAAGCAGGACAGAAATGGCAAAAGAAGAATCAACAATTTAATCGAAAAAAAGCAAAGTATTTAAAAAAAAAAAAAAAGATATTCTTTAAAATTAGTTTGAAAACAAATGTAAAACCTAAAAAATAATTTTGTATGAAGATGAAACAAAATTTTAGTTTAAAGTTTACTAAATAAAATTACAATTTTTGAAAACATTTGTTACAGAAGTGTAGTACAAACAACAAGTGTACAGGAAAAATAAGGGGCTGCGAAGCAGCCCCATAAGCCCCTAGTACTTTTTTATACGCAAAGTACATATAATACGTAATAGTTGATGAGACTTGGTTCCTTTCTATTTCACACGGTCCAAGTAAGGCAAACGAATCCAACACGACATGGATTTAGAGCCAGATGAAGAACGCGCGTTGACAACGCGACGGCGCAGAGCTACAACTATTCGTGCTCGATGGAAGTCATAATTGAAGGCGCTATGGCACAACCGAGCGGCCCTTTCTTATCGCTCTTTCGTCGCCCTTATGTGGCGTATCTCAATTTACACATGAGCCCTGTTTCACACATAAACCTATGCATTCAAGGGCTCATGCAGAATGGCGAGATGTTGCATGTATGAGGAATTTGCAATTTGACTGTTGATTTTTATGCAAAAGTTTGCGAGAAACACGATGGTGCCACTGGTTTTCTCTGAAATTAACTCCCAAGCTCTAAAAAAGCTCTCAATTGAGGCCAAAATGGAGGGGATATCCCACGCTATCCTGAGAGCCCACCTCTACATCAATACCAATACTCTCCATGCAAAGTTAGAGAGCAAATACATTGACAGGGCTGCCACTGTATTTGGAGACTCTAAAACTGAACAACATTGCCTAACATTGCCCAAAATAAACACCCAATCGATTAACCGTAAAATTTAATTGATTTAGCCGCCCAGGAACAGAATCAACCTTTACCCCAAACGCAGGAACAGTTCAAGAATGAAGAACATCTACAGACGAAACTAGAAGACGCATCTTTAAGCCAAGCGGAATAACAAAACAATTGTCAACTTCTAGCAACCGCATCAAATTAAAAACTATATATGAATCAAATTCAAAACTACAGAACAAGAACATCCATCCTTAGCAATAGAGAAGGAGAGGTAGAATAATATATATATTAATCATTAGCAATAGAGAAGGAGAGGTAGAATAATATATACATAAAGTAATACGGCATCACTGCTTATGTATTTGCTCCTTACCTTCGCATGAAGAGTTTTTCTTGATGTAGAGGTGGACTTACAGGATAGCGTGGGATATCCCCTCTATTTTGGCCTCAACTTGAGAGCTTTTTTTGAGCTTGGGAATGGATTTCAGAGAAAACCAGTGGCACCATCGTGTTTCTCGCGAACTTTTACATAAGAATCAACAGTCACATCGCAAATTCCTCACACATGCAACATCTCCATTCCGTATGAGCCCTAGAATGCATGGGTTTATGTGTGAAACAGGGCTCACGTGTATATTGAGGTACGCCTCAGAAGGGCGACGAAAGAGCAATAAGAAAGGGCCGCTCGGTTGTGCCACAGCGCCTTCAATTTCGCAGACGCAACACGGACTTCCATCGAGCACGAATAGTTGTAGCTCTGCGCCGTCGCGTGGTCAACGCGCGTTCTCTATCTGACTCCAAATCCATGTCGTGTTGGATTCGCTTGCCTTCCTTGGACCGTGTGAAATAGGAAGAAACCAAGCCTCATCAACTATTACCTACTACTTTGCGTATAAAAAAAGTATTGGCCATCTGACTCTCAGGATAGCGTGGGATATCCCCTCCATCTTGGCCTCAACTTGAGAGCTTTTTTTGAGCTTGGGAGTTGATTCCGGAGAAAACCAGTGGCATCATCGTGTTTCTCGCGAAATTTTACATAAGAATCAACAGTCAAATCGCAAATTCCTCACACATGCAACATCTCCATCCGAGATACGCCCCTCAGTGAGAGGAGCGACGCTTTGTGGCAACTGGGCCGTTGCGCGGGAGCTTAAGCGGAGGAGCGTAAACACTGGCTGATCTAAGGCGGACCCTAGCGCTCGGCGTTAACACTCTTGTTTTTCCTTGGGTCTACCTCGACAGAGTAAATATATCCCGCGGATGCCCGCCGGGCTCGGGTATTGATCCGGAGAATGATTAACAATTTTTCGCTGTTTATTCCTGCGAGCCGACAGCGTCAATATTGCCGCCCGGCCCGACACCCTCCGGATTGATTTGTTTGCCTAACCTTTTATCAGATCCAATGAAGCACCTCTTGGACTTGATTCCGCAAACTCGATAACGGGACGCACCCGCGCCGCTCCCTTATCCGCGCGCTATTTTCGGCATCGGCCGAGCCGCGGTAAATAACGACTCTTCCCTTTTCCTCGACTGGGAAGTGGCGCGTGATTGAAAGGTAGACGTCCTTGGCAAAAATCTACTGCGGGTTGGTTATTCAAATTCATAGGCAGAGCTAATACAGGGAGGGTACAGACATACAAGGGCCCGAAAAGGCAGCTAACCTCTTCATTTGAACGGGTCGGTTGCGCTGGTCTCAAAATCGTGTTTTGATGATTGATTCTTGTAGATAAGCTAAAAACTGCAACCTGCGAGTGACTGTCACCAATGCATTTCAGGTTCAATCCTAGCAGTTTGTAACTGAATTTAACAAGGTTGCTAATTTTTATCCCCAAGATTTGGTCAATGTAATTCAAAAATAAACCATCCAAAAGATATTTCACATTGAACTATACTCTGGAAAAAAAACACATTGGATCTAGAGTCCAGACTCTTGAAAACATTGACAAGAAAAAATACTTTTGATTCAAAAAGATTACTTACTTACTTACTTTTGATTTTATTTTTTATATACTTTTCAATCAGATTTTTGCCTAAATCAAAAGGAAATCCGCTCCAATTAAGAGGCTTATTCTTGATTTAAGCAAAAATCCGATTGAATCAAGAGTATTTTTTCTGGTCGATGTTTTTAAGAGTCTGGACTCTAGATCCAATATGTTTTTTTCCAGTGCATCGACGGTAAAACTACTAGACCACGTATCTCGTTTGCTGTGTTTAAAAATCTCTGCTCCCATTTTATTTTTGTGAAAAAGAACAAATCAATATTATTCTTTGAAGTTTTCACAGAGTTTTGCTCATACTGTGAGGAAAAATCAAGGAAGTTTTCAAGAATTGACGATGAGTAGTTTTCTATTCAAAAAAGAAAGTATGAAAGGAATTCTACAGCATGGCAAACCGAGATACGTGGTCCAGTAGTTTCACCGTCAAGATATACTATCAAAATTTAAGCTGTTTAGCACGTCCTGATAATTTTCTTGAATCAAGAGGATTGATCGGCCTTTAAATAAAAATTAAAATTTTCATAAAAAGTTAGGTTCAGCCTTTTCTGAGCATCTTCAAGAGATCTCGCAACGTCAAAAGCCCGGTGCTTCGGTGTTGAAACAGGTCGAGTGTCACAGCTAAGGCAAACTCGCTGAATTTGGGAAAGTGCCTGGCTCTTAATAAGTAATTAAGGTGAAAGTGATATTAGCTGCGGGTTTACCATAGAGTGCGCTACAGTCACCCAAATCCACATGCAATACTGCGTTGTCATGCCAAACGAGATTTTCTTTATTTCCCCGTGCAAAGGTTGGTCTATTCCAATTCCGATCAATGGGATACGCATAAAGGAAAAAACGAATGTGGTGTGTAACAGAGAACAGAGAACCGGCTGTATCAATTGGAAAACGCTATAAACTTTTTCCTAAAGAAAAAAAAAAAAAAAAATGGAATCGGACCTTTTAGCTCAGCAAGCACGTTCATTGAAAAGCTCGAAAGGGCTAACGTGGAAATTTTGATACGCCTTCACGCCAGAGAAGTGACAAATTATTTCTTTAAGAATAAATAACAAAAACAAAAGCGAATATTTGCAACGTTACTCGAAGTTAACGCATCTGTACACATAATCCATCCATATTTTATTGCAAAATAGTCTGATTTTTTTGGTGTAACTCATAATGGAATTTGCAAATTTGCCCGCTTGCTTGTATCATAGAAGAAGAAGAAGACGACGATGAAGAAGAAGAAGAAGAAGAAGACGACGAAGAGGAAGACGAAGAAGAAGACTATGAAAAAGAAGGAGAAGATGACGAAGAAGACGATGGAGAAGAAGAAGAAGAACAAAAATAACAAAACGAAGAAGAAGAAGCAGAAGAAGAAGACGAAGACGAAGAAGACGAAGAAGAAAAAAGAAGAAGTGTAAGAAGAAAAAGCAGAAGAAGAAGAAGAAGAGGAAGAAGCAGAAAAAGAAGAGGCAGAAGCAGAAGAAGCAGAAGAAGAAGGAAGGAAAAAAACCTTCGAAGTCTTGACAAAACGAAAATCTGGCACAGAACAAGACACCGAAGTGTGAGACGGAGCGAGAGGGGGCGGGGCGTCCAAGTAGCGACCCCGCAAAAGAAACAGTCCCTCTGAAACATCAGGGTTTCTCGCAAGAACCACGCAAGGCCACAGGGCCGCTGCTGCGGAGATACGGGGTTGTGGATTAACAAGGCGGATTACTCGCGGAGCTCTGTCTCGGGGCTGGGTGGCTGTGTGCCTTTCGGAGACGTGTAATTGGCAGCAAGCTTTAAGACAATATTTAGACTGGAGCAGACGGCATGGAAGTCACGTTCCTCTTGACCGAGAATAACTCGCCAAGCTCAAAAGTCTCCGCACTAGACAAATAATTACTCTCACTCATTTGCGCAAAAAATACAGGTATTCATCCCTGGCGAAAATTTTAGTCGCTTACTAACGCGAAAGGACTTATGGACATTTGGCAGTTGCCGAATGAATCGTCGGTCCAAAAACACACCGAATCGGAAAAATTCTAAAATTTGTTTTGTTGCAGAAAAGCTGATTTTTGGGTCGGGCGCAAACACATTACCATACATCACAATTCGACCTATCTGCGGGCTGATTATTGAAATCGATAGACAAAGCGATAGACAGAGAAGGCAGGGAGTATGGAGCGAACCTATTGGTTAAAATGGTTAGTTCCGATCGACTAAGGGACAGAATTATAGACTAACTATAGGGTCTCTCGTAGGATGCTGTTAGTTAGTCTATTAGCTACCTCATTGCACAATTTCACAAAACGTTAATGTGGTGGTAAGACGTGGAACTAAAAGACAAAAATCCATGCACCCTAAGAAGATGCACCATAAATATCTCCAGATAATTTATTTTCACCATCTTCAGTGAGTTTTTCTCTTTTTTTCACTTTTATTTTACATATTTTCCAAACACTTTTCTGTACTCAGGAATGGTCGTTCACGAATGGTCAAGTGCTCTCATATGTAATATCAATTCTCTAAAAATTGACAACTTTATTTCTTTTTGCTTTCTCTCAATCAATTACTTAATTTAATGAATCTAAGGGGCCATAACTTCCTCAAAAAACAAATATTTCATCATGAAAAACTTGACAACATTCGAATGCCCAAACAGCATTTTTCCTCAGTGCGACGGTAAAAAAGTAGCGTTTAATCCACGTTAAATCCAAACGAGAACGAAACGCACGCATCAATAGACTTATTTCGAGATTCATTTGCGCTATTTTAACATCTCGCGTTCGCGGATCGAGGAATCGGTGTCCGATCGTGGAGGCGGCCAGCTATTTCCGCCCGAGTTCAATGTTTTTGCAAAACGATGCAGATACTTCGTCAAGTTTGGAATTTGGATCTCGGTGATGGAAGAACCACGTATCTATGTGTGTATTCTCATCGGAGTTGCGCGATTTTGTATTAGTAGATCAGCGTGGGTGTGTATTCGAATGCGATATGAAGTTTTCACCTCGATGAGTGAGCCGATCTCTCGCCGTTCCGGTGTTCATTCCTAACAGGTTGAATTCCAACTTTGTTCATTTGTATTTGTTTACTTTTTATTTATTTTGTTAGGGCGTTGTGCAGGCTTTGGAACGTACTTCATTCAAATTGTCGAAAGATAAACACGCCTGACCGATCAGTCTGGCTTTGTAATTTATACAATTCAACTCAAAAGGTGCTTCTTGCAAGTTGACAGCCTGGGTTTCGTCCACCTGGAATTGATTATTTACAACGGCGTCAAATAAAGGGAAAGCAGTATTGACAAGTCGTGAAAATCAAAGCTAATCAAAAGCGAAACAATTTTTCTTCTTTTCAAAAATTAATATAAATATACTCAGTTTTGACATTTTTTTTGGTTTTTTTGCTGACTTATTGGATTTCGTTCCGTTGGGCACCTACAGCCATTTATAGAATAGATTTACAAGATTTTTCAGTTTACGGCTACTCAAAATGTGAAAATAAAAGTTGAGCTATTAGCCGACCTTATGTATACATATATGAAAGATTGCCACTCAGGCCCTTTCAATAATAATAATAATAAAAAAAAAGATGTGCAAGAGTATGTTAATATATTAAACATTTGCATGGCCTGACTCGTAATTATTGCATGTATTTGTAAAACCGGGCAATACCTCAACATTTGTTCTCACGAGTAGATTTACTGTCCGTGGACGTGAAGGCGATAGGGTCCAAGGTTCAAGCTCCATGCTCCAAGCTTTTCAAATTTTCAAGGATTAAAGTCGAGTAGAATCTGTTCGTGCAGATCCACTCGTCAGTTCCGTAAAAATTTGACGCCACCACCGGGGTTCGATTCCAGGACTTATTGCTTCGACACGTCAGTATTCATCCGTTCTATAGAAAATATATTTTATTGATATTGATTGTTATTTTTTATAAATATTGATCTGTTAAATACGTACACAGCTTTGGCACGAGGGGTTGCGGGTGAACTGCACGTGGGTATTCGAACAACCCTCGTCCGGAAAACGTTTGAAAAATATTTCGCCGAAGCGCGGAGCGGCAACTTTAACGCGGAATTGTGAGGGGTTCGGACTCCCCGATGAAAGGCTGAAACCATAATGGCATTTTCAACTTGACTCCTTCGGTGAATTTTTTATCGGTTCCTCATTCCGCGAGTTATGAAAGGGCATCAACGTAGTTTTAATTAAAAATAACAGGCGCAAGCGTGCAGTTATCGCGAATGTTCGGCCAACTTTTTTCCGCTCCCCGACCGGGGTCCGTTAAAATATTCCGGGCCCGGCACTTACCGGAGATGTTCGGGTATTGTAAACGGGACAGTGCTCAACCGGGTCAATGGAATTTTTGACTCCGTTCACTCCACTTCTCCCGAGTTAATTAGCTTTCGCCTCTACCCGCAGTATTATTCCGGTCTGCAATAATCGAAACGTCACTAGTTGTTCTTTCCCCCGTTTTTTTCGCTCATTTGGACGCTAAAAGGGAATCGGCGTTTGCTTCGTTTTTCAATTCCACCGCATCTAGTGGGATTTTCTGCTTAAACGATAGAGGAAAGCTGTTTTAAACTGTTAAAAACTTTTTCGCCGTTCCCGATCCAACGCAAAAATCCGGTATACAAAATAGGACTGAAGAAACAATTTACCAACAAATTCAATCCTTTGAAATTTTGACTCATGAGTTAGATTTCCTTGCTGCGCTCTTCTAGCCTAAGCTAGAAATGGAAAATAATGCGAAGATGACTGTTTTTAGTTTCTTCTCTTTATTAACTTATTTCGTGCGAGTGCGAAAAGCGTGAAAGTTTCTGTACTTTATATGGCTATTATTAGGATGTTCGCTGCGGACACCTAATAATCGATCCTTTGCCATTGATTTAAATGGTAGATCAATCGATACATCGCAAAGCACGCGACGCCACTGGTAAGTGTAACCAGGAACGAGAAGCTGCTGGTGAGAAGAGTGCATTTTAACACCCTTGCGGATACATCAGTTGTACCGTACCTAAAGTTTTTACTAACATGATGAGGAGCGATAAAAAAACGACGGCTTACCATAAAATATCCTATCTAAATGAGGCACTGAAATGAAAACTTTATAAAACCTAATCAAAAAGATACTGAGAAGCAAAGCCGGAAAATCGAACAAGATAAGATCTATACCTTCAGAACCCGGTGGCTTCATCTTAAGTTCTTCCAAAGGTCGGGTGGTTGATGATTTGGATTATTAAAATAAGGAGACGCCAGGATCAAAAACTCGTTTGGAGTCTGGAAAATTAATGATGACCTTCGTTGGTGCACAGTTTTGCTTATGTGAGATAAGGAAAGATGAATCTTTGTATTTAAGCTGAAATACATATGGTTGTTGCCGAATCTCAATATTAAAGAGCGTTCTCTTTGATAGACTCATTAAGCGTGACGTCATAATACCTGCAGACATCTCATTCATTCAAAGCAGCGTCTTACTGGAGGGGTGACATAGCCTCCAAGAAGAGGAGAAAGCAAGTCATCAGTTCTGCTGTGATAGCGAAGAGAGCAGTAAGTGCACTCTGGGATGAACCTTGAGACATATAAAAGCATGTGCTAACCATGGATCATACAGAATTGCACTTACTGCTCTCTTCGCTATCACGGCAGAATTAGTAAGCCTCCATTTTGTACGTTTAAAACATGCACAACCACCGAACAGGAATAGTGCCACTTAGTTTTTCAGTCATTTTGTTTTTCTACGCTTTCGTCATGTCAGCCGAAAGATCAACTCCTTTCAATTATATCTAAAGTACAGAGCATAGTTTTCTTTTTCCTGAGCCATACCTTCTTACAATGTTTGCTATTCGGTATATTATCCAAAATATATCTCGATTATTTTCCCACGAACACACAGAATTGGTCAATTTTTCGATGTATTTATTAAACTAAAATCTGATGAAAATTTTGAGTTTTCTCTTTTGTTTTCAGTTAAAAATTATAAGAATTGTTAACTTTTAGAATGCAAAAGTTTAATCTTCATGAAAAAAAACCGGGAAGAACCTAAAGAATTAGATCAAAATTTTCACGCAGAAATCTAATTTTGATATCCCTAGTAAAAATTGGCAGTAGAATGTGTGTTCCAAAATACTTTAGACCTAAAGCCGGCTGTAAGATTGCCAATAGCTTCTGTAGCCGGCTGTACAATTTCTTATAGCCTTTTATAGCCGATGGCGGTTAAGCAACAGCCAGACGATAAAGTTTATGCTAAACGTTACTAAATACGGATATCAGGACTTAGTTAGTTTTTGGACTACCCCTCTCTTTTTGTGCCGTAGTATCTTGATTTATTTTGCGAGGAAAGCTCCGTACTTTTGAAGGATGCCTGTCATTCTAAATACGAGTATGTATGAGCGCAGCGCCTTCAATTTCTTATGATGCTGTGCAATACCTCTGGTGTGAAATAGTTGCTTCAGACGCCGTGGCACGCTGCGGCGCGGCGGGCGGGCAAAGAGCACAAAACGCGCATTGGTGCCTACAAACCTAACAGGGATACTTCACGCATTGCGCAATGCGTGAAGTATCCCTGTTAGGTTTGTAGGTGCCAGTGCGTCGCCGCTCCGCTTTGTGTTAGACTCTGATATTTAATCTCGCGGAGTCAGCGTTTTTCAACTCATGATTTTGAAATGTTTGCACACTCTGTATGGACTATTCTCATTTTAATTGATGAAAAAAAAAAAAATATGTTTTAAACGAAAATATAATGTGGGTTTTGTAAATATAAAGGTAGTTCGGCATCAATCTTAATGATTTCCAAAGCACACGAATTTCTACACAATTTCTTATAGCCTTTTATAGCCAATGGCGATAAAGTGTAAAGCCCGGCGACAGGAACTATAGCCCGACTGTATACTTTTTTATAGCTTCCTATAACCCGGCTACATGATTTGCTTTGCTTTCTTCAGCCAGCTATATGATTTTCAATAGCCTTCTTTAGTCGGCTATAAAAACTCCTAATGTATTTTGAAACGCAGCTCCTATCGCCAATTTTCACCAGGGATTTTAAGATGCAACACTTTTTGTTAAATGCGCTCACACAAAAATGTATAAAAAATGTTACACAAGTAAAATGTTTATTTTTGTGAAGGAGAGTGGGTCTGAGGCTAGAATAAGCCAATTAACATATTTTGGCAAATAATTATGAGCAATTTATTTCTCTCAGATGACTTTTACTCGAAGAGAATGCTAATTTGGGAATCTGTCTTTTCTTTGACATAGCTATGAAGCAGCCAAATATGTCACATTTTACCAGGAAATTACTCACAAATTTCCATCATTGGGTTCAGACTCCGCATCTCTGAATCAGTTCCTATATAAAATCCCTCTTAGAGAGGAGTATCTCGAACTTTTTCATAGAGCGATACCAACTCTAAAACTGCCACTGATAGCCCGCAAAATGATTAATTTCATCCGGAAAGAAGCAACCCACTTTTTTACGACCAGCATTGTCCTTGCCAGGTCGCAGCGAAACGGATGAGAAATATTTCAGACATAAAAAGGCGCAGAAAATTAATTTTTGGTAATTAATTTGACGCCCAAAACAGACGTAACACTGTTGCACGGTTGAATGAGTCACGAACTATGCTTTTACCGTGCACAATCAAATCAAAACACGGCATAATCCTGGTGATTTTGCGAGATCTTATTGACTTGTTCACATTTAATCATTAGTGATGGTCAAATGTTGGTAAGGGTGGGATAGAGAGAACCAGACAATTTCGGTGCTGTAAAACTATAATTTAATGAGAGAAAAGTAGTTTTGTGGTTACACTCTCTCTAAAAATGGAGGATTTTCCAACGCGCTCCACTAATTTCGAATCTAAATAAATTCTTCGCTGCAAAGACAAATTGAATCGTATGTAAGTCTGAAATAAACCATTCACTACTAAGTAGTGTCCGTGTCCGTAAAATTTTTCATGGATTTAAGCTTCCTATGTAATATCAATGGTCGTATTTTCTAGTCACATGGACATTGAAAATGTCATATTTGTAAACAAGTATTCACTTTGTCATTGCACCAAGCCAGTGATGCTTCGACATTCTGCCAAAAAGTAACTCATCGTCCAACGAAAAACCTGACTTCATTTTATGAAGTCACTGCTATGATAAAAAAAATAACAGCTGATAAAATTATAAGACGTTCCGAAAATTCACTCTAAAAATACATTCTTGTAAAATTCTAAACCCCTTTATTCAGTATACTCTCAGTTTCCTTCAAAAGAAAAAACCAACATTGATACTTTCACCGACGCATTTACCCATATCGATGACCAAAGTGGAAAACCACGTATCTTCTTTTGCGACGTTGCAAACTTTCTGTCATACTATATTTTCTTTTAGGAAAACTAAACAACATTATTTATGAAAATTTCTTTGATTTTTCTTCTCTGTTAGTAGAATAATCTGTATAAATTTCAAGCTATAACGTGGGCTTGTTTCTCTTTGAAGAGAGAAAATGGAAGCGGCAATTTTGAGACATCACAATAGAAATACGTGGTTTCGCACTTTAGCCATCAATGTGTAGCATTGAGCAGTATATAAAACTTAGGTACGAATAACCTACTTTGGAAAGAAATCAAAAGCGTGCGTCCGTAAAATAATTTTTAAGCCACTGCACTCTTAATAATGAATGGCAACCTAACATTCTGGTGACCAAATGACATTTTGTGAGGCACAATCTAACTTTCATGTCTTCACGCTAAAAATACCACCATCAAGCTTTACAATTCTGCCGATTCACTTTCCTTTGGAGAGGAGGTTTATTTACTGATTACCGGAATGTGGATGAATGGTTCTCAATTTCGGTAAGTAATACGAGACAGTCTCACAGAGGAGAGCTTATATCTGCCCTCTACTTAGCAAAGACGTACAAGATAACAAACATCCTTTGAGTAAACGAGCATAAAATGAGGCTCAATATATAGCGGGTTGGTTGTGGGTTGGAAGGCAACACTCGCTCACGCTGCCAAATCTTCTGTTTTTCATGTTTGTGTCTCGTACAAAAAAAAAGTTCATTGGAATTTTCCTCTGTCCATGCAGAGAAATCATAGCTTCCTAGATGTTTCCCTGTCCGCAAATGACAGAGCATAGCGACTCTATTAGGTCCCTGGACAAGGTATAAACTAAAGCACAGCGCTTCGTGTTTTTTCTTCCAAATTCCACAAGGAAAACGGATCACACAACGGGAAATTTGAAAATCGACTCTTGAACAAAGTATGAGTGTTTTCTATTAACATTGGTCAAGGGGCAGAACTGCAAGTGACTTCATTTGTGAAGTCGAACTTCCATTTTATCTGTGTCTGAGAGACTTGTTATTATCTCGTTCGAGAGTTGATTTTAAAGCTTTCTGTCGTGTGAATTGTTCTCTTTGGAAGATTTTGAAGGTGAAACGTGAGACATTTTCTTATACCTCAGACCTTGTATTATAGTGGCCCATTGGCTTAGAAAAAACTTTAAGACCGAGGTGGAAAAAAAATGTAACTTTAAATTTGCACAAAGTTGCCGTCAATTTGCATGAAGGCGTCGGTTTGCTGGTTGTTATTGGTCGTTCATTTACGCCAACAAACTGCAAGCCGTATAACCTCTAATACTTAAAATTAAAATATTCTCGACTTAAAATACAATCGCTTCATTTGAAGCAACGACAGTGAGACTACTATAACGAAAGAAAACAACTCCAAAATCATGAAGCTACCGGTGAATGGAGCAAGACGTTAGCGATTTCGAGAAAAACTAGTTGAATGTTTATGAAGTACACACACTGAAAGTTTACGTAAATTTTATCAATAACATACCCACATCGGCACCTTGTCCGTACATTTTAACAATTTCTTTAGGTTCCTTTGAAATATCAAATCAAAACAGCCAATGCAACGATGGCTGTCATACGATTAACTCCACTCCTCTCAAAACTCACTCTAAAAAGAACTACGCCATTTGGACCATACACATTTTGCAGTCAGGAACTACAATTTTCCGCTCAGCCGTAAAATCACTTGAAAGGAACAAGGAAACAAATGCTAAGGAACAATTACGCCTAACTGACAATTATGGCGAAAATGAGTTGGCAATTTTGCCCCATTTTACACTTAAAAATGCGCATATTAATGCTTTTAGTTTTTCCAATTCCACACGAGAGCGCTGTAATGACGCTGGAATAATTTAAGGCAATTGCAAATCCAACCTTAAATTAAAAAAAAGGGACAGTTTGTTCTTCCTATAAAATCGCCAGATTACCGATAATTGGTATTGTTCCTCAGCCATCGTAATGCACATAGGAAAACTAATGGTACTTACGTTGTTTCTAGACTGAGCCCTATATTGTAGTTCTCAATTGCGAAATGTAGTCAATTTAATCTGGAGAGTGACAAAGGGAGATCCCAAAACTGATGGCAGTGTAGTCGCGGCGATGGCAACGACGGGTAGCCCGGGAAATTCTAAAAAATGAGCTGCTTTAAATCATCGTTTTCGTGCTCATCAGTGTACGTATTTCAGCTAATAGATGTTTATTTTTTACGGGCGTGGCCTCGCCGACCGCGTGTCCGCAACTCGACGGCTCAAAAGCCAAATTGAATGGACTTAATGGCCGCTAATTTCCTCAGAATTCCGCACCGTACTTTCGCGCCAAGCTCCCGTGCTGTTGTTGCTCTCTCTATCTCCCTCTCCCTCCTTCCCCCTCTCTCACCCTACCTCACCCTCTCTCTCTCAGCGCGGTGCGGATTTGCGCTCCGCCAACTCTACGACAAATGGACCACTAGACCTATGCAGAATAGCAGCAGCATAACGAGGGCTAAGAACAATACCACCTAACTGACAATTTTCGCGAAAATGAGTTAGCAACTTTGCCGCATTTTACAGCAGTATAATACGCGAGATCAGGTATTTGGTTGTTTTCAAGTTTGCATAAGAGCGCTGTAATGGCGCTGTAATATATAAAAAAAAATTGCAAATCTAACTTCAAGGTACTTCTTATTCTTAGTCTTCTCCTCNGCAACTCGACGGCTCAAAAGCCAAATTGAATGGACTTAATGGCCGCTAATTTCCTCAGAATTCCGCACCGTACTTTCGCGCCAAGCTCCCGTGCTGTTGTTGCTCTCTCTATCTCCCTCTCCCTCCTTCCCCCTCTCTCACCCTACCTCACCCTCTCTCTCTCAGCGCGGTGCGGATTTGCGCTCCGCCAACTCTACGACAAATGGACCACTAGACCTATGCAGAATAGCAGCAGCATAACGAGGGCTAAGAACAATACCACCTAACTGACAATTTTCGCGAAAATGAGTTAGCAACTTTGCCGCATTTTACAGCAATATAATACGCGAGATCAGGTATTTGGTTGTTTTCAAGTTTGCATAAGAGCGCTGTAATGGCGCTGTAATATATAAAAAAAAAATTGAAAATCTAACTTCAAGGTACTTCTTATTCTTAGTCTTCTCCTCCTTCTCCTCCATCTCTTCCTGCTCCTCTTTCTCTTCCTTCTCCTCTTTCTCCTCCTTTTCCTTTTTCTTCTCTTTCTCCTCCTTTTCCTTTTTCTTCTCTTTCTCCTCCTTTTCCTTTTTCTCCTCCTTCTCCTCCTTCTGCTCCTTCTGCTCCTTCTCCCCCTTCTCCTCCTTCTGCTCCTTCTCCTCCTTCTTCTCCTTCTCCTCCTTCTCCTCCTTCTTCCCCTTCTCCTTCTTCTCATCCTTCTCCTCCTTCTTCTCCTTCTCCTTTTCATCCGTCTCCTCCTTCTTCTCCTTCTCCTTCTTTTCATCCTTCTCCTCCTTCTTTTCCTCTCTTCCTCCTCCTTCTTCTTCTCTGAACCGCGAATTGTGCAAAAAAGATGCGTCATAGAAACTTGGCGCATGACTTTTGATTAATATCCAAAGACGAGTTTAATGCAATAAAAAAACTGAAAATCAAACTGGGCACACATCCCCATGAAGAGTGTGCGGGGAACTTTGTTTGAACAAAATGTATCATCGTTCCTGTGCATGTATACCCCCAACGGAGGGGCCCTCCGTTAGTCAAAGAGATGGATTTAATTTCGACCATACACTTGAAATGTAAGATCTTTGAAAGTACATTAATCTCGCTTCACTAATCTATAAAGATCCAATCTGAGAGATCCTTAGATCGGTGTGAAAATTAAATCCTCATGAGCCCCGATGAATTTCGCGAAAGACCGCAAACCTCATTTGATAAATGAACGGATGCAGTGTTTTTCGTCGCATACTTAATTAGGGCTTTGCACTCGCATCCTTCGATCATTATTGCGCGTTCACGTTGTTTTTTACAACCCGGGGGGTGGTTGAATAAATACGGTATCTTACCGTCGTTGACTTGACGAGATAACTTATTCCGACTTCAAAATTCATTAATTTAGGTTGCTCCTTGAAAATTCTCTCACTTCATCAGTCTGAAAGCTGCGGAATGTTCTGTACTTTGAACGGTGCTCATTCGCAGTCGCAGGAAGGGAAGTGAATTACTTGATGGAGATTATCGGTGAGTGATGTGACATTAGTTGACGGGGATTAGCGGAGCTGAACAATGGTATTGAACCAGCTATGCTGCCGGTACTTGAGAAATAGGATCGGTTCAGTTTGATGTAAAAATAAAATCATGGTTTGACCGTTGAAAAGAACAGTTGAAGGAGGAAATGTCTTCCTCTCTATCATTGATTTGACCATTTACCCGGAAAATTTTAATACATTTTGATAAATTTCAAGAGGGGTTTCTAAAAGAAAATTTCACGAGGAAACCAACGGAACCACTTTTAGAACCTCAAATTTTTGTTCAAATGGATAGTAATAAGCGTTTAAAGTTTCCAAATTGTGTCCGACCTCTCCTGTTGACTCGATTCACTGTGCGGCGTAGGCCGAAACGCGTTGGTTTTTTAATAGAAAAATTTCTGACTAGTGAGTGGTTTCAATATTCTAATATTTTACTAATTTGACCTTTTTCAAGAGCCTATTAAGCGATTCCTAATATGTTGAACCCACGAGGGCACTCCACATCTCCCCTGATTACATTGCTCTTTGCCCCGGGGGCAGTGATGGCACAACTCTTCCCCAATATCCGAACGCTGAATCAATCATCGAACTCGGACAGTGGCGTGGCGTGCTTTGCGATATATCGAATGATCTGCCATTTAAAGCTATGGAAAATGATCGATAAACAGGGTGTTCGCAACGAACACCTTAATAATCGATTCTTTACCATAGCTTCAAATGGAGAAATATCGATAATCAATTATTCACGCCACGCCACTGAACTCGGAATGGCCTCCGTTTGATCCTGGCCCGGTGTTGGGATAGTCGACGGAGCGGGCAGCCAACTAAACGCTACTGCAAATGCTGTGAAGATTAGCAGGCTGATCCGTAGATGATTAATATTTGATTCGAGATTATCAATTAATTAATTTCGCTCGTGGGATACGCGGACCGGAACTTTTTACACCGGCTGGCCGCTCTGGTCTGTCCGTGACGGCCGGCACGGATGAAAAATTAACGCACGTCACGCATTGCTGCCTCTGACTGGCCCGTGTTACGCAAGAAGGGAATATATTTTTGGATAATATATAAAAGCCTTTATCCGCGTAAGGAAACTTATGGCAAATGCGTGGCTTTTAAAATGAACCGGGAGACCCAGGTAGCATTTTTCATCGGAAAAATCGCAATGTATTGAAATTAAGTTGCGATTCTTTATTGTTTATTGGCGATAAAATCGCAAGGATTATCAACGCCTGAGCGAATATCCTCAATCTTGTCGCAATATCATCTCTATAAAATTGAGTTCGATAATCATTGGCGGATCCAGATCATCGGCAACATTGTCTTTTCAACATTTGAACCGATGAAAATGTATCGATTCTCTGAGGGGTCCGGTGCTCCGACAAGAATCGATTATTTAGCATAGATTTAAATGGAGGCAATCCGGTGTTGCCAAATTACTGAATCCGTCTCTGTCGATAATAACCAAATTTTATCTTAATTAATCGTGGTTTTTCGAGAGATAATATTACTATAAATTGCTGTCGAATGAGTTGCGACTTTATTGCAAATTTATGCAATGCAATCGCAATTTTTCATCCGATAATATTACAACGAATAGACGTCGATAAAATCGCGAGATGTTCTCCGATCAAATCACAACTTGCCGCAAATAACATTGCTACTTGGGGAGATTGCTCTATTGTGTAATGCGTCCGACTATTCGCTTCGAACGCAGGGTGGCAAAATTTCCTGAAATCGAATATCGTAGAATTTCACAGGAATTTTCTTCATGTAGGTGAAGTTTGTTTTCTTTAGTTCAAAGAATATTTTATCATTGAACATCACCAGAATTTAAACTGTGTTGGTCTTTGAACGTGTTTACAGGCACGTCAGGACTACAAAAACGCATACTTGGCTCATTTATCTTCGCCATCTTCATCTGTTACCTTAACTGCGTACCTGGATGCCCATAACCATTATGTTAGTACACTCCATGCAACGAACGGGATGATCGAAAAGTATAGCCACGAAACATTGCCACAGCTGTTACAGGTGTGTATTGCATATTGCTGCGTCAGCAGATTGCAGGCTCTTTTTACCTCGCTCCGCTTCGTACTTTCCGTGTGTTGGTCCTCAAACATAAATCTGTCTAATATTGTTTGCTTTTGTGCCTTTAACTGTCGGCTGTAAACTAGAATTTTTGCGTGGACTTTCTGTCTCTCTCTCATTTTCTACTAAAATTTATCTGTCACCTTACTCTCAGCTTCCTCTACTCACGCTGTATCTTCTCCATACTTGGTTTCCCCGAACTAACTGTCCTAACACTACTTCATAACCGCTTTCCATGAGTTGATTTTGATACACTGTGATTTGAGAGTTAACTTTGGAAATATTTAGTTTTCTTGGCATGCTCTGTGTGATTTGATAAGAGTTTATTTCTTCTAAGATAATTCCATATGCGGCTAATTTCTTATTGAATTTATATTAAGAGAGTAAAACGAATGCTGATTCAGTTGACGAGAAATTGACACTTCTGACGGCAAGACTGCTAGTTTCAGGTTCTCTTCAATCTATTTCTTCCATTAGAGGAAGTTTTTACATTATCCATCCGGCGCATTTCCATTTTTTTTTGTATGTATGTATGAGCCGCTTTTACGGCGCGCTAGGGCGCTTTGCGACGCCTATTCTCCACAGGAATCTGTCATGGTAGAGATCCTCCGGAAGCTCCATTTTTTTTTAAAATTCTAAAATATTAACAGAAAATATTGCCAGTTTCGCAAAAACATGTAAATGTAGTTGTTTCAAAGCAATTACACGGAGAAGTAAATTACTATCACAAAGACAATTTTTCTTGTCGCAAAAATGGAAAGAAACATATGAGTGCCTTAAAATTTAATTGCCTCGACATTAATTTTGCTTGCCTTCGAGATGATTTTTTGTTGCGATAAGGAAAAGAATTCCAGAGAAATAAATTTCCCTTCCCGCTACAAACGAGTGATTATCGCGACTAGAAAAATTATTGCTGAGGTAATGCAATTTCACTGGGGGTTAATTTGTCATTCTGCTCTTTTGTGACTGAAAAAATTTTCCTGTTGATTTTAATTTATTATTCTGAGTTTAGAAATGTCAAACCTCATTATTATTTAATAAAAGGATATAACTAAGTCCCAATTTTCTAAAAAAGAAAAAAAAACAAAAACAAAAAAGAACATACTAAGTAAGTTCAGCGCAAATGATCTCGTGAACAAGATCAAAATATGAGTCATACTGGGATCTCCAATTCACAACCCTCTCACGTCTCACCGTATTTATAGCACAACTTTCGCCATAACAAGCTTATTGGTGGCATCTCAGGGAGCTCCGAGTTAAACATCGAGTCCGAACAATACACTTTCTCTCATTTCCACTCATTTAACCTCGAATTATTTCAGCCCTCGAGAGCTAACTTTTTCAGCGACGATTTAATTTAGATTTTAAATGAGGAGTGAGAGGCTTGAGCGAGATGATTGTGGTGCAGGCGAGCGAGTATTATTTTATTTTAAAGGCATCTGGCGGGTCGTCTGTTTAATTCGTTCTCTTCAAACTCCGACCCAACTTTTCTGCCCCAGAAAAGTTCTTACGCACGAATATGTTTTAACCGCGCTTATTGCGTTGAAATTAAGGTTATTTTGGCCTTTCTGGTGTTGTCTTTGTAGCTGGTGAAGGCGTGATATTCAATCGTCGCTGTCAGTTTGACGTCACTTCCAAATAATCTATAGGGGGCAAGCAAAGCTTTTGCATTGGGGCAAAATTTTCTGGAGAGGAAAACATCGAAATATCGAGTATTTACACCAAAATTTACACAAATCCACAATAATAACACTCACAAAAGGAAAATTTTAAAATAGAAGGGAGAGTGAACAATAATTGCTCTTCAAACTCTTCCCGAATTAATCGAATGGGAACTACATGGTTTTCGGGAAAATTAGCTAAGGAGGAAGAACTTCAAATTGATATCAACCATCTCCTTAAAATTTATGAAAATTGACAAAAATTACTCCCCAAAAGAGCATGACTTATAAAATTACAGTAAGGAGAAACAGTCTACCCTCCTCCTGACTTTCCCAAATGAATCACAAGGAGTGTTAAAGTTTTCAAAAGGAGACATAATTTACGAATGGAGAACCAAAAAAAAAAGAAATATTTAAAAAAAAATTCAGGATGCTCAATCAAAATTGACGACACCATCCCTAGAAAAAGGAAGCGACTTTAAAATTCACAGGTACAGGTATGGCGTGGGAGGAATTCCCCATCTCGTACAATTCACATTAAGCCCCTGCAGACTCTCATGGTCGAATGCTGGACTCGGTTTGAGGATCGAAGCTTCCATGTTTCGCGATAAAATGTGGATATTTACATGGAATTAAAGGGAGAAACTGCTAATTTTCCAGCACTCTCTGGCAACGACGTAGAGGATCGATGAATAATGCAAGTTTAGCGGTCAATTTAATGATTCGGTTCTAATCTTTAACTGCGGCGAGTGTGAGGCTGGTCTTCGAATCCATTTACGGTTATTAGCCGGTGTCCATTACACAGATTAATCCCGATCCTGGGACTTGGTCCGGACCAGTGACGTGGCGTGCTATGCGATGTATCGATTGATCTGTCATCTAAACCCATGGAAAAAGATCGATAGACAGAATGTTTTCAACGAATACCTTATTATTCGATTCTTTACCACAGCTTCAAATGGGAAATATCGATGATCGATCATTCATGCCTCGAACTTGCGTCCTTGAAAGCGAGTTCCCTGAGGATCGCCAGCTCTCGTGTTGCAACTGCGTCTGTCGCATTGCCCACAACTTTTAATGGCGAAGAGCTCCTTGTGGTTTACAATGTCATTAAGGGTTGTTTTAGGAGATTCTTAGGGCCGTATTCGTTGCCATTCCTTGCGCAGCTTCTTACTCTGGGAAGCTCCACACGGTTTACATTGTGATTAAGGGGTGTATAAAGAGATTCTAGGGGTCGTGTCAAACGGTGCAGTCGGCGTGTAACGCATTTTAGCGCCTGCAAGGCTGCGTGAATACTTCTCACATTGCGCCGACCGCAGCGCAGTCGGTTAGTTGCCGTGTGACAAGAGCCGTTCTTTATGCAGATCCCTTTTTTAAGGAAGCCTCAGAGGGTTTGCATTGTAGCTGAGGGAAGTTCTAGGAGGCATTTACAGAGACATCATGAAGAGCACAGTTTTGTCGGTCTTTGAGTAAAATTCAGGATTATAACTTTGAAAATGGATGCTTGCCAGAGATTATAATGCTTTGCTACTCCAGACAGTACAAAATGAGAAAATTCTACAAATTTTGACCGAAATACTTGTAACACTAAAGAAAAAGTTGAATACAATTAACATCGTAACTACAACTAGGAAATTTGGCAGGACTCGGAATCCATTCAGAGCATTGTGAGCGTAACGATTCTTTTTCCCCCGTGCAGACCCATTGACCGATATTTTATACGTGTGCAAGTGCAAGCCCCCCCCCTCCTCTCGTCTAAATCAATTCAATTCAAATCGACAATTCTGCAACTGATCATTAAATATGCGAGACCCAGCATCGTGCTTCCGTTGCACACTGTGACCGATCTATTACTGCAATTACGATCCTAGCCTTTCGGCCGACAATCGAGTTAGCTCGTCAAGCGAACGTCAAAACAAGAGACTGATTAATGAAATTATCCGGTGATCGATCCAAAATTGAATCATTAAATCAATTACCCTCCAATTCATGCGAGACGTCGCCTGCCACGCGTTTTAGGTCCATAGAATCTCAGTGTACTCCCACAGCGCTTCGCCACTGGACCCCTGGTCCAGGGAATTATACATGCCAAAATGACTGTCCTAATTTTTTGCAAATATAGGGCTATCACACACGTGCTCTACTTTAAACATGACAAGAGACCCTCCACTGGCCTCTTGGCGACAGGCGGAGGCTTTTACTTTCGGGGATTCAACAGTTCCTCATGGACAATTATAAGGGAGCATCAATCATCACTCTTTTTTCAGCTGATGACCTACCAATATGGTGGATGATGAGCTTCGGGTGACGTCATGAGCCAAACAAGTTTCCCAAACTTCGGCTTGTTTGCGAAACAAAACTGCCAACACTTTGTTGAACATCAACCATGTTTACAACAGTTTAATTTCAGTTCCATAAGTAGAAGCTTCCACCATTGCCGAGATACGAGTAGAGGGTGTCTTGTCTCTGACTTTAAAGCAACCGAACGAACATGGAGAAAGCATTTCTAGTAACATTGATTGTTAAAAAAATACCTATCGTACACGCATTAGAGAGTCATTATATGTTATGTTTTGCGTTGCGTTCCGAGTATGTAAAACAGTCTTTTGGCTTCTTTTTTTTCAAACATTTATCTCAAACTTCAAACATTTCTTACACTGTTTTCGTCAAAAATCTGAGCTTTGTTGTCTTCTTGTTCTATCGAACGTGTGAAACTTTCATACTGCATCCGAAGAAAATAATCTAAAAAAATAAGAAAAAAAAAAAAAAGTAATAAATAAATGGAAATAGCAGGGGCTGAGTTCGGTGCGGATCGGATAGGCGACTACACGATGGCACTTGGCAGGGCAGGGCGAAGCGTGCAGTATCATAAAAATTGAAGGCGTTTCAAGCCTTTAAATCGCGCCCGCGGCCTCGCAATCTTCCTCTGCTCGCAGTTAGCAAAAATGAGCTTTGAATTTGAGTTTGAGGCAGAGAGATATGCTAAAAACTCCATAAGATTGAATCGCGGAAATTTTNTTTTTTTTTTTTTTTTTTTTTTTTTTTTTTTTTTTTTTTTTTTTTTTTCAATGGCCAATTCGACCTTCACTGCTTTTGGTTTATTTTCCAAGCGGAAATTTCAAATTAAGTGACTCTAATATCAACCATAAAAGCTGATTTCTTATTTGCTGGATAGTTGGACCATGTATACTGGTATTATATATTCCGCGTGAATTTTTGATGAGGAAGCATGGATTTTAGAGGTCTTATTTTTATCTTGTTTTGTGGTCCAGTCAGGCCCCTTTTATGATGCGAAAAATACGCACTACTGCACATGCCAAGGGAGGAGGCCGTATAAACCTTCAGGTGTTGCCTTTCCTCTAATAAAATAATAATTTTCGGGGAAAATTGTGAATAATTGTCTTCAATTTTTTTTATCTTTGATTTGTAATCAAATCAAAAGTATTCAACGGTAAAACTACCGGACCACAAATCTCGGTTTGCGACGCTGTAGACTTCCTGCCATACTTAATTTTTAAATGAAAACCACTCAACGTCAATTCTTGAAAAGTTCCGTTTATTCTCTTCTCTGTGCTATAAAAAAAACTCGGTAAACATTTCAAGAAACGATATTGATTTGTTCTTCTGCAAAAAAATGAAATGGGAGCGGATATTTTAGACACTGCAAACGAGATACGTCTGGTAGGCGGGTGGTATGAAACGTAAAAAAGAAATGAAAGACTGGAAATTTCAGTGAAATATTTCATGAAATTTCACGAGACTGTGAAATTTTTCGTAATTTTTAGGGGCTAGAGTATGCAACTCGTACTTAAATACACAAAAGTAGAAAAATAAGTCAACATTTTTACATTTTGTGAAGCATGAAAAGGAACCGACATTTTCCAATATCTTTCATAAATGTCTGAAATTTCATGAAATCTTTCACGTGAGATTTCAAGATTCAGTTTTCATGGAATTTTGCCACCCTGCCTGGTAGTCTCACAGTCAATATCCGAGGATTTCCTGAAGAATATCCCTAATTTCCTCAAATATTTTTTTATCCGGGGAAATTGAATGATATATTTCACAATGCGGCAACAAAGCCCGAAGATGCGCGCTTGGGGTGCATGTGCATTTTGTTTTCCTTCCGCGTGACTTGGTCAATATTTGTCGAACCCACTGTGCACTTCTGAGGACATGTTTGCAATTCCGGTTCACGACTAGACGCTGCGACAATTCTTTTTCACAAAAATCGCTCCAGAGCTCGCGGCTCGAGCTTTAACTTCCGGGGAGCTGATTCGGTTCGAGCAACAACCGCATTCCTCCAACAAGATGCCCTTGTGCAAACGTGGTTTTTGAAAAACGGGGTATATTTCGGCTGCGACGGGGGAGAGAGGGAAAGTTCGGGAGCTTTCACTTCAGACACGCAGCATAGTCCTCCAGCGTTTCATTCTAGCGTTCACTCGAGCGATACGAATTGCGGAGATCGAGTTTTCCGGCACGGATGATTTAAACTACGCAGAGAACAAACCTAAAGCGCATTTTTCAATGGAAAAATCGCGATATTATCAAATTAGGTTCCGAATTTACTACGATTGTTTGGCGATACAGTCACTAGGATCATCAGTACCTAGACACTACTTATATTATCCTTAATCTTGGCGCAGGTTTATCGCTTTAAAATTGCTTTCGATAGACTCGAAATTTTATCTCAATTTATCACGGGTTTTTGTTCGATAATTATTGCAATAAAATTGCAATTTGCAATTTATCGCAATTTTTTATCTGGTAATATTACAATAAATTGACGTAGACGAAATTGCGATACATTCGCCGATCAAATCGCGATCACTGACACTCAGAACGAACCGACGAAGATGCATTTTTCATAAATACACTAAAAAAAAGATTATGGTAGAATTTACCATTCATTCACGCTGTATTTCACACAGTGTGACGGAATGGTAAATTCTTCCATATTCTTTTTTTTTCAGTGTGCCTTTCGTGAATGGGAGCTTAAAAATGTTAATATTTTAAGCGTTTTGAAAAAATACCGACGGTGATAGTAAAAAAAAACACATACTTTGTTCGCGTTGTTTTCAAAAATTCTCTTCTCATTTTTATATTATCAATAAAGAGCAAACCAACACAATTGTTTGAAAATTTAACATATTACCAGTTCTTCAGATAGAGGAGATATATCAGGAGAGCCTCCAAGGCATGAGCCTGAAAAAATACCGTTTATAAAAATATTGTTTTACTTGAAAACTGAATAATAACAGGATTTCTAGGGAGTCACCAACTGAGAAATACGTTTTTGCAGTTCCATCGTTGAATATGCAGGGTCTATTGTTGTTACACGTGGGAGCTATCACCCGCAGGGCCACATCTGAAAATAATAACGAGAAAAGTGATTACAGCGGATTAAATGGAAAGGTAAACCCAAAAGTAATTTAATCAAACTCAATTAGAGCGAGAGAAAGGAGTAACCGGCACTGCTGAGACCTTCCAAAAATACCAGAGACTTAAAGTGTGTTATTAAACGTCCTTAATTATTCACGGCTTGACGGCTGGGCGGAAGGTTCAGAGGTCAAACGTCTCTAACTTTGAAGGAACGAAAGTTTTTTGACCTTCGGTATGGTGCGTGGGAAGCGGGTTGATTACGCTGAATCTGCCTTGAAAAATTTATAAAATAAATAGCACAAACTGTTACAAATTAACAATGTTAAAGCTATCCTATCGGTCAAGACATGCACACCGAAAAAAAAGTATGCGGACTTAACATTCTGTATGTAAAAAAGCGTGCGACAACTCACAAACCGCTGAATTAACAACCACAGCAGTTACTATAGCAATGTCAAGATGTAAAACTAACTGTTGTGGTGGTTACGTCAGCGTTTTAAGAGTTGTTGCACTCTTTTTTTATAACCAGAATGTTAAGGTAGCATCTTTTTTGTTCGGTGTATCATGAAACTTCAACAATTTTAAACGCTGGAACGCAGACGCATTGGGAATCCGTAGATTTTTGAATGGTTTGGCTTTTGGAAAAAATATTAGCTATTAAACATCAGTGTTTTTGTGTTTGTATCCTTAGAGATAATGATTTTGTCTAACTCAAATCATTGCGTGCTTTTTCGAATGTCAATGAGCTCAATCTAATACATGTCCCATATGATCATTCAGTTGTTTTCAGCCTATCTATTATAAAAATCGATTCTTTTTTCTTCTTCCAGGAATTAGAAGACGTCTATTCAGATCTGTGTAGCACACTGTCGGATTCAGTTTTACAGGGTGCTGAAGTCATTTCTGCAAGAGTAAGTATCACGGGAAAATTTAGTAAATTTTATAACATGCTCTTGGGGATTATTGGAGGACTAATTTGCTATACATCTTAATATCCTTAGTGGCAACGACTGTTGACAAAAGTGTTTTAAAATATTCGAAAATTTAAAAAAAAAAACAACTTCTAAAAAACCTTTTTGATTTATCGTACATATAACAAACTGCTAAAGAACTCATGAAAGATTTACTGCAGTTTCCCACATGTATAATAGTTTAAATAATACTATATACAATAATTTTAAAACATTAAATCCATCTTATAAAGATTTTTACGTTTTTATTTTATTTTATTTTGCACTTGCAAAATATCGAAAATAACAATCAAATTTAATGCTCTAACATTTTTAAGAGGTGTTGTTGATTATTTTAAGAAGTTGTCGTTACTGTGACTATGAAAATCAATGAATATTAAATATAATTCAGCATACTAAGTATCATATTTTTATTGATTTTAAACTTCATGATGGATCTCATATAAGTATTAGTTTTTTGCAAGTTTTACAAATGTCCCCGTCTTTCATTATATATTTTTTTCTGATGGGCGCTTTCATCCAGATTCCTAAACATCACTTTTCTTAACAATCTTTGAACCAGAAAAAATTCGCCCGGCGGTAAGGCAAAAGCGGTGAGACTTGGAACGTGCAGTAACAGCAGATTGCTCGCTTATAGCTAACGTTTACTCTCAGCTTATTAGGAACTTTATAATTTGTAAAATAACCAAGTTTAAAAACACAAAGAAAGCGTTGGGTGAGCATTAAGCCGAGCAGTTCTAGGAAGTGCACGTTTCCTGGGAACTGCCCGGAAATGTCTTCATCACGGGCGAAATTCTTTGTTTTAATTTTGTAATTTGATGGAAACCTACTTTGATTTGAGAGTTTTAGTATATTACTTCGGAGATTGAATTCTCGGTGCATTCTCGGAAGAATTAGAGCAGTCTTGCGTAAACGCTGCCTTGTCTGCACTGCCGTGCTGAGGAAAAATACCGTATAATTGTGCCAACGTTGCCAAATTTCCTCGCGATTAAATATGTATTTTTGAGGGAAAGCTATGGAGGTGTTCCCTTGACATTTATAGGTACTTATGATCGGAATCCACACAAACTTCTCTTGAAAATTTGGAGGAAAATATTCACAGCTCCCTTGAAAATTCACGTTTTATCTAAGGAAATTTGGATCCTCTTTAAACCTTCCGTCGTAAAATTTTATTTCGCACCAGGAGGCGTGGTCACATCGCGGTCCATTTCCCGAAACGCTTCGCACCTCAGACATTAATAGCAATTATAAATTTTAATATTTACATTATTGACGATTTTATAGTGATTTCAAGTTGTTAGCACGATGTTGACCAACATTGATAGTCCAACAATTTAAGGCCTTTTTATCATGATCCTATTTTAAATAGTATGGCTTGCCTTAAAGAGGTAAGAAAAATGCAATTATACTAAATGTTTAGCCATCAAGATTTTGACTGACAGAGATGTTGATTCTGCAATCATGCCGAACTTAAATTCAGCAAAACACTAGAAAAGAAGGAAAAAACTTATTCGAGTATAACGCTCCCTCCAAGAGATTAGCTGTTGTAACTCGAGAATATCAAATTACCTCAAAATGATTGCATGATGACAAAATCATCTCTATCTGAAAATAATCTCTCTCTCTGTAAAAGAAAAACTCACTTGTTTAAGGTGATTCGATGCGGACGCTACATTTTGTGTCAGAGCGCCATGCGATATATCGCATCAATTGGTTCCATTTTATTAGCTACTCATAATTTTTCTCGAATTTTGAGATCGCGATTCTGTTGTCAGGAGACTAGAGAATTTATTTACCCATTTTGATTAACAAATTCAACGTAATAAAGGCGTCGTAGTTTTAGAAAAAAAATATCGCATTCGAGTGCAGTTTCGATATCAGTATCGAATGCGATATTTTTCATTTAAAAGAAAGAAACCTTTATTACGTTGAATTTGTTTGTCAAAATTGGGAGGGGAATTCTCTAGTATCCGGACAACAGAATTGCTCAAAATTCACAAATCGCAAAATTCGAGAAAAATGACGAGTGGCTGAAAAAAAGGAACCAAGCGATGCGATATATTGCGTGTCGCTCTGACACAAAATATAGCGTCCATCAAATCACCTTAACCGCTATCGTCTGTCATTGAGAGATTCTAAATATTTTCACCGAATTGCTATGTTTCCCTCTGATTCTGGCTAATTTGCACGCATTCCATTTCACAGGCAATCGAGCAGTCTAGAAGATACGAGACTCTAAGCGCGCAATGTCGATCTGTTCTGCCCTCCAACGATCTGGCTCATTTCGTTCGGTCTCTCTCCCCGCTGCCAACCCACCCCCACCCCACGCATCGATTAAGACTGTTCAATCCTCCCCAACCCCCTAATCAAGAACCGCCGGACGGTGCCCAACCCGATATTTTTCTTAATCACGTAAGTACCACTCTGATCACGCTCGCATTGTATCAATAGTTAAAGATCTTAAGCCGATTACGACTGCAATCAGCGGATGGAAAGTAAGTCACGTAAGTTAAGACAGAGAGAAGAGTATTTCCATGATTCGTCTCCTTCAGATTCAATGTAAAATTGTTGTTTTCGAGATAAAAGCACGTAACTCAATTTCAAGGTTGCGAAGTTAACTCAAATAATCAAATTATTTACAGAAATATAATTTTCTTCAAAACTATTTCAAATTCTTTCGCAGGACTAGACGAAAAATCATACATTTTCGGTTAAATATGGCCAACATTTTTGGCGCAAAACCACAATTTTGGACTGGAAATTTTGCAGTATCGAGTGATAGTTGCGCTCATTTGTCTATAATGCAAAAAGGATGTGAAATCTAAGTCCTTGTTTGAAAGATTGAAAACTTTCCGTTGGCGTTAATTTTGGACGGAACGGCAAATTTTATAACGCTCGGTCATGACTCGATTGTTTTTAAAATATAGATTCATATCCGTAAAGCATTTACTAACTAACTAACTCAGAAGATGTATAATATGGGCTTTTGAAATGTATACTCAACAGAAATAATAGGGTAGAGTTTTTCAAAATTTGAGATCCTTCTTCAATTGAAACAAAACCTTTATCATGGATTAATAACTAGCGCTATCGCTAAGGATAATTAGAAAATTTATAACACAAACATGTTTGGGATAAGTATTATCATAAAAAGTTTTGTTCCTACGCTCGTTGAAAAATCTGCGCATCTTAAAATAATCCATGCATTGCAAGTCTTTTATGGTGTGCTCTCTTGTACCAAGCATTCCTGAATCGTATATAATTTTGAACGGACACAGCGAGAAAATAATTCAAATGGTAAAACCAGTCGAATTTATCTTAGTGGTAAATTTTTTGTTTTTTAAAAGTCGAGTAACTTTTTTTTCAAGTCTATGATTTGAATAAAATCTTACGAAATAATCGAACTTTGGTTCTTAAATTTTACACCTAATATGTCTTCATTTTGTTGCAGGAAAATTTACCTCCTTCTTTAAGAAATGAATTAGTTATAGATCGATCGGCAAGTTTAGACATTAGAACAAAGTACGATTCACTGAGGGTAGAAGAAGCTGATCTAATGGCTCAAATTTCCAAATTGCAAGATAGCTTAGACACGCTCTGTCGGATTCAACAAAGGTATTTATGAGTCATTTTCAACGAAATAAAAATACCAAGTATAAGCTGTACTTTATGAAGGAAATCATGTAAACGGCTCTGATAACGAACTCCACGGAGTCAGATATTTAAATAGGTTTCCTTGCATTTTAGATGCAATTCAAGTTCTAGGTATCCAACTCAATCTAGTATAAGCAGTCTCTACTGAGCAGTACCAAGTTATTTTTCTACACCATCTGCACCATCATCGCAAATTCCAATAGTGCAAATAATTTCCAATGCGTATCTGCGAATCGCAATTCAGATGACGTTGTAGGAATGCTAACGAAAACTGCGTAGGCGAATTTGGGGATTTTAATTTTTTGACCGTGCTACAGGAAGGACGATGTATTAATCTAAATATACGTTGCCAAATTATCTTTGATAAACCACCAATAAAAAGAGAATTCTCATAGATATTCTTTTCCCAATTTTACAAAGAGGTGTATACGAGTTCATCTAAAACGTCTGATTGTTTTGATGGAAAATATCTTTAACGTGCCTCAAAAGTAATTATCATAGCACAGACGAAGAAATTGTGCAACATTGGAAAGTTTGTAGAGCGTTTCTTACAATCGCCTGGCTTAAGGTCATCAAATTCAAGACTATTGTGCTTGATTCCATGATCCCGAAAAATTAGAGCCAGGCATTCTACTTGAGAACACCAAAGCGCCTGCAATTTTTGTGTATGCAATACGGCCATCCTATGACCACGAATAGTTGCATCCGCGTGTTGCTACGAAGAAAGACTAAGCGCCTTCAATTCTTCCCGTTTTTATCGAAATGAGTCAAGTTATTTCACTTGTATGCAATCGTTTCACGAAGAAGATTTGAGGTTGATAATGCTATTAAAAATAATTATAAAATAAAAAAAAAAAATAAGTGATGTAAAATGTTTAGTATTAGACAAAATGTAGCTTTTATTTTACTCAGATCTGCAGAGGCAGTTACAGTTACAATTACAAAGACTAAGTAAGTCGTTCGAACACAGCAACCCTGAGTTTCTTTGACGATACCAGCAAGATTAAAACCCAATTAGCCGGCCAAACTATTATGAGGAATAATTTCACAGCCATTATTAAAATAAGCATTTCAGCAACAGTATCAGTGGCACGGTTCATAAGGTCGGTCGTTCACTATTATGTCCTTGACATCCTCGAAAACTGGTAAAAACCAGTCATGCCATATTAAATAGCCACAGTGTCTCCACCAAAGTTATACAATATCATACAATCCCGATAGTTTAGGATCGCGGTGATCTAGAAAGAATTCGAATATCTTCGGATTTTGAGTTTCATGTAAAGTCGCGTCCTAAATTGGCGCGCTGTAGATTTCTTATGCTGAACTGAAGGATGACTTCACACTAGCATACCAAAATTATTACAATGTTGTAGCAATATTATATGAGGTAGAGGTAACATCGTGACGGAACGTTGTGTGAGAATATTTCTAACTCGTCATTTGTAATCTGATCACTTCTCCACATTGTGAGCAAATGTTACATCAATATCGTCAAAAAAAAAAAAAAACTTAGGTAGGATCAAGAGGCCCTTAGTGAATGCTTATAAATCTCAGAGTATAGAAACGCATTTAAGAAAACATTTATATTTGCGACTCAGTCGAACAAGATTGTCTGAAATGTAACCAGAAATCCGGTGACAATGCCGTACTGTTAATAAAAATCTTTAATATTGCTGGCAGCAGCTGGTTTGTGTGAAATTACACCCCAACTCTTGCATAGTATACCGGCTTATCAGCTTCTGGCCAATGAGGGGAAAATTATGACGTCATATATTTTACAACGTTCTGTATATAATTACCACTTTTTGTGGAAGTAGACATCGGGTTAAAAAATTACACGTGATTTTTTCTATGTGGTAAAAATTAATGATGAAACGGCCGTTCTAAAATACCGTGGCAAGACCGTTCTTACACCGTGGCGATAAATATCGATAAAAAACGCTATTGCCTGACTTTAAGGAGCAATTGATGTATAGATAGATCGGCTATAGAAAGCTATAAAAAATCCAACCGCTGGGAGTACAGATCTTAACGGGCTGGAAAACATATCGCCCCCACAAGCTTCGCCAATAAAAAGCTGTAGAAGATAAACAGGCTGAAGATAAATGGTGTTTTGAAATAATTTCCTATCATTTCAAATATTTATTAGAGCTATGTTAGCAACCATTCCTTGGACTTTAAAAAAAGAAAAAAATGTGCTTTCATTCTGATATTGGCGGATGCTGCATTGCTGACTCATAATAGCCTCTTGCCCGATGTACTTTTTGCAGGTTTTACTGATCCTTTTGTCAAAATGTGATAACTTAATTTATTTTTTCTTCTAACAGGAGCGTGGAATCATCTTTATTTAATAAGGCGAATGAAATACAAGAAGATATTAGTGTAAAAAAGTTAGATCTCCGGACTGCTCAGATTCATTTAGCAGCAGTTAGAGCACAGGTAAGTTTTTTGAGCAAATGTTTAAAATAAAGTATAAAGTAATCAGTTAATAACGCTAATCGTTGACATTAGTGTCAGTCTGTTGTAGTATAAAACAAACAGCCAGTGCATTTTTTTCTTTCTGTGCTTGGACAGTTCTTACGAAGCTTAGTTCTCACGAGTCTTCACTGAAGTCTTAGGGGCTTCGTTGCTTAGGTGTGATTACAATACTGCCGAGCTAGCGAAGAGAGCCGTAAGTGCGAAAATGAAGTTTTGAGGAAATGGGATCAGTAGCTTCGGAGCGGAAAACTTTATTGCAAGAAGCCTCTGTCTTAGAAATCGTGGCGACAAATATTATTTCAATAATATAAAAAGGACATTATTCATTTTCATGTTAGGCTAGTGCTAGGCAAGACAGCCGTAAGTGCTATATTATGCATACATTCGTGGTTACATTTTGGACACATATAGAACACATTTTCAGATTAGAAATTGGCAGGAAAGGGCGGCATTTTACTTGGAAACTCGGTCTTCATTGGCTCTCAGGAGGAATGATGTTAGTTACGGCTGTTCTGTTTGAAGCTGTATCATGTTTTGCGCACTTACGACCTTCTTATCAGTCTCGTTTTAATACAATTAAGATCAATTTTGCTGATTTCAGTGATTTTATTCAAAAGAGATTAGTCGAAATTTGAAGGAGACTCGATTTCGAAAACTTGACACTTACTCCTCTCTTCGCTATCATAGCAGAATATCTAGGCTGAATCTTAACCAGAATCAGCTTGATTTGATGACCCTGAAACAATCAGTAGCGTTCAACTTATTTCCCACAAACTTTTGGTTCTGCCTCGGCGGGTCCAGAATTAACTGTAGGTTGATGTAATTTTCTGACTGGGCTTAGAATTATAAATTATTTTTCTACATCAAAAAAGGTGAGAGTCCAAGCAAAAGACACTCGTCGAAGTAGGTAAAAGGAAACTTCACAAACATGCTGAGATAACTAAATTGTTTGCGGTTTCGACGACTATAGCAACGTTTTTAGACAAATTGTTGGTGTTTTTGCCAACCTGCGTAAAACTGCGAATACAACTGAAATTCTCATTTTAGCGAAAAAGCTCGTTCGAGCATCATATTCCCTAGTAGAAAAATATGCAGTTTGGTGCAACTGTAATAATGACCAGCCAGGAAGACAGCTCTTTACATTGCAAAGAACGCTATCGTCCATACAATCTAATGCTTTTCCGTATGCAGTTACGCCCATTATTCAGCCAAGCGACGAATTGAACAACTGTTCATGCCTTAGAGATGTGTTTGTGGCATTGGCGAAGAATTGAAGAAGCTGCGCTTTTTGGGTCCTCGCAGCACTGCCCGCCGATGCAGCGCCCTACCGCGGGTGAAGCGGCGAGTGTGTACAGAATCAAAACGCCTTCAATCCCGTGCGTATGCAACACGGACAACCACGGAGCCCGTATAGTTGCATCAAGGCGTTACAATGAAATTTGTTCAGTATTGGCAGTATGCGACTCTAACTGAGGCTGATTAGCTTCTCTTAAACAATCTATTCTAAAATATCGATTTAAACGGACGAAGAACAGAGTTGCCAACTTGCAAAATCGTCACTGCTCCGAGATAAGTGGTAGAAAATTCAGGAGACTGCGCTGCACTGATGATGGGTTTTTTTAGGCCCAAAATGCGTGTGCAGTTGCCTTCCTGAATGGTCTTAACTAGTGTTGCACCAAACAGCATATCTCTTGGTGAAAAAGTGTGCTTTAATGAGCTTTTCCTCCTCTGAATTTAGATTTTCAGTTCAATACTGAACCAGTGGCGTGGCGTGCTTTGCGATATATCGATTGTTATGTCATTTAAACCTATGGAAAAAGATCGATAAACAGGGTGTTCGCAGCGAACACCTTAACAATCGATTCTTTACCATAGGTTTAAATGGCAGAGCAATCGATACATCGCAATTCACGCCACGCTACTATACTGAACCCTACCGCACGTTGGTAAAATTACCACATTTCTGTTTAAACGACTCGTGCGGCGAATTGCAATCGGTTTGGATTAATATGCATAACTTTCTCCAAAGATAAAGTTTTAATCAGTGGAAATTTGGCAATATTCAAAAGGTCTTACGGTGTTTTTCTATACGGCAGAATAGGTCTGTATGCGGGGTTCCGAACTGCCAGTAGGTTTATATACATTTTTAGCTTGAATTTGTCTTTAACTTTTCCGCAAAATATATTGGAAAAATATGTCGGATGCGCGCTCGAAAAATTGGTCCTGAAGTATCCATAAAACGACTCAACCGCACACGTTGTTTGTAGGTCAGTAAGTGGAGGGGCCACAGTTTATGTCAGGAGTGTAACGTCGTGACACATGCGAACAATCACTTGGTTGTTTAAACAATTTTGGAAAAATAACAATGCCGTGACGAAGATCAGTTTACTTCATTTGCATAATGAGCAAGCTTGAATGCAATCAATATGTAAAAAAAGCAAGCTAGGCGTCCTCAGTTTGGGTCACATGTGACGAGAACTAGACGAATTTAATTATAACGCCTGGATGCAACTATTCGAGCTTCTTGGATGCCCGTGTTGCATACGCGCGCAAGTGAAGGCGTTTTAACTGTCGAGGCACTCATCGTTTCACCCGCGGAGGTGTAGCGGTTTGAGCAGGCTGCACTGCAAAGATTCAAAATATCAGAGCACCTTCAGTTTTTTGTTCATACTACAAACGCATCTCATAGAGACTAATGTTGCATATGTTATAGCGGCAAAACCCGATTCCAGGCAAAACTAGTTCTGCCAGAAATGAACCGGCAAAACTAGATCTGCCTAGTCAAAACCTGTTTTGCCTGATGTGCGTAGGCAAAACTAGCCGACCGTAGGCGGAACTAGTTTTGCCTACTGATGTTCAGGCAAAACTGATGAGGTCCGGCAAAACTAGTTCCGCCAACAAAGAGGCGTTGTGTCCAACCCCATAGTGTACTCTCAGAAACTCTCAGATGAATAGTAGGTGCCAGGTGGACCTGATTGACTACCAATCACAAGCAGATGGTCAATTTAAATTAGTGTTAAACTACCGGGACCACCTGACTAAGTTGTGTGTTCTGAAGCCTTTAGAATCTTAAAAAGCAGCCACGGTTGGTCCGGTGTTATTAGATATTCTTTTAACTTTTGGGTCCCCTTGTATTTTACACTCAGATAATGGACGGGAATGCGTCAACGAACTTGTAACTCAACTTGCTGGATTATGGAAAGAATTGGAGATTGTCCATGGTAAACCTCGAAATTTGCAGTCAGGGCTCAGTGAAGCCTGCGAATAGAGATGTGCAGGACATATTTTAAATTTTTAATTTTGAATTATTGTTTTTATTTTAAATTTTTTATTTTTTTTTTTTAAGTTTTGGTTTACGTAGTTTTCCTGGTCTGGCAAAACTAGTTTTGCCTGGTCGTGTTCAGGCAAAACTAACAGCACTCCGGCGGAACTAGTTTTGCCTACTTTGCGCAGGCAAAACTAGATTCCTCGGAAAAATACATTTTTGCCTAGGCAAAACTAGTTTTGCCTGGAATCGAGTTTTGCCGCTAACACATACAAACGTAGAATGCGAGTACTATTTGGACCGCGTTATACAGAAAAGAACCAAGCCACATCAGCTACTTCCAAATTTAACAGGGGAATTTGATTTTTTACAAGAGGACGTTGGTTCGGATTCCTTTGAACATTTTAAGGAATTTGCTTTGTATTATGGAGAAAATTCATAGGAATTTGCACAAAAATCCGCACAACCGTTTTCATGTACATACATATAGGTCGCTTTACAGCACTCCCTCGCGCTCTACGACCCCTAACCTCCACTGCTCTCTTTCAAACCACAAATCTTGGGGGATTGAGCACCTTAACATTTCCGCTTCAATCCCTTCCCTCCAACCTTTCATTGGGCGCGCCCTCTGCGTCTTCTCCCAGGAGGAACCCAGTCAAGGACCTTTTTCGGCAACCTGTCTCCTGCCATTCTCTGGACATGACCATACCAAATGAGTTGTTTTGTCATAATGTCGTGCACGATGGTCTGCTTGGCATCCATGATCTCCCGTACCGTCTCATTTCTGACGCGATCCTTTCTGGAAATACCAGCGGATCTACGCCAGAAGTCCATCTCTGTTGCCTCTAAAACCTCCCGGGTCCGCTGTTTCATCGGCCATACTTCACACCCGTAGGTTACTATGCTCTTGACAATCGCGTTGTAGATCCTTCTTTTGTTCTCTTTGGAGATCCTTTGGTCCCAAAGGACTCCATTTAACATAGCGATTGCCCTCCTACCCTGCATATTCCTGTTCTTGATGGCCTGGTCCAATCTTCCATCCTGGGTTAGAAAAACTCCTAAATATTTGTAAATATCGCAGCTTCCAATTTGCCGCCCATCCTCTAATTCTATACTTTGCTGATTCCCGCCAACGGTCAACTTCTCGGTTTTGCTGACATTCACCTCGAGGCCCCATTTCCGATACTCAGCCACCAACTTTCGAGTCATGTACTCAGCATCATCCTGATCTTGGGCGATAAGTACTTGGTCATCAGCAAAGCATAACGTGTACAGAGTTTCTTCATCATTCAGAGGGACACCCATTCCGGAACATTTTTTCTTCCATTCACGCAGTACATGTTCTAAGTATATTTTAAACAAGGTGGGGGAGAGGCACACCGGGGGACCGTTTTCATGTAAAAAGTTAAATTGCCCGATTAAATGTGGCAATAGCTGATGTGGCTTGGTCCCTTTCTGTTTAACGCGGTCCATTTGTGCTTCAGTTTTGATATCGCAATACATATGTCCTGAGAGTAATTTCGTCAACTTTCTGACATTAGGCTGTGCATCTCCTGCGATGAACGGACCGATTCTTATCGCTAGTAGTCAGTGGCGAGGCTTGAATGATCGATTATCGATAAATCCCCATTTGAAGCTATCGTGAAGGATCGATTATTGAGGCGTTCGTTGCGAACACCGGGTTAATAGAGCCTTTTCCGTAGGTTTAAATGGCAGATCAATCGATAAATCGCAAAGCACGCCACGCCATTGCTAGTAGTCTATTAGGGATGCCAGGTGCAACATTGATGGCGGAAGAGGAGCTAATGGAATGAAGAGCCAGTAATACTGCCGTGCTAAGGAAGAACGCCGTATGAGCCTTCAGACCGTGCCAGGTTTCCTTCGATAAAAACCGAGTTTCCTGGGCAAATTGTGAATATTTCCCCCCAAAATTTTCATACAATTTTTACGCAATGGAGATGTTGCATGTGTGATGAATTTGCGATTTGACCGTTGATTCTTAAGCAAAAGTTTGGGAGAAACACGATGGTGCCACTGGTTTTCTCTGAAATCAACTCCCAAGCTCAAAAAAAGCTCTCAAGTTCAGGCCAAAAGGGCGGGGATATCCCACGCTACCATGAGAGTCAACCTCTCCATCAAGACAAACTCTCCATACAAAGATAGGGAACAGATACATTAACAGGGTTGCCATGTCTTCAGTTTTGGAGTCCGCAAATAAAGGGGCAGCACTGTCAATGTATTTGCTCCCTATCTTTGCATGGAGAGTTTGTCTTGATGTAGAGGTGGACTCTCAGGATAGCGTGGGGTATCCCCTCCATTTTGGCCTCAACTCAAGAGCTTCTTTTGAGCTTGGAAGTTGATTTCAGAGAAAACCAGTGGCACCATCGTGTTTCTCGCGAACTTTTACATAAGAATCAACAGTCAAATCGCAAATTCCTCACACATGCAACATCTCCATTTGATCCGGATAAATGAAAATTTCAAGGAAAATATGCATGGAGGCCGTAAAAAATACATGTTTAACTGAGGGGAATTTGGCAACTCTTGAAGGAGCATACGACGTTCTTCCTTAGGACGGCAGAATAACTCTCGCAAATTACCGCCGGTGCTTGAGCCGCGTCATCACGGAATGTGCCCCGGGTCTCGCGCTTCTTAAAGACCCTCGAATCGCCCTTTGAACTCTCGCGATCCGATAAATTGCTCGGCGGAGAAGGCGACTCGGCGAGACAGCCCCGGACGACAAATAAAGTCAATAAATTGCACTCACTTCGGAGATGCACTCCCGTTCGGATTGCACGGCGAAGATCAACTTTGACTGTTGCTCCAAAACGGAATTGAATTCCGCCCCGATGCGGGCGCGGCCTTGGGGCAACCTCATTTAATTTGTTGGATCCACCCCCTCCCCCTTCACCCTGCAGCCCCCCTCCCCTCGTATTTCGGTTTCGATTCTGCTTACCCCCGAGGTGACGATATTGGCCTCGAAATTCGACGAGAAATTGTGCTGGATTGATTGGAGACAACGGAGCTGGATTTCTCTGTTGTGCCAGGTAAAAACCGCGTAACGTTGATTGGGACCCGGTGAAGATGCGTGGTTTTTGCACAACGGCTCTTGTCTCGGAATTCCGCCGAGGGCGGACACCGCCGCTTCGAATTGTCTCTTACAGGGACATCAAATAACGATCAATAATAATGTTAGACGCGTGGTTCTGTTCGGCGTGCTGCGTCCCTACACTGTAAAAATAATATAGACATATTTATGCTAAGAGCGAACTATGTTCCACGCAAACCCTTTGCATATAGTTCCTATCGTATAAATACGTCCATATCTAATAAAATCTGTAGATGTAGATCTCTCTGACATCAAATTAATATTCCAATGCAAGCTGCATGAGCTGAACACTCTCCCCTCTCAGTCTTCTATTGGCACTCATTAGAGCTGAACATTTTTGACTCCAATTGATTTTTGACTTATTGGCTTTGTTTTCCCCGCAAAATAGTGTGGACCCAGCCCTTTTATCCCACCTTGTTCCCCAACAAATTTGTCTTATATCCAAGGAAATTTAGCAGCGACTGAATGTTCGCACGGCGTTTCCTCTTAGCACTGCGGAATAAAAAAGCATAATATTCTGAAATAAAGGAAAAACTGAACTGAGCACTGATTGTTTTGCGTTTGATTTAAATGCAAGCTTTTCTCCGATGCACTACTGTCGGTATCTATCACACTTATTAAAGCGTACAGTGGAAACACAGCGTAAGCGGAACACGGTTTTGAAGTTTCACGGACGACAAATATATTAGACGAAATGACAGGAGTACAAAACAACCTCTTTTAAGCGCTTATCCAATACGGAGATCTTTTTTATTTTGACCTGCCTAGAGGATTCTAATATACTAGGGGCCTGTGACCGCTACGCGACGGCCAACCAATAGCAAAAAGCTACAAGCAAACAATTGTAGAGCAACCATGTTTAAGTTATTCAAGGGATAAATGGATTTAAAACCCGACATGTGCACGCAAAAAAATCGTATTTATCACTGATTGCAACGTTTTGCACCACTTTTATGTACAATTATTATTGCACATAAAAGCACAATTATTATTGCAATAATTTGCAACTACAACTGACAAATTTTGATTTCTCATTTGTCTCAGTAGATGAGGTGCAATGAGGGATATTTAATGATTGGGACGTTATCAGAAAGTAGAAAACACTCCACGATCCTTCGAGGATTGCAGGCTCACGTTGTACTTTGGTTAGATATTGTGTCCACCGGACCGCTGGTGGTAGACCTGACACCGAGAAATTACAGCAACTAAAGCGCGCAATGCGTGAATTATTCGAACCATACATTCTTGTATGCGCTAATATGCGTATCATACCACCTACCGACTGCTCTGTGTTAGACGCACTGCGAGAAGTATTCATGCAGTCTCGTAGGCGCTGATATGCCCGTCACGCCGCGCCGACCGCACTGTTTGGCGCAATGCGTGAAGTATTTCTGCAGCCTTGCAGGCGCCAATATGCGTTCAACGCCACGCCGTGTCTGGCGCAATTATTCGAACTCGCGTTAGAATAATCGCGGCATTGAATGATGGGGCTTAAAAAGCCTATGTTGCGTTTGGACGCCGTATGAACATTCCAACGTCGCCTCGTTTCTCCCGATAAAATATTTCCCCCGCGGAAAGCAAGGCAAATTCTCTATGTTCGCTTTTCCAGATTAAATGGATTATTAAACAAGGTACGAGTCAATGCACGCCAATACATGATTCTTCATCATAATTTCACGTAGGACACGATTTGCGCAACAAAAACTACTGAAATCAACTCCTAGCTAAGATAATAACGTTTCTTGTACATTGGTCACGGGAAATTTGAATTGCCCGGTCACAAGAAAAACAATACTCGGCGCGAGTCAAATCGCCCACTACAACGGCTTAACCAAACTTTTCGATCGAGCATTAATTTTCTTTCACACCCTGTGTTGTTCAAAGTGTGTACAACTTGCTGTAGTAAGCCAAAATGTCAAGATTGAGGATGTCATATTTTCATATTTCTGAGACTGCTGTGGTGACGCTTAGCGTGCAATTTAACCCAAGTAAATTATTCTTTCTTCCATATGCGGAAAGTTTGAGCTTATTCATAAAAGAACGTTATTGCCACGGTTAGGAGGTAGTTTAGGGTTGGGATTTCGATAATCAAAACCCTCGTTGCCAAATTATGTTTCACTTTCAACACACGCGTCCTATACTCACGGCCGTATTTACCGAAGGATCGAGCTTACGGAATTATAATTGTGATGATGATGATGATGATGATGATGATGATGATGATGATGATGACGAGTGGCATATTCATATGGCGCATCGGATCAACAACCAGATGGCGGGAAACTAATAACTTTCCTCAAAATTGAACATTATGTCGAAGGAAACGTGGCAACTCTTGAATGTTCATACGGCGTTCTTCCTTAGCACGGCAGTACAAACGTATTAGAGCTGTCCCGCCTGTTTTTGTTGACCTGATTGGTGCGCAGTAAAACACTAATTGCCTCGGTACTTTCCTCCACGTGTTCACAATCAGTTATTCAAAGCTTTTTCAATAATTGACTCAAAGAGAAACAGTCATGATAAAAGGCCGATTCTCAGAAGCTACTTCGCTCATCCGTAACCAAGCTGTCCGCGTTATTGAAATTCTTGTCAAATTGATAAAGCTGGATGGGGCAACGTGAGAGGCTCATTTCCAGGCGTTGAGGCCACGTGCATTGGTTTTTAAAACTATTCGAAATAATGAATCTTCTTCTTGTAGTTTTTTGCACTCATCCTGACAAGTTCACCTTCAATAGGTTTATTAGGCAATTAACGCGGCTTTTGAGGAGCGATAGTTGCTCGCAGCANCTTTTTCAATAATTGACTCAAAGAGAAACAGTCATGATAAAAGGCCGATTCTCAGAAGCTACTTCGCTCATCCGTAACCAAGCTGTCCGCGTTATTGAAATTCTTGTCAAATTGATAAAGCTGGATGGGGCAACGTGAGAGGCTCATTTCCAGGCGTTGAGGCCACGTGCATTGGTTTTTAAAACTATTCGAAATAATGAATCTTCTTCTTGTAGTTTTTTGCACTCATCCTGACAAGTTCACCTTCAATAGGTTTACTAGGCAATTAACGCGGCTTTTGAGGAGTGATAGTTGCTTAGAGCAGTTTGTCCATGTTCATGTGATTCTCATATAATTCGGGGGAAATAGAATAGGTTAGGAATAATTTATAGATAGATAGATAGATAGATAGATAGATACATTTTTTTTTTTTTTTTTTTTTTTTTTNTTTTTTTTTTTTTTTTTTTTTTTTTTTTTTTTTTTTTTTTTTTTTTTTACTACTTCAAATAGCCCACAAGGGCTAATCCCACGCTTTAAGTCCCATCCCCCCTCCGTCCCTACTGAACCAGTCCCAGGCAATCATTGCTTGAGACCATCAAACTCGGGTCGCCAGGCCGGGAATCGAACCCGGGACCTCCCGATCATAGAGCAAGCGCTACAACCACTACACCATAGGAGGCCGACATAGATAGATAGATTGATAGATACATAGATATATAGATACATAGATATATAGATACATAGATAGATAGAATTTATTGATGCATACAGCTTTTAGTAAAAAGCTCTGGCACAAGTCAAATTTAAAATGTACTCAACAATTACAACAATGTAAGAAAAATGAAATTATACAGGCTCTTCGAAAAATTATTTTAGACTATAATAGGCTTTATTTTTTAGTTTTATTTTCAATTGGCTAAGGATTATTTTGACGGAACTTTCCCTGATGTGCATTACTTTCAATTCGCTGGCCAAGGTGTTGAAAAACGTTATCGTTTGATTTTTCATTAATTTACTCTCCCTAGTTGTTACAATATTATTATTCATGAAGCAATGTCTGATGCCATATCCATGATTAGGGGTCATTCTCTCAATCGTTAGAATTTCAGAACGTATACCTTCATTGATAGTCTCATAAATGTACAGGGAAGGAACCGACCATTTATGCCATTCTAATTTTTTGTATTTCGGGTTTTATTTTCTCGATTAATCATATATTTACAGTTGGAATAGATGTAGATACCCGAGACCATTTTACTACAGCCACTATAATTATCGCTGTTCCTACAGGATTTAATTTTTTTTAGATTATTAGTTACTTTGGATGGAATAAAGTCTGACAAGTTTATTTTTCTTCTTCTCCGGTTCTTACAGGCAATCAGTGGCGTGGTGTGCTTTGCGATATATCAATTGATTTGCAAAACCTTTGAAAAATGATTGATAAACAGAGTGTTCGCAACGAACAACTTAATCGATTATTTACGGCAGCTTCAAATGGGGAGATATCGATAATCCATCATTCACGCCTCGTCACTGCAGGGAATTGTATGAGAGGCATGTGGAAACAAATACGGGCACAACATTTTTTTTTTTTTTCAATGACGAATATGTTTGAGTTCAAGTTCAAACTAGAGCTCAGGATTCGTAAAAATAGACCTGATTTCAAAAGTTGATGTGAATATTACCACGCGGATTTTCGAGAGGGAAAAATGGGTCTCCGCCTTTTATCTTAACTTTTTCACTATTATAAGGACAGAAAAAACAACTTAATCGGCCCGAAATACTAGCAAAGAAACAACTTAAAACGGGACCAAGGTCGCAAATAATAAAAAGAAACACATAAAATAAAATAAAAAACCCGGGACGTTTCGCAGCAGGGATCACACCCGCATTTTCAATCGAATTTTCTATTGCGAAACGTACACGTCCCGGGTTTTTTATTTTATTTTATGTGTTTCTTTTTATTATTTGCGGCCTTTGTCCCGTTTTAAGTTGTTTCTTTATTAAAAGGACTATACATTACGATTCACACTCTATCACACGAGACACTTAAAATAGTGAATGTAATCGAACGGATCCAACCCCTCTCACCACGCCTCAAAATTCCGGCGATTGACTTTTTCCGGCGACATCGTCCGTGTCGACGGCTGAATCATTGATTAAGGCCGGAAAAGTGCCGCAGCAAAGGTAGCGAATAGCCCGTCGCGTTGTCGACGCTTCGGAATTCCGCCGTCCTCCGGAAAACAGCCGTAAGTGAACCCCAACGCGAACCGTCGCTACCGCGTAACCTAGCGCGCTCCGGGGCCCACATCGAAACTCGCTCACCGCCCTCTCCCGCGACGCGGCAGAATTAATGGTCGGCTATTTGTCGGCGGGGGTAATGATAGGTCCACGGCAGGACGGAGTGCTTCACCGTGGGAACATCGAAATCGGCAATACCTACCGGGGGGGGGGGGGGGGGGGTTGAGAAAGGTGGTGCGAGCGACACCGGGATGGAAAACCGCGTAAGGACGATCGGACTCGCGGGCTCGAGGGTGGTTTTCACGCGGCAGCGTGGCATGCGAAGGGGTAGGTTAATGTAGTTCCAGTTGCCTTGCGCCGACACGAACACCCCCCCCCCCCC
>NW_017547192.1:2845803-2882014 GCF_001854935.1 Bemisia tabaci
CCCCCCCTTGCGTCCCTTCGACGCCGCTCTCAGATTCGCCCTACATAGCCTCAGAATCAACATCAATAAACCAAACCGCGCACGTTCCCGTTATACCTTACCGTTCAATTTTTAAACGCAACCTTCAACATATCCTCTAGCTTTTTTTTTTAACGGAGCGCACGTTTTCCGGTTCGTTTTTCGGTTCGAGTCGCGCGGGAACCGTCCGGATCCCGGTTGTTGTAAGTGCGGGGATCTCCGAAGTTTCCTTCGTTTCTTGGTTGTGATAGCGTAGTCTTTTTCCACTTAGTTATCGTCCACTACTGTACCTCTATTGCCTTGCGTTTCACCGCCGCCTCGTGCCGCAGAGTTGTGTGTTCCCATAGTCGTTTCGTTCCTGGAATTTTTTCATTTTTTTACGTATATTCTCTCCTCGAGCGTTATATAGGTCAACGAACTAGACGTTTCGCGCCCTGTAACCCGAGCGTCGAACCTAACCTCATCTCGTACATTCCGCAGTTTACTCACTCGACCTGCTTTCGAGTAGCAAAACCACTTCTCCGCTATAGAAATCTCTATTTTTTTAGACAGTCGTATGTTAGTCCTAAAAGTATTCTATCCACACTGTTATCCGGTAATTCCCACCCTGAGACTAAATCGTCACGGTGCTTTCAAATCGATTCGGTTGTTAACGTTGTGATATTTTTCAAGTGCTGTTTTAGTATCGTGTAGTAGATTCTCCAGCCTCAGACGTATTTTTTAGTTTTTTATTTTGTCCAAATCAAAAAGTTAAACTTGCGTTCCTTTATTTTGTAATTTTGTATTTTTACACTTAATGCCCGCTTGTAAATTGCGTATTTTGACTTTAGACTCTTGATCGCGTTCCGTTATCATTCCTTTTTATCTATAATATCTTCACCTAACTATTGTTATAATTATAATCCTTCGTGTCATCATGGGTTGGATGACGATTAGAACGCATTTCGTAAGTTTGAATTTCCTTTTCTTACTGTTGTAGCTTTCCTTGTAGCTGTAGTTCTTGACCTAAAATAGTATTGCACGGTTTATTATTAGACATTACTTGATACACATCTTAAGTAAATTGCAAGGGCAAGCTAACCACAAGGTGTGGCTAGCAATTTGCTCGGCACTTTGAACGTTACTGAACCTGAATGTTTACTTAGAGAGTTTGATCGACAGGTCTCAACCTCTTACATGAATAAAGTTGGAAGTTTATTGACCTCTCATTATACCCTCAAACGTTGGATAATTGATTGGTTTCCAGCCTTAAACTCTTGGAACGCCCTGTGCGCCTACGCTCAAAAAAGTTTCGCATTCGTCAAAAGTTGTTCTGCCCCCTTCAGTTTATTCAAAATCAGTGGTGTCTAAAATGGCTTTCGATCATTTTATTTTCTCGAGTATTCTTTAAGTTTTTGAAACATTTACCTTCGGTTATTTTTAACCTTGCCTTATCCGTTCGATCAACAACATTTCATTTGAAGAAATTACGGTTTGCAATGAACATCTCTATGGCCGTTTAGATCTGAAGTATCGCAATATGATTCTAAATAAAACTTCTACGCAAATATAATCGTCTCAAAATGTAAAGGCATCACAAAAAGTAACTCAAAAGAAATATTCTAGCCCTCATAGTTGTACTGGGAGATATTGGTATATTTTACCACATATACGGTTACTGAATTTAGGGCACAATGATCCAGTTCGTACCTTCCAATACAGAAATAGGTCAATGGACAAAAAACGAAATAGTTTTCCGCATTCTACTCTTCAGTAGAACACTGTGAACTTATTTTACATTTTGAAATGAACTCGTAGGTAATAAAAAAATTCGTGTGCGTTTATTTAAACTCAACGCTTACAAAAAATAAAGATCCTCTATTTTATAGATAAACCCAGCGCCTTAGTAATTTCAGTATGCCCTATGGTCGGACATTTTTCCGTGTGCTAATTTTTTTCTTGACAATAAGTTTTTCCAGATGTGCAAGTTGATTAGAAGTAGGATGAAAATATCGTTAAACGAAACATCCGATCATTTTCGAACGGAATGTACGGTTTTAAAAATTCAACCTACGTCGATCGACTCGCAAATTAGTTGAATTCAACCGGAATTAGCTGAGCAACATTAGACGTTGCCTTATTTTCTCCGGTATTTTATTTTTTTAAATAGAGAGCTAATATGAGAACTGAGGTTTGAAATTGTGCGAGTATGTTGCTCATTGTCTGGAGTAAATTCACGGCAAGTTCAAATCAGTGACGTGACGTGCTTTGCGATTCATCGATTAATCTGCCGTTTAAACCTGTGGAAAAGGATCGATAAACTAAACAGGGCGATTGCAACGAGCACCTTAATAATCTATTCTTTACCATACCATGTTGTTTTGTCGCACAGAACACCGCCATTTTGCTGAAATCGGTTGCTTTTTGAGGTTTCTGATGAAACAGTTTACTCTCATCCACTTTTCGACCTACCTCCGGAGGTGGATGCAGAAATTTTGGACTTGGTTCAGATATCGGTTGCTTATGAGCTCAACACTCCAGTGGATTGGGTTGAAAAAAAAGTTCTTCATGATCGAAAGAGTCAACCAAAGCCACTCGCGAAAATTCGCCTCTTATTGCAAAATGTGGTCCAAAAGGAGTTACGCGTTTGGTCGGATTTAGCATCCCCTTGTCACGTGTTCTTGTAAAGTCGAACCCGATAATCAACAACCTAAACGCACACTCTCGTTGACTGACAGCTAGTCGATTCAAAGAGAGCACGTGGCCAGGAGAAGACGTAGCTTACCAAGCACATGAATTCATTTTACCTCAGTCTTGTCTTTCCCAGTTGACAGATACGAAATTCATAAATTTGCCTGCTGAGGAAATTGAATTTTGCAGAGTTTTAGAGGGAATTTCATGTGACTTTAATTACAGCTTTGTCGTTAAAACACAAGCATTAAAACTTCGCAAGTAACATTGTGCCTAAACATAAGAATTCAGATTTACCATGAATTCCACCACACCTTGAGCTTTGTAAAAGTTAGGATCCTGTCTTCTTCGCATGTGAATAACCATTTCAACCATCAAAAAACCATTATGTAATGAGAGATACGATTATATATTGAGTGAAGCATGTAAGATCAAAAGAGCACTTTGTCGAGAGCATACAAGCTACTTTTCCCAACTTTCAGATAACTGCAAAAAAACGTAACTTCTTTTGATATGATGAAACTAAAGCTCATATTACAGCTCTTGTCTGTGCGATTGGCCCTCACAATTTCAAAAGTTATTATAAATATTATAGTGAAGATTTTCTGAAGGGTACATGGATTTGTGCGTTTCTTACCCTAACTATAATAAAACTTATGGGCTGAAACATTGTTCACACATTGTTAAATACTCATATGCTTATGTTCCCGTCTGAATTTAGGCTCTTTTCATCATGACACATTAATGGTGCTTTGTAGCTGTTGACATTAGGTGATAATCTCTAGTTGGGCCCGCTCTATTCAGATTTTGGAAATATTTTCCACGATTCTTCATATTACGTCAACATCAGATATTTTTTGTAGGGTGCCGTTAATGTGATACGCAGTAAATCATACACTGTTAAAAATCGTTGATTCCGTCCGACGGAAAATCCGGAGTGAGAATGAACACGGGAGTGCGGTTCAGCGCGTAGGTGCTGAGACGGGCTGCATGCGTAGTCAAAGCACTCCGCACCGGAGCTGCAGTACGGCCTTGGAGTCACGCGCACCTTCTCTCCCTCGCACTAGCGCTATATACTGTCTCTTCTCCTCTTTAAGCCTACCACTCTCAGAATGAAAATGAAAAATTTAAAGAGAAAAAAATAGAAAAAATAATAGAATAGTGGAAATAATAGAATAGTGGAAATAATAGAATAGTCGAAATTATGGTATAACAGAGACAATAGAAAAGAAATAAAATAAAGTAAATCAATTATATGATAAAATGAAGTCAAAGACTAAATTGAAGTAAATAATTAGAGGGAGCAAGGAGATGAAGAAAAAAATAAAATAAGGGAAACAACTAAATGATGTTAAAGAATAGAATGAATTTTAAGAGTAAAGTGAAGTCCAAAAATTATGATGAAGTATTAAAAGAAATCACAGTAAATATAAAACAAAGTAAAGGAATGAGAAGTAAATAATTAAAGAAAAAAAAATGAAGTGCTTGAAAAAATAAAATAGGGTGAAGAAAAAATAGAGACAACAAGAAAGTAAAACAAAGTAAAACGATAAAATATAGTTAAAAAATATAGTAAAGTAAACTAAATACACGGACAAATCCAGGTAGATTGAAAATATCTTAGCGGCCCGTTCAAATCGACGTTAAATACCGTTTTTGCGTCACGTTCGTGCATCGTTCGCTATAGCTCAATCGGTAGGGTCGTCGGTTAGTGTTAGGTAGGTCACGGATTCAAGTCCCAAGGTAGGTAGGAAATTTCTAACCTTCAAAATCGGTTAAATCACGTACCAATGGTTTCATTATTTTTATTTTGTCATGGTTTCAAAAATTATTTCCGCAATTAACCACTTTCCACCATCCCCTAGCTGCGAACCCCTAAATTTGCGGCTCCCGCGAATCCGTCCGGCGTCGGAGTGATTTCTATGCGTACGGCACCCAAAATCCGTCCAGCCGATTCTCCGTCGGAGTGACTCCTCGGTCCGGCGAAGTGAGGGCCCGTTCTTACTCGCGCTTGTGCTGAGTCTCACTCCGTTTTTTTTAACAGTGTATTTTATCAATGAAGATCAGTCAGCCTCAGTGGTGTAGTGGTCAAGGCAGTTCGCTGCCAGCACTGAGGTCCCGGGTTCAATCCCCGGAGGTGACTGATATTTGAGGACACTCAAATATCAGTCATCGAGACTGTGGATGACTATGCCACTCCAATACCCTGACCCTTCGAGGTTACAGGGTGCGGGAGGGACATAGTCACCCAGTAAGTAATCCGTCTGCACCAGAGACAAATAGAGACCGAGCACGCCCTATTCCGCCAATGTATTTTGAGTGAGGCACATCTAATTCTCGCGGATTCAACAAAACAACGGTCATCATTTTTCTGATTTCGCCTAAAGTTGACTGGTGCTAGTCGCATCTGGTGAGCTTTTGACAACATGGCAATTTGTTTACATTCTTCCTTATCACTTGCAAAGCGGAAAATTTTCCAATTTTTCCTTTGAAACTCTTCGAATTTGTCATAAAATGACTTTTTACCAAGTAAATAATTAATTCACCCCTTCTACTCAACATTTGTGATACTTTCGGTGGTTTCACTTCTTGCAGTGAGAAACAGAATCCTCGAGACAGCCTGGTCCTCAGATTGTTCAACTTCCTTATGGATAATTACTTCAGCAATCGAAATGTTCTTTGACTGTAAATGGTGTATAATTTTTTCAAGATAATTCTCTGTAAATAATTCTGTTTCCAAAATCCTATCCCGAAGCCTGATATAATGCATTGAATGCGGAGCATTACGACTGAAGTGTCGATATGTGTCTTTGAGGAGCCGTATAAATGAAACGGTTGGATAAGCCTGTAAGCAGTACAAATTCTTTTGTGTGTGAAAAATAACTAAATGTCCAGAATTCTAAACATCTGACCGTATCTCAAGTACCTGAAGGAAATGTTGGTCAGGTCAGAGTTTGTGAATCCTTGGCAGCAGTTAATGAAATTCTCCTACGTACTTAACAACTTTGCTCATTAAAGTTTGGTAAGTGAGAAATGTAAACCAACAATAAGTAGTGCGCGGTTTGAATCTTCGCCCGTTTCTCGTCAAGAGGTAGATTTGACGCATTATGAAAAAGCTAAAAACTGCAAATAAGCTGTCACATTTCTTTCTTGAAAGATGCCTGTTCAAACTAAATTTAGTTTCTTTATTTCTGAATGATGAAAGAACCTTTAAGGGCCGAAATATCACGAATTTTGATCTATAAGTTGTAAGAGAGCACTCTGGTGAGATCCTCTTTCCTTTTTTCGAGTTACACATTTTCCAATTTTACAGGAAGTAGTATTAGTTGCATCCAGTATCACAATTTATATGTATTCAATGTGTTTCCTCATCGAAATGAGCGAAGAAAAAACATTTACTTTTATTTTCACCGAATTAATGAGAGTTTTACTGCCAACTGAGCTAGCAAATGTTTACGGTGAAGCTACTTTATTTGTTTCACGACTCCCAATTTTAGGAATTCTAATAGCGTATACATCATTTCTCATTTAATGCAAGGTTGAAATACTTTATGATGGTGGTGGAAGAGACAATTCTGGTAAAATTGAGAGAATAATCAGGAAGAAAAGTTCTTAAACAAATCTCAGGAACTCCATCAGATGATGGGCACTTCACCCTCCAAGGATTTTTACACTATGGAGTTATGGGCTAATACTGACAAGCATAATATGATGGATCTGAGCGGTCTCTTACTTACCTAACTTTGATGAGCGAAGGCCTTAAATATGTAGAAGAATTGCATTAACTGCTGCCAAGGATTCACAAACTCTGACCTGACCAACATTTCTTTTAGGTACTTGAGATACAGTCAGATGTTTAGAATTCTGGACATTCAGTTATTTTCCACACACAAAAGAATTCGTACAGCTTGCGAGCTTATCCAAACGTTTCATTTACACGCCTCCTTAACAACAAATATCGACGCTTCGCAGCCATAACACTCCGCTTTCAACGCACTACATCAGGCTTAGAGATAGGATGTTGGAGACATCAAGTATTTGATCCACGATTAATACTTATCATAGTGAGCAGCTTATGACATAGACAGTAAATTTTTTTTCGTCAAATTTCAATACAGTGTATCTGTAAGACTGGCAGTGCTGCTGTGATCAGGTTCTTGACAGATCTCAAATAGCTAAAATATCTCTATCCTGCGACATGATATGGAGGTTAATAGATTGAGAATTTGATCACAAGGTATTGATACAGTCTAGAAAAAATTATACACCATTTAAAGTCAAAAGAAAGTTCGATAACTAAAATTATCCATTATGAAGTTGAACAATCTGCGGACCAGGCTCAGAGTCTCGAGGAATCTGCTTCTCACTACATAAAGTGAAACCACCGAAAGTATCACAAATGTTGATTAAAAGGGGCGAATTAATTTTTTACCTTCTAATAGGTCATTTTATGACAATTTGGAAGAGTTTCAAATGAAAAATTGGAAAATTTTCCGCTTTGCAATTGATTAGGAAGAATGTAAACAAGCCGCCATAATGCCAACAGCCGAGTAGCATCAGTCAACTTTAGGCGAAATCAGAAAATACATGACTGTTGTTCCGTTGGATCCCCGAGAATTAGATGTGCCTCACTGAAAACCCAACGTGCTCGGTCTCTATTTGTCTCTGGTCTGCACTGTTCGACTGGGTTGTGAAAAATCGGTTATCACTCGTAGTGTGCGCGACTGCCAGCGCTACCTATCAGTGTAGATTGCAACAACACAGTCCAACTCGGTGGAGGCATGGCCGTGCTCCGAAAGTCCGTGCTCTGCAGCGTCTGCCACAGTCTTTGATAAGACCTTCCGTTGGCTATCAGACGGCCGCTGAGCCTTGCGGGAATATAATTGATACTCAATGTGTCAATAGTACGAAGATAAGTTAAGAGTACGGTCCAACTTCGGTGTGCACGACGGCAGTTGCCAGTTGCCTTGGCCCCTTGAGGGCGCCTCGCCGGCCAGCCCGGCCTTACTTACTTACTTACTTACTTACTTACTTATCAATGAAGATCATCGAATGGATTAATTTTTTCTGAATTCCAATCCTATATTTGCAAATTTTCAAAAATTTTAGGGATAAATCCCCCCTCCGAAGCCCCCGAGACTTTTTTTTCGCTAATTTATGTTTAGTTATTTGGATACGGTTTGAAAAGAACTTTTTACTGTTTTTATATCATAGAAGATACCTAAAAAAAGGACTTTTATTCTTTTACTCCCATATTTTTCAAGATGGATACAGGGTACATCGGTGTTTGAAATTGAAATTCTGCCGGAGACAGTGGCGAAGTGCGTGAAATGACCGATCATCGATATTTACCTAAAGCTGTGGTACAGAATGGAGATGTTGCATGTGTGAGAAATTTGCGATTTGACCGTTGATTCTCATGTAGAAGTTCGCGAAAAACACGATGGTGGCCCCTCAGATGACCAATACTTTTTTTATACGCAAAATCGTATGTAATAGTTGATGAGACTTGGTTCCTTTCTATTTCACACGGTCCAAGTAAAGGAAACGAATCCAACTCGACATGAATTCAGAGCCAGATAGAGAACGCGCGTTGACGACGGCGCAGAGATACAACTATTCGTGCTCGATGGATGTCCGTGTTGCGTCTGCAAAATTGAAGGTGCTGTGGCACAACCGAGCGGCCTTTTCTTATCGCTCTTTCGTCGCCCTTCTAAGGCGTATCTCAATTTACACGTGAGCCCTGTTTCACACATAACCCCATGCATTCTAGGGCTCATGCGGAATGGAGATGTTGCATGTGTGAGGAATTTGCGATTTGACTGTTGACTCCTATGTAGAAGTTCGCGAGAAACACGATGGTGCCACTGGTTTTCTCTGAAATCAACTCCCAAGCTTAAAAAAGCTCTCAAGTTGAGGCCAAAATGGAGGGGATATCCCACGCTACCCTGAGAGTCCAACTCTACAGGGCTGCCACTTAATTTGGGGACTCCAAAACTGAAAACACGGCAACCCTGTCAATGTATCTGGTCCCTATCTTTGAATGGAGAGTTTGTCTTGATGTAGAGGTGAACTCTCAGGATAGCGTGGGATATCCCCTCCATTTTGGCCTCAACTTGAGAGCTTTTTTTGAGATTGGGAGTTGATTTTAGAGAAAACCAGTTGCACCATCGTGTTTCTCGCGAACTTTTACAGAAGAATCACTAGTCAAATCGCAAATTCCTCACACATGCAACATCTCCATCGATTGATTAGGCGTTCGTTGCGAACACTCTGTTTATCGATCCTTTTCTAAAGATTTAAATGCCAGATCAATTGATACATTGCAATTTGAAAACTTTAAAAGCTCATAACTCCGTTTTGACAAAATTTTAAGGTTTTAAAAATGGTCTCATTGGATATTTCGTAACATTTTCCATAAGAGCCACCCTTCAAAATAGGGAATTTAACGAAATCAACATCTAAATATGCGGTTTTAGTGAAAAAACTTCATGTCCGACCTATCTCATTAATTCGGTCCATTGTGCACCACTGGCCGGAAACGGTTCGAATGCTCCTATTCCAGCCTCTCATGGATATTGACTCTTTATGAATTTTTAAAAGCGATTGACCGCGTCACAAATGACGGCCAAAACGACGAGCCCCCACCTTATTGATGATGCAATTTTAGTCCTCATTGATACAGCCGACGTGCGATTTTCTCGTACATAGAGAGAGCGTCGCATCAGCCTATAGAAATTGCCAAATTTCCTTCGATAAAATACGAATGATCAAAGATGCTTTGACTCATTTAATCGAATTCAGTCGAACTGCATTTTGCAAGTTTCCTAATTTATTTTCGTTTTTCATTTTTTAATTGAGAATTAAACTAACTCAGGTATTTAAGCTTTTAATGAATGCAATAGCGTGGCGTGTTTAGTGTTAAATCGATTGAGCTCGCATTTAAACCCATGGAATAGAATCGATGAACAGGGGGTTCGCAAAGAACACCTTAATAATCGATTCTTTACCATACCTAAAAATGGGGCGGATATAATTGATAATTGATCATTACCGCAATAAACTGGATATTGTTTATCGATTACGTCATATTTGGATTTTCTCGCTAGTCTTAAGCTGGAAACACGCTGATGATTCATATTTTGTGTCCGAAAATTGCTGAGAATATCCGAAAATGAATGAAAACATAATAATACATAAACGCTTAAGGCTCGTTGAAAGTACGAGATTCGCCGAAATAATGCTACGATGTGTCTTCATTTCCGTTAAATTTTCATTTCATTATGAAGGCAATTTGGCAACTTCACATTTAGGGTAAAGACCAAGCGTGTAAAGATGTAATGTCACGTGATTTGCAAGAGGGTGGGAAATTGAAAAGGAAGCTCGTAATGAGTGAAGGCGGGACGGAAAGGCAGTCACCACAAGAATTCCGCGCCTGCTTACTAGGTCATCGTTGCCAAGTTCTCTAAAATATCGAAAATTTAAATTCTCAAAAGATCTAGCGGTTGGGGCTTTCAAACAAGGCGCGACAACCATGCTCAGCTGTTATCAATATCTTGTTTAAAACGTCAAAGCGCCGTCAACGTTCTTTCAGTCGTCGCACCTCTGACGTAAGGACGTATCTCCATTTGTGCACAGGCCCCAGAGAGCATGGATTTATAAGTAAAACAGGGCTCACGTTGAAATTGAGATACACCTCCGCGTCAGAGGAGTGACGCAGTTTCCAGCGTTCATCTTCAACGCAAATCCTATTACCGCTACCTTTGATGACTTTCAAAAATTAGGGGAAAGTTATCTTAATGTTTTGAACGTTATGCTTTTATGTTTTCCCACATAAAGAGGTTATTAGGGCTTTCATTAATGTACTAGTTTAGTTGGCTGTTCAAGTTACATTGCTCTTAAAATAAGCAAATTTACCAATGGATATTAGGGTAATCATTTCGACGTTTCATGTTTTTCACAGTCGACGTTCCCTTGTCAATATTTCTATGAAGCACGAAAAACACATGAAAAGTTTCAGAGTCCAACTATTAAGCAAAAAATTGTCGCTCCTTCACTGGAAAAAAAAACACATTGGATCTAGAATCCAGACTCTTGAAAACATTGACAAGAAGAAGGATTCTTGATTCAATCAGATTTAAGCTTAAATCAAAAGGAAATCCGCTCAAATTAAGAGGCTTGGTTCTTGATTTAAGCTTAAATCTGATTGAATCAAGAGTATTTTTTCTTGTCGATATTTTTAAGAGCCTGGACTCTAGATCCAATGTGTTTTTTATTCCAGTGTTGTTGTATAGTTCTATAGTTCTATAGTTCATCCCCAAACGCACCTATCTGCGCAAGAAAACTGGAGGCGCTTAAGTTATCTCTAAAAGCAGACAGAAGTAGAAGTTGATTTTTGCTTAGCGTAGTTCAATTGGCCCGCGTTTAGCGGAAAGGCACCAAGCCATATCAGCACACCAGGACAGTTTTGTTCACAAGAAAACGTTTGTGCCGATTCCTTTGAAATTTTCAAGGAATTTACCACGTACTGTGCAGAGAATTTACTGAAACTTGCACAAAAATCCGCACAGCCGACTTTGTGTAAAAAATTAAATTGCCCAACTAAATTTGGCAATAGCTGATGCGGGTTGGTTCCTTTCTGCTCAAAGCGGTCCAACTTATTAGAGTCCCTTTATACTGAGAGTCAAGACAATGTGAATCCATTTCTGATTGGTTCCCGTATTTTAGGTCTTCGCAGTGTCACAAACGGGAATAAAGATTACATTTTCATCGATTGCAAAGATTTTAATCTGGAATGGACCAGGGAATTACGGGTTCGGCAAGGAACAAACGGAATGAGAGAAGGAACGGAGAAAGGAATTTGAGAATGGGCCGATCAAAGATCACGAAAAACGTTCAATTTGTGTAATCTTTATTCCCGTTTGTGACTCTATGACAGAGACAAGAGACCCTCCACTAGTATCTTGGCCATTGTGGAAGCTTTTACTTTCGGGACTTCAGCATTCTACTGTAGACTCACCTACATGGTTGATGTTCAACAACGTGTTGGCAGTTCCATTGTGCAAACAAGCCGAAAATGGTCGACGTTTGGGAAACTTGTTTGTCTCATGACGTCATCCGAAGCTCATCATCGACCATGTAGGTCAGTCAACAGCCGAAACTAGGGTGATGACTGTTGCTCCCTAGTAAGTGTCCATAAGGAATTGTTGAAACCCCGAAAGTAAAAGCTTTCACCTGTCGCCAAGAGGCCGCAGTGGAGGGTCTCTTGTCTCTGCTCCATGAGGGAGTGTTGTCTTGACTCTCAGTATAAAGGGACTCTAGATCCGACTATGAATACGCAAGTGACCCATTTTGCGTTGGGTCCGAGATCCCCGATAAATCACGACAAGTCTCGATGGAGGGAACGCGAGTCTGCATACAGAGTGATCCGCTCTCTCCCCGCCCGCGAGAAATCGTAGAAGTGAATTCGTTGATAGTAAACCTTAATCCAGGCCGTAATTGGCTTATCCCTATCTCGGTCACATCGTTGCCGGGTCCCTTCCGTCGCGGCGTCGTTCCCCGCCGCGGACCGGAACGCTTTGGCGGAACTTTTCGTCGCTGCTGCCTCTCAGTTTCCGCCTCCCCTCCTTCCGTTATTATTTTCGATTCCTCTCAACGGCTCTTCGCGATGAATTTGCATGGGTGTCCTCTCAGTTTGCGTTAAGGTGTTTCGCGGAGTCGTGGGCCCTGCTCCAGCCGAAGTTCAAGGTTCGGTGTTTTGAGTGTCGGTCCGTGGTTCATTCTAGTGTAAGTTGTCGTTTCCGGACGATTACGTGCGTTCCGGGTTGCATACCCAGGAATTATGAGGGGCACTTTTTTGCGTTGCGGCTTGCATATTCAAAAATTTGAAAGACTGTCCGTGCATCTTGGGTCACATTAAGAAAAAATCAAAGGATCGTTTTTGGCGTTGCGAGCTGTAAACCTAGGGATTGCAATGGACGATTGCGGTTTGCATTTCCGAACGATTTAAGTGCGTTCCGAGTTGCATACCCAGGAATTGTGAGGGGCACTTTTTTGCGTTGCGGCTTGCATATTAAAAAATTTGAAAGACTCTGTCTGTGCATCTTGGGTCACATTCGAAAAAAATTAAAGGGTCGTTTTTGGCGTTGCGAGCTGTAAACCTAGGGATCGCAATGGACGATTGCGGTTTGCATTTCCGGACGATTTAAGTGCGTTCCGGGTTGCATACTCGAGAACTTAGAGGGTCAATTTTGTGCATTTCGGGTTACATACCCAGGAGCTTTAAGGATCATTTTCTTTTGCATTGCGGGTTGCATATTCAAAAATTTGAAGGACTGTGTACGTGCGTGATGGGTCACATTCTAAAGAAATTAAAGGGTCGTTTTGGCGTTGCGAGCAGTAAACTTAGGAATTGGTTTTTGATCCTGTATCTGGATGTATATCGAAAGCATTCATGACTAACGTAATAATCGTGTTTCGCTGCATATCGAGAGTTACTTTTGAGCCCAAAATATTTGTTAAATGCAGTACAGCTGGCGTTATCTAGTTCTACAGGACTCATGTCTTCAATGTTTGCAATGCATTGATTTTTCTTTGCAAGGGGGGAATTTAATTTAAATTTTATTTTTTAGGATTTAATTTAAGTGTAAGAAAACATATCAGTCGGCAAGGGAAAATTCCAACCCCAAATTCCGAACACGGCCGGTGCATTTTTGGCAAACTGATGTCAGTACCGAGGAAGATAATGATATATTCTGTTCGATAGATGCGGTTCTTTGATATTTAAATGCAAAAACGAAGTTTTATCGCAGTTCGTCTAGATTAAGCTCTCAAATTGATTAGTTTGAAGTGACATTTATGGTTTGAAAAATGGCCCAAAAGTAATAGCATTTTTTTTTTGTGTGTGTGATTGCAGAAAGATCTGTTTGCAACGAAATTCGAGAACAATGAGGGGAACACGCGTAAAATGTCTTCTGCTTCCACTGGAAGTATGAAGTCAAAATGGATCAAAGCCTTTAAAATACTGAAAGCTCCAAGCGGGCCTTCCAACGGTTCGTCAAACAAAGAGTCTGAAAGGTAAGCTAAATACACTTTCATCCAAACTAATTAAATTTTTTCCCTTTTATGATATCATTTCTGCGATTTATTGCCTTAAATTTAAAAAGGAAATATTCTTGAACTAAGAGCTTTCCTGAGCTGATTTTAAAATTAGCGATAAGATTCAGTTGCATATAAGTCCTGAACCCCTTTCCTCTCTCGATTAAAACCAGTGAACTGGTTTACGCAAAGGAAGAAAAAATTATATGTATATGAGGCTCCTATTTAAAGAGACTTTTCTTGCGTTATAGTGTTCAATTGGAACGATAATGACGGTCAAAGTAGGTTGCGGTTTATTTCGATCAAGTTGGAAATTAGGACGCTCAAAGTGCCAATCGCTTCGATTTGTAAAACAAAAAACAAATCCCTTGAATTTGAGACTATTCAAAGCATTTTTTGATAGCTCAATGACGGAAAAATTACATTGGAGGGACGAGCCGATCAGCGTAAAGTCGTTTTTCGGATATAAATTGCGTGTGTGTTATCTTACATCTCTTGGAGGAATGATTATAATTGTTGTTTTAGCCTGTGATAACTATGTTGATCCTATAGAGTGTTATCAAAATCACTCGAAGATGGCATAAAATATGCACTAATTCCATTCCATGCTCGATTGAATTTGCCAACAATGTAAATTGATTCCTATAATCCGCGGATTGCTTTCGTTTTGGAAAAAATATCAAGAACTAAGAGGCTTGGAGGAGAAGGCGCATAAGTGCAGTTTTTGTTATTTCAAGAGATACATTTGTTCCAGGTTTCAAAATTACATGAAGCCTGAAGACAGAGAGGTGGTTCAAACTGACTTTTTCATGCTTAAAAATTGGAATGCGAAGCGAATTTTTCACAGAATATTCATTAAGATTAGTTTTACTTGAAGTTATTAATATTTCAATTTTTTCAAAAACTGCACTTGTGCGCTTTGTCTTCTAAGCCCCTTAATTTATCTCCTGGAGGGATCATCATCAATGGCATTGTTGAAACAGTTACAATTGGATCGAGTTTAACAGAAAGGAACCGAGCCACATCAGCGATTGCCAAATTTAAGTGGGCAATACAATTTTTTACGAGAGAACTTTGTGCGGGCTCCGTTGAAATTTGCAAAAAGATTGCAAACAGGGTTAACACAAGGTAATAAATTAATGAATAAGCGCGGAACGTGCACTGGCGCCTCCAAACCTAAGGGGATACTTCACGCATTGCTCAATGCTTGAAGTATCCCCTTAGGTTTGTAGGCGCTAATGCGCCACGACCCGTCTCAGTGAAACTCCATTTATTTCAAAATTCTGCAATTTAGGCACACTTGAACCAGACTACATTGTGCAGAAAGGAAACAATCCACATGAGCGATTGCAAAATTTAACTGGGCAGTTTAATTATTCACAAGATAACGTTTGTTCGGATCCCTTTGAAATTTTTAAGGAATTTGCTCCAAACTATGGAGAATTTTCACTGCAATGTGCACGAGAATCCGCAGAACCGTTTTCATGTAAAAAATTAAATTGCCCGATTAAATTTGGCAATAGCTGACGTGGCTTGGTTCCTTTCTGTTTAATGCGGTCCAATTATCTCTGATTGATAGTATATGATCCTGTCCATGGAATTGTATTTGAAAGAATCGATACTTATGTTGGTTCTCACATATTTCCAACTCTTTATAATGAACCAAAATGGAGGAGGATTAGTGTCACCAATCAGCGAGAATTGCCTCATCATTAAAGGGGGGGGGGGAGATGTTCAAAATGTGCATGAAATATATTCATACCAATGGCTGTTGTAATCCTTGACAGCATGTAACTTATAAATACTAATCAACCGGTCAACTGCTTCTCCTCTTCGTTGTTCCTTTAAATGTTGTTCCCGGCGAAATTTTACCAATTGTTAGAGCTAACTGCAGAACGAATGTATTGGTGTCTTTGTTTGAATACTTAAGCTTGAAGCATTTCTGATTTTGGTTGGGTGGAAGAAATGCCCATATCGAATACGCGTAAAACGTCCACTCACTTCTTTACCATAGTGAGACGGAAAATATTCCGAGTTTTCCTCTTCTACTCTCCACAGCTCATTTGTGGCCACGTTTTTCCTGTTCTCCATGCATTTTTTGTTTGGTCATAGCTACATTTGTATGAGCGTTTGGAATCGCAAACCTGCAATTATGTGTTATTTTTGTATAAATATTGTTATGAACAGGAGAAAAATAAGGATGTAAAACGGGAAACAAGGCTAAAATACACAATTTTAAAAAAAACCAAGACGTTTCAACTCAAAACTGAGTCATTTCCAGTCGGAAATGTTACAATAAAATTTTTTAAAAAAACGATGAAAAACATGGTGGTGGCCGGAATATGAGAAAAATGATAACAAGGCACCCCGACTGAAAATGACTCAGTTTTGAGTCGAAACGTTTCGAGTTTTTTTTTTTTTTTTTTTTTTTTTTTTTTTTTTTTTAATAGTGTACTTCTGCCTTGTTCCCCTCCCCCCCTTGTTTTTCTACTGTTAACATTGTCTCGGGCTACTCTATCAAAATTTGTATATATTGTTATGAATTAGTAGATCTAAGCCATATGATAATACCTCCTTTAAGAAGCACCGCACCTGTGAAGTCCAAAGTGCAAGATTACAAATCGGCCACACTGTTTTCTCTCATTCTCATTTAATATTAAAATATTCAGTTCCATTTTGCTCTCTACGTCAACATTCTCCGCTTACAATCGACCGTATTTTGCCATTTTCCCCAAAAATCTACGCTACAAGCATCAAAATACAAACCTACCTCTCTTTAAATATCCATCCTTGAAGCTCTGATGATATGAAAGCAACTACCGATACATTAACGAACTAACAAAAAGAATGCGTATCAACTAATTAACTAACAAAGAGCCATTCACTATATGCAGGAGTACATAATTTTGTATTGAGCAAAAATATTGACGAGAAACTGCTTCTCGTTCTCAGTGTTTCAAAATTTCCACTTTTACTTCATTTTCTATTAGGAGACCCAACCAACATGGCTTGAAATTTTCATATAATTTCCACCATTCTAAAATCACTGAAGTTTTCAGAAGATGACTTTTGATAATTCTCCTCGTAAAAAATAAAGTATGGCAGGAAGTATACAACGCCGCAAACCGGTCGATATGATGTCACACATTTTACTCGGGATACATCGCCGACACCCCCCCCCCCCACCATTTTGAGCCCACCTGAAAGTGAGTAATGGAGAGTCGCAGGATTCTATCGCGATTTCAGATGCTCATATAATTGTAAGCAACTCATCACGTAGATATCTAGCTTTCATTAGGTTTTTTTTTTTAAAAAAAAAAAAATAAGTGCTGTGCAGTCCTACTAATTTTCATTACATTCTATTTTGCTTCCTAACACATTCCGGTTTTGCCTCAAAACTTTTGTTCTTCATTTCAACAGAAAACACCAAATGTATCACGCCGTGTCCACGATCATCGCAATGAGGTAAATACATCAAGTAGCAGTCTAATTGATGAATTGATTAGTCCGCTCGGGTTCGAAAGATAGCTATGCTTATGTATTGACACCATTTTCTGATCTGTAGTTTTCGCCGTTCACTTTTCTTTGTCAGTCTTTCACGTGGCGTCTCTGTACAATCATTGTGCACTGGGTATATTTACTAGTAGAAAACTAAGTAGTCATGACATAATGATACATTACTTATGGCACCATTACGTAGCGTATCGTATAATGGTTAAGTCGGATAACGCAGTCTCCATGCTTACCACGATGAACGTGTCTTGGGACCGATGTTCCGTTGAGTTTCGACTTGAAAATTCACTTATTTCAGATTACGTCCGAAAAAAGGTGGAATTTTTAGGTAGAATCGGCAATATTGTCATTCTTCATTTTTGACAGTCTAATATAGCCTATATGTAACAGCAGGAAAAAAATACAGGGACAATTTTTACCAAAAAAAAAAAAAAAAAAAAAAAAAAAAAAAAAAAACATCATTTTTATGAGTAAGTAACTCTCTAGCCTCCAATAAAATGAAGTAATTAAACCGGAGCATTCATATTTTTCAGGTATCATACATATGTGGTTAGCAATATAATTGAATCCACCTATACATTAGACAGTTAACTTTTTTTACTAGCATTTAAATAGATAAAACGTAGCGTTGACAACTTATAAAAAATTGCCACTGCGGTGACATTAGGTCCGAAACAATCTGTGAATGGAAAATGCGAATAAAATCTGTTATACCATAGTTACGTAGGAGCACTTGAATTAGATAGCACATGCACCGTGGATTAGATACACTTGATTACATACAATCTTGACCATTAATGATTCGAGTATTACGATTGGTATATTGTCAAATAAATCCGAAAACTGATAAGCCTTGACCCTTAAATGTCAAAACTGGGTCAACTTGACCCGAAGCTTGCTAAACACACGTGCCTCATGGGTTGTATGGGACCGGAGCATACGAGCTTTCGATATAGGTCTAAATACATCGTAATAGAGAATCAGACATTAAAGCGGACTTTATAAACGATCAAAATCAATGTATTTTAATACGGGTCAATTTTGTCCGACTTGGAACCTTAGTGTAACACAAGTCTTAGGCTTCTAAGGGTTATAATAATGATAAGTTTTTCTCTCAAGACCATTCTTCGGAAATCTTTTCGCATCGTTTTACAATCCCCCTGAATTAATCATACCGCACCATTGCTCATCAAATTCCCATTTGCGTTTTTGAGCAACCTTCTCCTGGTGGGCCAAAAACCTAGCGAAATGTGTTATCACTTATCACCAATACCCGTTCAAAAGGCGTTCCCACTAAATTCCATAATTTTTTATCTCTCATAGTATAATTATTATGCCGTCATAGGTCCTTTTTGCTGGAATGGGGTGCTTATGTGTACTTTCTGAAAGAAATTCAACATTTTTTTTCAATTTTTTACCGTTCTGGCTGAAATACAACTTGGTCACCATAATAAGTCTCAACACCTGCTCGGATATTTTCTTGTGCGTTATTTTCTACTCAAACCGGATACCCATCCATCGCAAGCGATAGCTTCTGGCTATTGTGGTAGCTATCAGTACAGACATTTCCCAATAAATTTGTGTGAACCAGTAGCTTCAAATATCCCACGTAGTTTTTGAGGACCGCAAAACCTTATTCGCAAGGAAAATAAAGAAGTTTTCATCCTAACTACGTTCAATTAGATGATCGCGTTACCAAATCGAATTCGAATTTACAATAAGTGCAATTCTTAGCGTAAACCCCATGTTAAAAGTATATTTATTAGGCAATGCACGATACCCATGTACTTTTGTTTGTGTGTAGAAATAAGTCTATAAGCAATACTTCACTTAATGTAACGTTTGTGAAAAAAAAGTTTGAAACAAAGGAATGCCATCTACATTAATAAATATGAGCCTCTAATTTTGAGATGATGGGCCATTATGGATCGTTTGCAAGGTGCAAACATTTTTGGGGTAACAACTGATTCCATTGGAACTTTTCAGATAGAATCTTATCATAGAATTGCAGGCTCGGGGTGCATATTGGTCGGAAATGGTGTGGACCGCCGTGGATGCAGCACCGAGATATTACGAATTTTCAACGATAAAATCGCGCACTGCAGCAAACGCGTAATGCTTGGAGTATTCCTGCACTCTTGTAGGCGCTAATATGCGTGTCGCGCCGACCAGCGACCGCACTGTGTTTTGCGCAATGCGTGAAGTATTCCTGCACTCTTGTAGGCACTAATATGCCTTTTGAACCGACCGGAGGCTATGCTTGGCAAGATTTGAAACGATGATGCAGCATTAGAGTTGAAAGAAACCGTGGGAACAACAGGTCAATTGGAATTGCCAAGTGTAGATAACATTCCTTTGTTTGACTTAATGATATTTTCTTTGTATCATACTTCTTCTCTGGTTTTCTCTCTGACCCATCTCCTTTCTCTTCATGTGCTATCTGTATGTGCCTGATGAAGAATCCTAGTATTCGTATTTTATTATCTCAATTCAACCTATGTATATCCACTAAAACCGCTCACATGTCCTCCATTTTATTGGAAATTTTATTCTTTACTGAATTTGGAAAAAAAGAAAACTAGTAACTCTTTAGAATGAGACAATCAATACCATCTCATAAAGAAGGAAAATAGAATCATGGGAAATTAAATTTAAAATATAAATTTTCATCACACATTTTTGAAGAAGAATAATTATACTTAATTTTTTTGAGTTTACTCTGGATTTACCCCGCAACTATGTACGAAACTCACAAATCAATCATCGAAGAGAGATCAAGAACATTTTTAAAAATTAAAATTTCAGTGGTTCTCTATTTAAAAAAACATAGTATGACATTAAGAATGGAATGTCACACACCGAGATACGTAGTTTGGAAGTTTCACCATTAATGTTTGACTCTACAAAAATCAAACATTAGCTGTCATCCACCGCGGTAGTGACACCCTTGGTTTCTTCCACCTCACTTTCATTCAAGTTTCACGTCGAGTGCCCAGTGAAGATATGCGTCTCCCTGACACACAAAAGCAAGTTGGGAGAAACCAAGGGTGTCACTACCGCGGTGGACGAAGTTATAGACGGAATTTTTCAAAATGCGTTATCTCGGTTAATATTGAGCGTAGAAATTTGCTGCCTGGATGGATCTTATTATTTTTAGCAGATCTACAAGAATCACACATAAAAACACGACTCTGTATCCAGCGCAATTGACCCATTACCTTATATTTGATGGTGTTCGTTACAGAATGGTATTTGGATTCAAATTCGTCCGCAAGTATGCTGAAATGAACGGACAAGAGTTTTTACTGTTACCGTGTATCTCTCTCTTTTTATTCTGTCATCTATCGCTATCATGTCGTGTGTACGCATTTATTTGTCGCATTGTTGCATCTCATTTTGTACGAAAATTCCCTGTGTATCAGTGTCGTGGCAAGTATCATCTTCATTTTTATACTTCCGATATATAATTTTTCTCATTGAATTCTTCTAATTGAAATTTCAGGAACGCGAAGAGAAGAGACTTTATTGATTGAAGTCTACTTTTCAAAAAAAAAACAAATAACGCCATAATGATCAAAAAGGGTGTTAAGTGGGGGAGCTTTAAATGAAGGTTCACTTTCAGTGTTTGTTAAATTTCAACATGCAGTTATAAAACTCAATTTAAACGTGAAATTTGCCCTTTAAATAGAGTTACATTGGTGTAAGGAGAGATGTCATCTAGAGAGCCGAGTCATAAATTTGATTTATATTACTCAAACGCTTTTGATTTTTTAGTTGAACGAGAAACTAAGAATATCCTCGGTAAATCGTCGTGCATGGACTAGGCAATGGCCAGCTCAAGTATTTTAATTATGTTCGTGTAATGTTTCCCTTATATTCTCTCCCTAAAAAATGATAACGATGCAGATGGGCTCTCTGTACAGTATCTGCACAATGGCAAACCTTTGAAAAATCTACGGGAAGAAAGTGGGTGAAAGACGTGGAGGCAAGGTAACATCGGGTTCAATATTTTTATGTGTTCTTTGATCGATAATTTGCATATACATTTAAGCTCTGCTATGTCGTGAGCAGGCTTTTTAAAACCAGTTTCTTTTTTTCGTGTTTGTCAGGAAGAGCGCCAGGGATGGCGGAGGCGGAATTAACAGCCTTGAAACAGCTCATCAGTTCCAAGAATATACGTATAAGAAAATTACACCCTGCGATGTCTGTTCGCAAGTATTGCGAGGTAAGTTTTCCACGCATATTCACTATTATCGATGAAATTGATACCATTCTAATAATAACTCTGAAGATCCGGGACTTTGGTTCGTTAAACCAAAACAAAAGAGGTTCACCGACTAAGGGCTCAGCCCTCTGAACCAAAAAACGCATCGACGGTGTAAGTCGGCCATCACATAACTCGTTTGCGGTGTCTCAAAATCTCCACCTCTATGTTATTTTTTTAAAGAAGAACAAATTGACATCATTCCTTGAAGTTTTTGCTGAATTCTCTTCGCACGGAGAATAAAAATCAAGACAGTTTTAAAGAATTGCCGTTCAGTAGTTTTCTGTTGAAAAAACAAAGTATGATAGGAGGTCTGCGACTTCGCAAACCGAGTTATGTGATTTCCGACCTACACCGTCGACACACCGTCCTTTAGGTTTCTTTTCAGAGACGGATCCAGCAATTTGGCAACACCGGATTTGGAACACCTCCATTTAAACCTATGCGAAATAATCGATTCTTTCCGGGGCACCTGACTCCTCCAAGAATCGATACATTTCCATAGGTTTAAATTGAGAAAAGACAATGTTGCCAATTTGCTGGATCCGCCAATGATATCTTGCGCCTTGAGAACAATGGGCCCAGAAGCGATGCGTAATTTGCGATCTATCGGTTGATCTGCCATTTAAACCCATGGAAAAGGATCGATGAACAAGGTGTTCGCAATGAACACCTTAATCATACATTTTTTACCGTAGCCTCAAATGGGAGAAATATCGATAATTGATCATTCACGCCTCGCCACTGAATGGACCAAATGAACAAGATACTAATTTAAGCATTCTGATTTTTTTTTCCAACCAAAATATTACGTGAAACACGATTCGCGCAACGAGAATTACTGAAAGCAACTCCTAACAAAGATATTAACTTTTTAAGTTTACATTGATTATATACGGGAAATCCGAATGCTCCACTCACAAAATAAACAATTGTCTACTTGAATCAAATCGCGCACTGAAAAGTTTTGAAGGGCAAATTAATGGGGCAATGTTCTTTCCAATTTTGTTTTTCTATGTGTTGACAATGTACAACAGCTGAGTCAAAGCGCTGAGATTGGGGTTCTGGTGTTGTCGAGGTTAAAGTCTGGTGCGCGGTTTGCCTCTCTTTTTATGAGCGGGAGGTTTGAATTTATGCGTCAAGAAACATTAAGTACCTTAATAAGGCGTAAGTTTCAGCAATTTTCGTGTACATAAATCGTGTTTTGCGTGAAATTTTGGTCAAAAAACATGGATCTGAATGCTTAAATTCGTAAGTACCTTGTTTACTGCTCTATTCATTGCCAGTCCTTAGTCCTTATCATGCTGAGATTTTGTATTTTGACTTGCCTTCTTCCCTCCGAAAAAAATGTATTATGTTTTTTGTTAATTTTCTGTTTAGGACATACGCGGCAAGGGCTCAAGTGTAGACTGTGTAAAATGAACGTCCATTTAGACTGCCAAGATAAAGCTACTTCTAAGTGTAATTCTAAGTCTCGACTCCTGAGGAGACAGAAATCAACGTCAGAAATTGAGACAAGGATATCTGCAACCCAGGAAGAAGAAGGTATGCAAAAGTTCACGTATATTCTCGTACTGACCTCTATTTTCACATATTTTACATTATATCTAATTCTCTTCTGCTCAACCCAAATATATAATACAGGTATCATCATCGTAGAATAATCGCATTTTCAAATATTGTCAAAAAGAATACCAAATTTATTTTACTTTTCACAAGCTAAAAATCATTTTTTAAAAAAAAATGATTAAAGGCTCTTGACCTTTTTTTCTTTATATTCCGCATTAATTTCCGTCAATCTACGCTCCATCTAGGAAGAAGCATATCTAACGCAAGCGGGAACGCAAGTCCAAGTAACTTAAGCATATCCAGGAAAAATTTAGACCAAAAGATTTACTCTAGGCAGAACAGTCCCAAGCTACTAGGTGTTGTTCCAGGTGATGAAAAAATGATCTACAAAAACATAAAACAACCAAACTTACTGCTTATCTAAAATATTAACAATTTTCTCACTTGAATTTTTTATGCGTTAATACTCTCAGCTGTGGTTAGTCTGCTTAACGCTATCTTCTCTGGAACCAATCCACTTCATTACTTGAGTTCATCCTAGTAAAATATCTTATCTAATTTTCTCACGCAAAACTTCATCCCTTTTATTTATTTCAACTGCAGCTGGCTTACAGGACCAATGTCATGACAGGAAACTCAAAAAAGAAGTTTTTTTTTTTTTCAATTTACTCAAATCTTTCGAGCATCTTTCAATTTCAATATAATCACAAATTAATTAATCGACTTTTTTCAAAGTATACTATCTCAAATTTTATCTTTCCAAATGAGTTCATGAATCACACCAAAAACGGATTTTTCCAGTCGTTTGGTATATTCAGTCCCAAAGTCGGTAGTTCAGTCGGTTCTTTGATGCTACATCAAAGATCAATCCTAAAAACTGCATATAACCGTTGATTACAGGGTCTGAATCAGAAATATTGAGATGAATGAAGAAATGAGCTAAACCATAATTTGGTGTGGTTGACACATTTTGTATCAATATGAATGAATGTGCAACACCAGGTATAATGGCTGCATTACGTTTCTGCTTTACTTTTTTGTCGAAAACGCTCCTGCATAACCATTGCAAATATATATCGCCCGCAAATGATTTATGACAAGTTCCTCTCATGTCGTGCCATTTGGCATCGCTGCAGCAGTGACACCAAGCCCCCTGGAATGCCGAGGTTTGTAATGTAGCAATGTCATAAGTGAACAACTGTTTCAGCCAGGCGCTCTATAGGAAACCAGAGTGCCTGCAATTTTGTGTGCAAGCAACACGCACATCCCTAAAACACGAATAGTTGCATCCGAGAGTTGTTATTGAAAAAACGAAGGCGCCTTCAATTATTCCCACTTACGATGAATGACGATGTTATCATCGCATTTTCCTTAACACATAGTGACATTGTTGGTTTTTGACCAACCAGGCACCGTAAAATTTTACTATGCTATTATGGAGACAGGATTTTGAAAGCAAAAGCATTCGATCATCTTAGGTAGAAAAGTGTCTGTTTGTGAGTAATGTCACATGTCTCATTTGATTCTACATAGATCTGATTTTCATCGACGGAAATACCCATTTTGCCTTCTTTTACGTCGTATGGAGGTATGCTTATTTTATATCGAGTTAAACTTTTACCATTCATGTCATTTGTCTGCGGCAGTGATGTCAAATGGTGTAAATCGGGGGAAAATATTGTGCGGGTGTTTATTCCAAAAAATTATGAGGACACATTTTCGTTGGAGCTTGTACGCAGAAACGTTCTACACCAAGTAATACAATGGGCGATGTTTTAGATCACCGTTATCTTTGAATAATTCTTGGGAAAAATGTAGTGATAAGATACATACGAACTGCATCCCGCGCATTTAGTAGGGTGGCTTTTGAAAGACAGTGCTTACTAAAGAATAAGCACATGTGCACTTTGGTGAGAAAATTTCGAGGGATAAAAAAATTATAAATTATTCTGTATAAGAATGTACTTTTCAAAAAGGAGGGTGTATTTTAAAGTTTAAATTGATCCATTTTTCTTCTTTTACTAAAAATCACCCACAATTATTTTTATGCAAATCACTTATTTTTGAAAAATTATTTTCCGCCCCCGATTTTCTATTATTGTTAAGGCTGCTATCGATCCCTCGTCCCACAAGGAACAACAAATTACAATCAATGCTAAGGCGTCTCTTTCCAATCTCAATGTGTGATTTGTACAATAACACGATCAATGCTCTTTAATGTATTTTTCATACGTGATTATAATTTCAAAGAGCTCAATTTTGTAAAAGACACACTTCAGCTTTCTCCAAAACACCCCGTGTATATATGAACCCGTGTTTGGTCTTAGTGTTTTTGAATGAAATATGCGGTTGAAATGTGTTTGCCTCTTGTGTCGTTCTCCTCGGTGCATGTTCTTGGAGAATGATTTTGTCGTCCCCTTTCACTTACCTCCATGTTTTGTGAATGTTTTATTTTTTCCAAGCGTCATCACTTTACCTCATTTCAAGCTCACTCACTGCCAAACTCCTATAAAACTCACGTCATTTTGTTTGCTTTTCTTTATATATTTACGGAAAAAAATGTTTTTTTCCCTCAGGTTATTTGTTCTTTTAATGTTATTTTTGTTCACCGTAAACTTGTAAATAAGCTGTCAATGTAAATACTTACGTAACGGATTGAATTAAACAAATTAGTGATGTAGAATGCAATCGACTGTGATGACCATAATTTCCTTCTGCGTGCGTGTTGGAAGTTAAGGCAAATAAATGCTAATTTTTTTCACAATATCTTTACTATATCTATCACGTCTTTGCCTCGCTGATACTCTTTTCGCGTTATTCCTAATTCTCGAAAGTTAAGGAGGCAAAATAATTGAAGTTATACTTTTTACAAGGTGCTTAATTTTGTTGCAATGATAATGTTAGTATCGATTTTGAATGCGTAAGAGATTACTCAGACCATAAATCTGAATATTCTGCCCATATTTTTTCGTAATTCATCTACAATTAGCCTTTCATAGCTCCATGACTTTAATTTTCTTCCTTAAGTTTAATTTTTCACGGCCAGTCAATGGCTACAATCATATTCAAATACAAATTTACCATCAACTTACCACCAGTAAGAAGTTTTTGTATCATAATAATTTGTTCTTATTTGCATCTGAATGATGGAAAACCATTCATACTTAGTCCAGCATTACTTCTGCACAATGAGCGCGTACAGAAATTGAGAAGTAAAAATATGATTTGTATTACATTTATTTTGATTTATGGTTTATGATGAATTACTTAGTTATGAGAAAAGTTAAGCCTTTATGAAGATAAAGGCCATTTCATACTTAGCCATAATTGGATTACATTTTCCAATAAGGAACCACTATTTCTGGCTATCCCATGAAAGCACATATCTGCATAGGGAAACCAACGGCATGTATGTTGTTTCTAAAATGGGCCAGAAATAGTGGCTCCTTATTGCAAAATTTAGTCCAATTAGTCTCCCTTTGAACGCAAAACGTGGTTTAGTTTAAAGTGATAGTTAGGAAACATAAACAAATCACTTTATTTGTGTTACATTTAAAGAAATAGGCCATTAAAATCCAATGTCTGAAAGTCAAGTGAAAAAAAATTAAGTTGTCCTCTCATATTAAAGTGTTTTTCAGTTTTTGTTTTTTAGTTTCCCTCCAATTTAAACCCGTCTCTAATGTTTTTTTCATATTTGAAACGTTTATGAAAATAGTTTAAAACGTAACAGATCGTGAATGGAAGAATATGGACATGAAGAGGAAAAATTTAACCAATTAAAAAATATTAATATGACAAAAGAATGCACTTGATTTTTCCTTTTGAAACAAACGTCTCTGAGATGATAAGAACCAAGAGGCGAGTATAAGATAGCAAAATGGGGAACAGAACTCACTTTTAGAATCGGAATTATATTATTTGAATCAAATTTAAAATCCATTTCCTTGATTCGTATTATACTCTTATTCACCTTCTCCATTTATTAATTCATCGGTAAAAGCCTCTGAACTTTCTAAAAGGTCTCTCCAGAGTTAACTCATAATATCCTCTTTCCACCACTCTCTATTATTTTACTTCAACACTATTCACACGTCACACCACTATCTCCTTATATATTTTCTCGAAAACCCTGGACACGACTTTCTTTGACCATTTGCTTCGTCTCTAGTTTTCTATTCTCACTTTCGTGTGATATTTTTAACAATACACTTTCTTTTGAACTTGACACTTTTTAAATGCTAAACTGGTTTTTGAGGGCTGTGCGGATCATACTTTTTTATGAGGGTGCATTTTTTTAAAAGACTTGTAAACGTTTGAGGTTTCTGAGCTCCATGACCTGAACGGAAAAAATGCTGCGTTGCTTTTGCGGCATTTTCATCCCCTCACTCACATCACATCATTTTAATATATCGTTACACTTATTTACAATTACATCTTTCAGCAGGCTCTCAAATCCAGCGCAGCAAAGAATGAATAACTTCTATCAAACACAATATTTTTCTCATCTCTCTCTTCCGATTTCACAAATTCTAAAACACTAACCAAACATGCTGGTTTCATTTGATTAACCCGATGATTTCACTGTATAAGCTTGTACTCTGAGATTTTCACCTTTTAAACACAAAAAAGCAATCATATTTTAGATGCTAATTAAAAAAAAAAAAAAAAAAAAAAAAAAAAAAAAAAAAAAAAAAATGAGAAACAACAATAAAAATTACGATATGAAGAATTTTATGGAGAACGCACGGCTGTTATTTGAGCCAGTATAGCGGAAGTAGTTTTGATTCCTTTACTGGATGTGCCCAAGAAAACTCAATTGATTAAATTACAGTCTAACATTGATCTTGCATTCTCAATCACTTTTTTCTAGGATTTAAAAAGAAAGTTTTGTGATTTACACATACACAAAACTTTACAACATACAAATGCAACAATATTTGTGATCTGTTTGAGAGCTAAAATTCACACAAGCGGTACAAAAAATAGAAGACTCGCAGCCTCGGTTATTAGCGAGAAAATTTTGTTTTGAGGTCTAAAAAGCCCTGTCAAGAATCGAGCTTTCAGCGCAAAACTCATCATCATCAAAGTCCACACATACTCCCCCAAAAATTTAGGAGACTTGCACAAAATAGAAGACAAATATTAATGCTGACGATCCAATGAACGAAATTTTCGCAATTTCTGATCAATTTTAAAGTACGATATTCATATCGGTAAACAACATATCTGATTCACATACACAGAGTATCGAATTTAGAACTTTAAGCACTCTTTAAGGTGACTCATGATGCGTCCAAGGAAAACACATATGTGCCTTTTACAAAATACATGGAAATATCAATCAAATGTTTCACTCTCAAAGATCGAAGACCCCCTGAAACCTCCCTTCAGCTTGAAAGTCTGACCTTTTTATATGAGGAGCAAACATCTTAGAGTTGAGGAAATTCAGCCAGGGTGGGCTTCAAAACGGCCTTTATCAAAACCCCCTCTTCAGTGTTAAGATGGGTCTTGCTAATTCCTACTAATCTATAAAGTTTGAGCCATCAGAACATGATTCTGTGTCCAGCAGAACAGACCCATTGTATGCTGACAACTGCGGGCTGATTGTTGAAATGGATATAGACAAAGCTACAGACAAAGGAGACAACGGGGATATGGAGGGATTCTATTGGTGGAGGCTGGTGGATGTTACGGACAACGGAGGTAGGTAATAGACTGACTAACGACAACCCACGAGGCACCCTATAGTCAGTCCATCATTAACCCTCTTAGTTTATAACAACCACTCGCCTTTCAACTAATAGGATCGCTCTGTACGCTATATCTTTTTTGTGTATAGCGCTGTCTATCAATTTCAACAATCAGCCCGCACCGTAAGAAAAGCGATGGACAAAGAGGACATAAGGAGTATGAGGCGATCATTTTGGCTGAAATGGGTGGTTCTTATCGACTAAGGGGGTAAATGATGGACTAACCATCGGGTCTCTTGTGAGTTGCCGTTAGTCAGTCTATTACTTATGTCCTTTCTCCATTGCAACCACCCACTTCCTCCCTGCATATCCTTTTTGTCCTCCTTGTCTATCATCTCTGTCTATCAATTTAAGCAATCGGCCCGCTGGCCAACTGATGGAGGTTAGGTTTTCCTTGGGCGCATAGCTCGTTGCGCTTTCCGAGTGTGAGCCCTGACCCAAAGCGGGGGGCGGGGGGTGGCATCAGGGTTGTGATTGGCATTGAGGTTGACGTTGACGTTGACGTTGCGATTCCCTGATGACGTAGAGCGGGCGACGGAGTGTCCGGACGCAAGTGGCGGCGGCGGCGGCGGGCCGGCCAGCGGCCAAGTGGACGACGTCTACCAAGTGCTGAAGCAGGCGGGGGAGATCTCAGGGACGGGCGCAGGGGCCGGCCTGGGGCCCGGGCGCCCCATCCCCCCCAGGAGCCCGGCCACCGGCGGCGACCTCTCCTCCCTGAAACGGACCAACCAACCCCCCTCCCTCCTCCGTGGACCCTCCTCGCTCAGTGTCGTCGCTCCGCCCATCGCCTCCAGCTCAGGTTTGCACCTTCTCATTTCCACTAACCCCACCCCACTTCGCTCTTTCTCCACTGTTAAAAACAATAATATTCTCCTCTTATAAAAGTCGAGTCGATTGACTCGTAGCTCAATTCTGATGGAACTCTAACTGATAAGCACGAGTTCTTTTGAATAGCTTTTTACCCTTTGCAATGCTGCCAAGATTGTGCCTGATGCATTGGTTTTGAGGAGCAAATAATGAGTTTTTTCCTTGAATTTCTGCATTATTGCATCTATTGAATATGATTTGACAAAAAATTCTAGCCTAGCTGCATGAAGTGCATCAGTATGTTAGATTAATTTAATAAATTTTGTAATTTCATGCATCTAGGCTAAAATTGTTTGTCTAGACATTTGACGAATTAGACAATTTTTTTGTCTAAACATTTTAGCCTAGCTGCATGAAATGCATCAATAAGTTAGATTAATTCAATCGATTTTGTAATGTCATGCATCTGGGCTAAAAAATTTTGTCTTGTCAAATTATGAGTCATGGCTGTGATTTTTTCGACAAATATTTTCCTTGATTTTTTGCAATTTCTGTAAAAAAAAAATGATATACACATTTGTATTTGATTCGATGTAAAACCCAGACGAAAATGGTCTATCTTGGCAGTAGAACTTAATAGGACCGTGTGTGATTATTCAAAAGAACTCCTCAATGAAGAATTTGCAGTGGTCTGAAATTTGATAAATTTTATTTATTGATGGAAATCGCTGTACGAACTGGGCATGAGAGTATTATTGGATTCTAAACTAAACAATTATCGTAGGAGCTATTGCAGAATGGCTTAATCTGCTAAAACGCGTATATTTAAATTGAAACCGCCGCCAAATGAAGTCATAAGGCGGTAAATGTTTCAATTTTAAATATATTTTTTTCCATTTCCCGTATCAGAAAAAAATTGTTTAAAAATACCAGAAAATAAGCTCATAAGCTCATGCAGCACTTTCGCATGAAGCTTTAACATTTTTTCGTTTAAACTCTTAATTGAAGTGATTTATAGCCCATCATAGAGTCACTTCTGAGTCAGTTAAAATCGTTTTAAGCACGTTAGATTTTAATGAATTGAATTGAAGCATGATAAGACTCGAGAGTCATAGTTAACTCCATCTCATCTTTAAAGAGGGAACAGAATATTAATATTTTTAACAATGTGTGTGTCTCTCTCTATCTCTCTCTCTCTCTCTCTGTCTTTCAGTTGTTCTCGAGTTCCCTTCCTCCCTCTGTCTTACTCTCTCTCCATTTCTGCTCTCTGTCTTGTCCGTTTGTTTTGCACTTACAGCGTTCGTTTAGATAGATCCGTTTCGTTTGTCGTCGTCGCACTGAAAAAAGTTGGATTTGCTATCGCACGCTAAGAGGAGGAAATAGAGATGAAGAATGATAATGAGGACGAAAAGAAATAAAAATCTCTGGTGTTGAAAAGTTATTAATTCGGTTTTCGTTGACTAATGGCACCATCGTCAAGAAAAAACACCATAAATACTGAATCTGGAATATGTGGGCTTTAGGATATGGTCTAGATGGTTAACACTGCAACCATGGAACGGGGATTTAGGAATGGATCAAATGGACGTTTTTATGTCAAACGGAACTATGCGCATTAAGACATGAGCCCTGAGACCCATAAGAATACACGCATAATAGGACTCACGTCATAATGCACATAGTTCCGTTTGATAGAAATACGTCGATATATCGGAAGAAGTGTGTGGTGTAGCTACTAAATTAGTCTATACCGATCTGCCTATTTGGCTCGTCAAATCTAACTTGGGGAATGGTGTAAGTACTTCAATGCCGAGAAAGTTCCAAAAATATTTTTTTTTCTAACACGAGAAATAAATCTCACTTTTTTCAGTGCTCAGCGCGAACTCATATCGGCTCGATGGTTCAACTCTAAAGCCACGAACCTCCCTTGAAAAGTTTCAAAAAATGCGGACACTTTTCATTCGTTAGAATGAAATAAATCATCATTACGGTTCAAAATTTTCACGAGCTGGGCATGTAACGGGAAAGAAGAATTTTAAAAAAAATAAAGCCATTAAGGTTTTTTTAACCCCCTCCAGTCCGCCCTTCAAGAATGAAATGCATGAATGAGAAATGTAAAATGAAGCATACTCAGTATGTGAAACGTCGACACTGAGGTACATGGTTTTAAAGTTTATCCATCCAATGTTTGAGTTCGGAATTGAAAAAAATCTAGATTTAACCAACCAATTTCTAACTTACTTTTAGGCCCGACATACTTGGTAGACTCCTAATTTTGCGTTAGAGTTAACTGAAATTGTTATAAATTGTGATAGACATGATTGATTCGCCCCGCATCATTTTGGTGGCGCAAGTGTAAACCAGGAATACAACAGAATCCACCGTATCGCCGGGCCTCATGCAGATTTGGAATCTATCATGAAGTTTGATTTTCATATTTACCGCAGAGGTGACCAGATATGATTTTATAAAAATGATGGAAACTGCAAAGTGACGGTACGACGCTGTATTGTCACTTTTTCCCAAAAACCACTCAAAAATCTTAAAATGTATAAACTTGTCCAATTTTACTGGAGTGTCGCTTTACTCTGTTTGTCCGTATAGTAATCGTTCGTGAAGTGTTTTCATGTTCGACATGATGTTCTTGCTTATCGTGATGTTTTTATGTTGTTTGATTCAACGTTTACGAAGTGGCACCAAGTTGTCTTCATACTTACACTGAAAGTTTCACCAAAGTATTTTTGCAGGATTCAAAACCGAAAATCTGTTTGACTTTTAAAAAAAATACTTGCAAGGAACTTCGACGACATGACCCTCAGTTGTTCCTCGGCTTATTAAATAATTTTAAATCAATTTGGTTTTTTTTTCTTACTCTATGAAAGGTAATAAACTTCGATAAACTGTTTCTATGACGTATAAGCACACTTTCTACATCTACATGCTATACACACAAAAAATCTACATCGGTAAAACAAATAACCCTATAGATCTTTGTCTTCTTGTGCGCATTTTCCGGGGGAAAAACTCTCGCCAACGAACATACAAATTCTAGTGAGGCGGGAAAGAGTTTCGGAGGCAAAGTTTCCCGTAGCTTGTTTGAAAGTTGGAACTGCTGCTCATTTTGTGAATGTTGGCATTGAAACTTCGAGTTGAAGCTACTTCAAAGGCCAATTAATCGATTTCTCCGGAGTTTGTTATTAACTGATAATTACCATACTCTTCAGGTTGTCAGGAAGGGCTCAGCGCCGTCAAGTTATAAAATTCTGCCGGCCCTTTCCACGGGTCAACTCCTTCGTTAATTTGTGTTTATTCATTTATTCATACATTTTTTTCTCGCTGTCGGATTATTTTTGATGGAACATTTTTCATGAAATTATCAGTGATTTCAATTTCATCACAAAAAGAGGACGCATTCGCAAACTGATAATACTGTGAAGTTAATTATTTCCTCAAATTGACCAGTAAGGAGAAGTATTATATTTATCGTGAGATTCGGAAGATCACCATTTTTTTCCGCAGTTCTACTTCTATCACATGAGAGGATGACCTCTTTTTTAGAATGTTTTGCTTTTTTCTGATACTTGACGACGTCTTGTTATTTCCGAATATTAGAGGTCTCTGAAAAGGTTTACATGGTTTCCTTGATATTTTTAATCGCTTAAATAATTTTCCGGAATTTTGATTTTTTCCGGAACTGTCCCTTCGAAAGCTGACATTACACACGGTAAAATTGACTTTAGCTCCAATTTTTTCTCACAAATTTTTAAGCAAATTGGGATTTATTCACTACTTTTGGCTCCTTTAAGTTAGGGCCTCCGCTAAAATGAGTCTCTAAAAATATTGCGGAACTTTGAATATTCCACGAAGCCTCTTTCAGAATTTTGGAATTATTTTAGACATTTTTAAACTCAAAAATATTGGACTCGCTCCCTCCCTCAACCCCCGCGATTCATTTTTCGTTCTTTTCTTTCCAATTTGGATTCCGTAAGTTCAGACCACAGAGGATTTTAAGGGTGAATATTCGCGTAATCTGAGTGGCATCGAGATGAGAGACAAGAGTGCATTAGTTCAATAGAATTATTCTCTCTTCATCCTCAGATATCTCCGGGTAGCCTATAGTACCTATATAGGGACGGTGCGGACTTGTCGAAATGTGGAGCTTGTGGGGCTCAAAATGCAGAAAACCTTTGAAAACGAAAAATGTCTTTGCCAATCTTTAGATTCTAATATAAAACCAGCATGGCCAAAAATGTTCATAATGGAGCGTTCTTCCGCAAATATGTGTAAATTTATGAGGACCAAGTTAAATACATGCTCAACCAACGATTGGTTGGATCGATTAGATTACATTCTGCAATAAGGAACCACAATCTCTGCCTCTTCCATGAAAGAACCTTTCTATGTAGAGAAACCAAGGGCATACTCGTATATGTCCTCTAAAATGAGCCAGGAATAGTGATTCTTCATTGCAAAATATGGTTCAATTTTAATAATGAATCACTTTGGATAATTTGAATTCATAGATTGGCTACCCCTTTGGGCCCTGTAAGCTCCATCATCTAACCTCAAAATTACCGACATGCTCATACTCTCCCTATAAAGGCGATCTTGAGTAGCCTATACGATTTTGGTCGATTTAAGCGGGGAAAAAGTAACTCAAAGTGACTCAAATTCACCATAAACACGGAAATTTTTAATTGGGCACCAGGATTTTGTCTTCCTATTTTCCTTACGTCTCTCAATTTATTTGGTAACAAATAAATGCCCCACCGGGGGAACTTTGGCAACATCGGAAAGTTCATACGGCGCCGTCGCTGATGCCCGGCGGACACGTAGGAAACCGAGCGGCAAGCCCCGTGAAATATGTCGCGCGCACGAGGCCCGCTAATTAGAGAACACGGGCGAAAAACAAACTTCATTCCTGAGAGGTAGACAAGCGTTGTCTGAATATAAAGCAGCTCGACCCTCCGCTTCCTCCGGGAGCAGCCCCCGAACTTCCCCGAGCGATGTCCCGGCATGGCATCTCGGCTCCTGCGCTACGGTGAAACGCCGTATGAGCATCCGAATATTGCCGAATTTCGTCCAGTAAAATAATACGTTTCGTTAAAAGTTATGGGCATTCACTGAAAAAAAAAGTATGGTAACATCTATAATAAGTCTCTTTGATTTGTAACACGGTGATACTTTCTGGTGAAAATAACCAGAACTGTAGTAATATTCACCAGAACTCTGGTTATACTTAGAGTCCCTTTATACTGAGAGTCAAGACAATGTGAATCCATTTCTGATTGGTTCCCGTATTTTAGACTTTCACAATGTCACAAACGGGAATAAAGATTAAATTTTCACCGATTGCAAAGATTATAATCTGGAATGGACCAGGGAATTACGGGTTCGGCAAGGAACAAACGGAATGAGAGAAAGGAACGGAGAAAGGAATTTGAGAATGGGCCGATCAAAGATTACAAAAAAACGTTCAATTTGTGTAATCTTTATTCCCGTTTGTGGCTCCATGAGGGGGTGTTGTCTTGACTCTCAGTATAAAGGGACTCTAGTTCTAGTTATACTTATCATAATATGGTAAATCCTACCGTATAGTCTGGTGTTCATTACCATACTCGGATCACTGTGTCAAAGTATGGTGAGATCTGTCATAGTATTCTTCAGAGATTTGATGCATATACAGAAAATGACACAAATTCTCTTTTAAATTTTCTTAAAAAAAATAAGAACAAAATGGGAGGAGCGTTAGATTAGATCACGTAAATTTTTTTGGAAAATTCGAGGGAATATACCACACATTCTATAGTATTTTTTGGGGTAAAATTCGGCAACGTTGGAAGGATCATAGGGCGTTTTTCCCTAGCACGGCGAAGGAATCATCAAATATGTATGGCGTCCTCGCTGCAATTCGGAATGCTCTCTCCCGCTTAATTCCTTGAATTTTTCATCGGCACTTCGAATCCGAAGGACGACTCCCTGAATTTCTTCTTCGCGACGGCTGCCCCTTGAGCAAGTTTCATCCCCGGCGGCGGAAGCAACTCAACCCCCTATTTACGGTCATGCCTTAACAATTCCTCTCCTTATTAGGAATGCTTCGCACGGTATACATTGTGATTAAAAAGGATGTCCCCAAGATCCTTTCACATGGCTGCGCTCAAAAGAAGGTATGACTCTGAGACCAATAAAAAATGGTTCGGAGATCCATAATTTCTAACCAAAGTGACTTACCGTCTACAGTATGGCTTTCTGAGCCATACTTTATTGGTCGTGAACCTATAAGCGTGGCTCAACGAACTATGTTTCATGGCTCCATGATCCATAACTCGGCCGGCAAGTCACTCTTCCCATGCTTGTTTTTTGAGTGTGCTTATAGAAAAGGTTTTGCGGATTTAAAGTAAAATGGAAAAAAAAAACGTCTACGGGGAGAGGGATATTACTTCACAAAAATGTATAACTTAGTTATTGATAGCAGAGCATAGAAAGGGGTCCCATATACGCTTTGGGGGGGGGGGGGGGAAAA
>NW_017547192.1:2882285-2917408 GCF_001854935.1 Bemisia tabaci
TTTTTGGTGCTGAAAGTAAACAAAAAGGCGTAATTATTCTGCAGAAATTGATGGAAAATCTCCATCATAAGAGCTTCATAATGCGTCCAAATAGATTTAAAATTTCAAAAATTTCCCGGGGGAGGCCCCCCGGCCCCCCCCCCCCTGTGCTAGGGGCCCGGGCCAGAAAATTGGTACCAGGGCCTGAGATGGGATGTGGCGGGCCTGGCTGTGCACGTTAAAATTCGTGACATTAACGATAGAATATTAATAATTCTTCTCTGGCACCCTCAGAGCAAAACAATATTGGAATATGACCAGTGGCGAGGGGTGAATGATCGATTATTGATATTTCTCAATTTGAAGCTGTGGTAAAGAATCGATTATTAAGGTGTTCTCTGAACACCCTCTTTATCGATCCTTTTCCATAGGTTTAAATGGCAGATCAATCGATGTATCGCAAATCACGTCACACCACTGATTGCATGACTCAGTGCCCTACATTGGTACTAAAATGAACTGAAACTTTTGTAACCCATTATTTCCAGAGCAATAAATTAAGAGCTTTGTCAAAAGCTCTCAACCTCCAATTTTTCAACCCGCGATTCAACAGAAATGGCCCGGCTGAAAATTTGGATTATGTTTCTTCTCCCACAGACAGTCACATTTCTGGAAACATGAGACTTGACAAATACTGCCGTAAATGCCGTTAACGCCATTTTTTGGAAACAATGTATCAAAGAAGAAAAACCTGTGTACATGGGACAAAGTTTTTACAGAATTCTTTCGCAAATACTATCAAGAAATTAACCTGAAAATTTGAGATGCGTGGGTGAAACAGTTTATATTTTAAGTGTTTATATAGTTCCAAAGAACGAGGGAAAATCTTGATGGATTTACGGCGTTCTTACTTAGCACGGTAGGATAGTCCTTCCTATGTAGGTGATTTTTGAGAATTTTCTTGGATTTTTGTCGATCTGATTCCATGCGTTCTACGGAAGAATACGGAATCTGTTCACGGAAGTCTACCGAACATATTTCGCGGTGACGTAACTGTAACGATTCGAGCCGACCCAGAGAGCAGGAACCCGGCTGTAAAAGCTACCTAGCGTGTCAGGAAACTATTCGGAAGTATACTTCCGTGCTATGGATAAACGTCGAACGAGCCATTGGGTGTTGCAAAATTTGCTCCGATGAAATAAAAACTGGCCAGGATAAATTGAGGATATTTTCCATCCAACTTTCCTGAGAATTTCACTCGTAACTCGGTCTAAATCATCTGAAATTTTAAAAAGAAAACGAGAATAATCTTCTTCGAAAATAAATATTTTATCGGTGAATTTTGGCAACAATCGAATGTTCGTTCGGTATATTCCTTTAGTACAGCAGTATAGCGTGCCAGCACATCATTGATGACGGTTGAAAAATGGCCGGTGATTTCGCGAGTTACTGATCAACCCCTATCTGAAACGGCTCCGTTTCGTAAGACGTCTGACAACACTGTTTTCCGCGTTGCCGAACGGCACTGCTACATTGAAAATTTTCGGTTTATTATATATTAGAGCTTTAGGGACTATTGTGATATTTGGCACTGCCGTTGTTGATATAAGTATCCGACTGCTTGTGCCGTTCATTCGATAAGCACTCGATCTTATCGATTCTGCTTCCGGTTTTAGACGTATGAGCGCTGGGTGTTTCCGGTCCGCTTAATCGCTTCATTAATGAGAGGTGAGGGCGGTCTTAAGCCAAGATAAATGGACTACTTTCTCGCAATGAGGGGCCGATATTTCTGGCCCACTATAGAAATAGCGTATGTGCAACTATTTTTCGCGTGCATATGAGTGATTTCGAGAATGAGCCAGAAATAGTGGCTCCTGCTTTTAAAATGTGGTCCAAATATGGTGATATTTTATCCACTTATAAGTCTTAAAAAGGTTACTTGTGCCAAAGATTATACATATCTATTTTTCGCAAAGAATCATAAGTCGTTTAAATTTGAGTCTATTACATGTTTGTAGAATCTTTTAGGGAAATTTGGGATCTAGTTTGAAAAACTTCCACCTTTTTTGTGTTTGGGACCTTTTCAATGTATGCGACTGGAGCTATTTGCTCGGTTACAGGCTGTTATGTGCCTCCCTCTTTGAAGTTTTCATTGAAATAAATTGATGACTTTGCACGCTTAGTTACGAATTTGTTCGTTTGACTTTTGTTCATAATTCTTCATTTTGTAAATAATTTGTATGCCTTAAATATTTGTATGGTTTTTGTGAAAAAAATTTCCCGTCTCCTTTCTAGCCTCTAACACTCGTGTGAATATTGATCGTTTTGTCTGTTTTCCAACAAAGAAAGCTGAATCTGTCAAAAAACTTCGATCTTTTTGATTTCCTAAAAATAAACGACGAATGAGAATAATCTGATGAATCGAAAGTTAGTCAATGGTAAATAATTTACTAAACAAAGAAATTAAAAAAAAAACATAAGACTATAAGTACCTAGTAATGAACTTGAAATTCAATGATCAATTTGTAAAAATGAAAAATAACCCTTCAATACTCAAAACTAATCGTGAATATAGAAATAAGCTTTTTTAAGTTCAGGTGTCCAAAATCCTACACTAGTAACTTTTATTTCCTTGGGAAAAAGTACAAATTATTCATCATTACACGAATTTGGTATTAAATATAATGAAAATGATGATAGTCTATCAAAGCTTAATAATTCTGCCTGTTCTTTGTGATGTATAAATTACCAACATTAATAAATTGCAACTCCATAATTTTCTCATTTGAGAAACATACCGCTATTGGGTGAATTAAATGAGCCACGTTTTTTAGATGCTAACCAACCTACACCAGCTACTTGAAACCGGAAAAGGCGAAAGTTTAAAAGTTCATCGGATTCAACGTAAGAAATTATTTTCATGGAGAAATTATTCTTCTTTTTGTCTACTAAAGAAAATTTACGACTGGTTGACGTCAAAATATTCATAACTTAATCACTTTCAAAACGCTTATTCGTTCGGCTCAGCTCACTGCGGTTTTTTTTTTTTTTTTGTTCTTGTTTAGATTTTCAGTCAGTTACAGTTTAGACAAAAACCTATCTTAACGGGTTGATTTCAACATTTCATGCCAAAACGAAAATAGAGCCAAGTCGAAAAGTATGGATGAATAAATAATTCTGGTTACATCACGTGTACCGCGAATGGAGGAATTTACTGATGACACCTGGATATAAAAGAACATTTTTCATTCATCAACCAAAAAAACTAGGCCAAATATAACATTGAGTGTATCGGACTAGCATCATGAGAAGACGATATTGATAAATATGCTACATGATACGTGCCAAGACCATTTTTAATAGTTCATTTTCTAGATCTAGTTCAATCGCCGTGAGAAAAATGTCTAGGTAGAAAAATATCTCATCGGAGGCATTTTAGCTTTGAGTATGTGAGTCTCGTATGAGCTTTGTTAACAAACTGTAACAACTGTACTTAAGTACTATTTAACCATAACATGTCATACCCTCGCAAACACCCTAAGTTCTAATTATGGAGCCAATGACGAAAACTCGAATTAATTAATGGCGAATGCGAAGAAATTCGATTGTACGTTAATAGGGAAATATACAAGAATGAGCATAAAAATATGTGCTGTCATGCTATTATGTCAAAATTTAAAGTTAATTTTCGCTTATTTTTATTTTTATTTTTATGCTAAGACAAGAGATTATACCATCGCCCACGTGAGTACACTATTTAAACCTATCTGAACACTAAACAACCTAGATATTAGCAAGTAATTGAGCAGGATTGCCCACACTCTATTTTCACAATTTATATAGAAGGCTCACGCTAATTGCGGTCAAACGTAATTTCTATTATTATTTTGCTGAAAAGAAAAGACACTATACATTCACCAAATAATCATTCTAATATCATCGAAAATCTATGAGGGATGGAACTTCAAATTTAACTACTGGAGCCGTCCTTGCTGAAGTGAACCATTATTTTGGTCGACTTGGGATACCGTCATAAAGTTTCTGATGGTAAAATTAGCAATTTTCATTAATAATTTGTCTAAAAAAACTTAATCGTGAGAATTTTTGTTAGTTTGCTTGAAATGCAAATTTTCAAATAGAGCCATTAAATGAAATATAGTGTTATTCATAATGACTACATTAGGGGAACAATTATTATCATATCAATCCAAGAGATTTTACACGTAACAGCTTACTAATTTCATTATTTGTGTCAAAAATGTGTACTATTAATAATATGATGTGGCCGTCAAGAATAACATTTTTAGTGGCCGCATGGCAAAACGTGGCATAAATAAGAAAAATTCTGTTTGATGCATAAAAATACATAAAATCAAATGGTTGGGAATTCACACTGCTATCATATAACCTGTAGCTAAATCTTGGAAGGTTCCCAGAGATGTATTGTTGAACCGTGGTCATGATGTGACATATCTACGGAACATTCTATTTTGCTGAGAAAGAAGCACATATCTCCATTTGTAAATTCAGTGTATTTCCAAAGAGTTATTCACTTTTATTGAATGAAAGTCTCCCGACGACTGAGCATGCCGCGCCAGGTACCACGAGCGAAAAAACGCCTTCAATTATTCATGTATGCAACATGGCCATCCTAAGACCACGAATAGTTGCATTCAATCGTTGGCATCAATATCTCTGCTATTGACATAGGTTCTAGTTGAAGTTGGCTTGATCTACCTCTGTCTTTCATTTTCCATATTAAGGGTTAAACGATAATACCTCTGTCTCACTAAAATAGCATTACTTCAACGTATTATCTTCTTTTATGAACAAATATTATCTAGAATAATTCCGTTGATGTGTCATATCTGCTACGCTTCAACCTTTTGTCAGTAAAACTCTATTTATGACAAGGAATCCGATGCAAATAATTTTTCATCCAATTCGTCGTTTTTAAGACGTAGGGATGGAACTAAATTACGACGCTAAGAACTTCCAATCCACGCATTGTGCTTTTACTAGTAAAATGTTGTGTGTGAAATGTCCTTATCGTCCATCAAATAAGGGTAGAACCACAATGGAGATGTTGCATGGGTGAGGAATTTGCGATTTGACTGTTGATTCTTATGTAAAAGTTCGCGAGAAACACGATGGTACCACTGGTTTTCTCTGAAATTAACTCCCAAGCTCAAAAAAAGCTCTCAAGTTGAGGCCAAAATGAAGGGGATATCCAACGCTATCCTGAGAGTCCACCTCTACATCATGTCAAACTCTTCATGCAAAGATAGGGAGCAAATCCATTGACAGGGCTGCCACTTTATTTGGGGACTCCAAAACTAAAAACACAGCAACCCTGCTAATGTATTTGCTCCCTATCTTTGCATGGAAAGTTTGTCTTGATGTAGAGGTGGACTCTCAGGATAGCGTTGGATATCCCCTTCATTTTGGCCTCAACTTGAGAGCTTTTTTTGAGCTTGGGAGTTGATTTCAGAGAAAACCAGTGGCACCATCGTGTTTTTCACAAACTTTTACATACGAATCAACAGTCAAATCGCAAATTCCTCACACATGCAACATCTCCATTGGCAATGTCCTTATCGTTCATCAAATTAGGGTAGTGCCACAATTTTAGGGGATAACCCCTAACCCTTTTTTCCGTGGCTCACTGGATGCCCTCTTACGGGGAGCTCCATGGGGGCATTTTACTAGAATTGAGGATGATCGGATATAAAAAGTGATTTGTATGCGATGGCCAGATTATGGCGTAGCGTCCCCGCTGCCGGCTGCTGAAGCCGTCCGACGGAGGCGTCTATTCGGCGGGATCCGGAGTCTGTCCATGTTCGGCGCAAGATCTCAAGGCCGCTCCATCTCCCTGCCTGAAAGTATGAAACACGTTTACTGTATTCCAGATTGGTGTCAGCTCGCAGGTCTATGTGTTTGCCTCCCAGTGTCCACCAGCCCCTATCCCCTCAGTCTGTGTGAATGACCCATTTCCTCCTAATCAAACGCCACTACATCAGAGTGTGTCATTTACTTAGAGCTATACTCTTGCACGCAGAAAATCGATGAAAAAATGTTTGTCTCCACACTGGAAAAAAAAAAACACATTGGATCTAGAGTCCAGACTCTTAAACACATCGACAAGAAAAAATACTTTTGATTCAATCAGATTTAAGCTTAATCAAGAACCAAGCCTCTTAATTTGAGCGGATTTCCTTTTGATTTAAGCTTTAATCTGATTGAATCAAGAGTATTTTTTCTTGTCAATGTTTTCAAGAGTCTGGACTCTAGATCCAATGTGTTTTTTTTCCAGTGCACTCAAACGTTCCAAGCCATCAGATTATGCTTATTCTTGCTCTACATATAATATCAAATCATAAACATGAGTGAAAGCTTGCAACGTCGTAGTCGTGAATACGCATTTTCTGATTTTTCCCATCGATAAAATCCTCTTCATTTTTTGTTGTGACCGCCCACGCGGAAGAGGAAACTTAGCGCATGGAGGAAAATTTTTGAGAATCTTCTTTCAAGGTCGAGGTGAGAGTCACAGTTTGAGTTTTCGATGGGAAACACCTCAATATCCTAGAAATTGGATTCGGCTGATTTTGTTGCCAACTGATGGCGTACATTACACGATGGACGGTCACAAATGAAATGGAGTGGTATTTTACTTTTTGTGTGCAAATTCTCAAGCGAAATTACAAATTTACAAGGTGTTCAAGTGAAATGGACGTTACTTCTTTTATTTCATCATTACACGAGCAGATCTTGCCGAGTAAAAAGTGGTTCGGTGTCATATAAACTGAATCAGCCGATTCAGACCAATGAAAAATACCAAAGGCGCACGCGCAGGGTGCCTTTTTATTCTATCTATTCAGTTTATGGTAGAGTGAAGGGATGTTAAAACTCTACTAGATTTTTTATCTGCTTAAAAGAGGATATGTTTCGGGATTTTTTACTTAAAAAATCTGCTTTTGTATGTTTCTATTAGGGAATAAATGAAAAACAAGAAATTCAAGACAGCAAAATATGTTTGTGCTCTTTCTCGAATCTGAAAGTAACATTCTAAAAGCAGCGCTGTAATAATAATGGATAATATAATACATGAGGAAATCTTTCAATTAAGAATACTCGGGACCTTCTGTATCAGGTGTTTAAGATAATACAATTCAGGTTTGGTTTTAGTGATTCTAAGATGTAAACAAAGCATCCGTGCAACTGACTTAAATAATTAAAGAAATAAATGCTGCCCAATGCTGATTATAATTCTTATTCTCCATATATAAACCATAATGACGAAAAAAATCCACGGCTTAGGTCGCCCTCACATTGTTATTATTACAGTTTTGAGCTTTAAATATAACACTGCAGGACGTTTGGTGAACTTTGCACTGTACCATTGTAACTTTCAGGCTGTCCTACAGCTTCACTAGATTTGTACTATCACATTTATAGGCAATTGCATTTCGAGTTTCATTCATTTCACTTGCATTTTGTGAATTTGTAATTTTCATCAAACGGAAACAAAATGTTTGAAAAGACTCAGAATGCAAAACCGGAGACATAATGCAGTTACTTGCATTTTACGCCAGAAAAAGGAGAATAGCACGGCTCTTTGAATAATACGGTGAATTACGTCATCCACAGGGTCATACCCTACTATCTTGTATAACTTTTTGAAGTTCACTAAAATTTATTCGTGAGGTGCAGAGCACCTCCGGAAATGTGGCTAATGGCTTTATCTCTAGTTCATAAAAAATTATAGAATAATCAACTTCAACAAGTGTTTTAGAAAAGTGATGATTGCTATGAGTTGATTGTCATTACGGCAAGCACCTAAAGGTGAAAAAATCATTTCTACTACGGTTATTAAAATTTATTAAAATTGCAGCTCTAACAATGTACTCTGAATCTTTTCAAACCGGCTCTTTCTATTAGCTGACACCTAGGCCAAATTTGTTCGATTTTCATCCCTTTTCTCCTGCTCGAGTTACGATACTTCAGCCCCCTGTTCTTTGAATGGTGCCTCTTCTTCCACCAAAATGTTATTTGCATCCCTCTCTACATCTAACCGTCTATAAAATCGCATATAGTAGGGGAGACCTGGTAGATCTATCTTCATTTTACTGTTCATAATTACAAATTAGGTATGAACGTGGCGGGCAATGGACATTAGTTAATCAACAAATTGTAAATTATGACACTTCGCTAAAAAGTTTCCACTCAAAAAAACAGTGTTGCCAACTTTTAAGAATCACCACTGGTTTAGTTGAGCCCTTTTGTCTGGGGTGCGACGAATCGTAAAACCGACAACATTTAAGTTCGCATATTGACGAGCAGTGGAGGTTAGGAGTCGTAGAGCGCGAGGGAGTGCTGTAAAGCGATTTATATGTATGTATGTTGACGATGCAGATTTTTCTTTTTAAATTGATTATTTTCCCGAATACAAAGGACACGAAGAAAAATTTTCTGTAACAAAGAGGGGCCATTCAAATATCTCTCATCGGTTTTTTATCCTGACATCAACTCCGTCGTTGCCAAATCACTCAATTATTTCTCTTGAGACCTGCACACAATGTACATAAAATCCGTGTTTTACGAATCCAAATTGTTATTGGTGGTACATGAACACTAGCATGCCGAATTCCTGTACCCATATGGATGTTAAATGTTTTCTCATGCACAATGGTCAGACGTCTATATTTGCCTAGGTGTTAAAAAGGTGATAAATCAAAGGTCCTTAAAGCATTATTTTTTATGAATTCCGTAAATATTATTCAAAGGTCAACAATGAAAGTAAAAAAATGCGTGATGTGTCGAAAAATGAAGAACGTTGGTAAAGATGTGATTACTGCAATTTCAGGTCAGGTGCGGTGCACTGCTTCAAAAATACAATAGAATGCGTTTTTATGTGCAATGATAAAGTTTTTCGAATTTCGTGAGTCTGGTCCAATGTTTTTCTAAGACCATCCTATACTGAGGACCAATTCTCCAAAAATACTTAAGTCATCAAAAGTTATTATTTTTTGTTCATATTTGTTTTTCATTTTAAAATGTAAAAAAATATTAGTGAAATTATTCACTGAAACTACGGATTGTCACCGATCTTTAGGAAAGCACTTGAAACTCTCTAAAAATCAAAATTACTTTTCGTTCATCACAGGTGCGCAAAAATAGAAGATAAGTAAATTCTATGTGACAACTAGCTTGATAGGTTCTTAAAAAATGAAAATACAACTCAAATGTCCGAATTAAAGATTAAAATCGCAATCTGCTCGCCAAATGAACACGTTTCTGACCCAAAAAATTTAGGAGTTGGAGCTGTGAAGGCAAAAGTGCAACTGTTTTAATTTGCAATTTATCTTCATATTATTCCGAAGCCCGAAAAGTTGTGGTTCGACGAGGGGCAGTGGAGGTCAGGTGTAGTAAAGCGCCAGGGAGAGCTATGAAGCGACTTACACATTTATACGTATTATTCTATCAAATGGTTCCAAGACTCAAATTTTAACACTTATGCTGATAATTTGTAAAGATGTGAACAGTCCCTTCTTGCGTCCAAAATTTTGATGCTGAGATAAGGTTACTTATGATCCAATGTGTGGCATATTCTCTTTTTATCGAGAAGTTCACCTCATACGAAGGCAAATAAATGATCCATTAAGGATTCAACTCTGCCATTTCAGCTTCGATTCATAACGCTAAATTTATAGTTCAAAATTTCGTTCTTTTCGGTAAAAATTCGCCTGGCTCCCAATAATTATAGCACATTTTGCAGTAAGCATGATAGCATTATTTTTTCCCGGTTTAGGGACAACATTTTTGCCACTGATTTTCGTATGAAATTGGCGAATTCAATGATTGCGTCAGAGATTTTCCTCGATGTAAAATATATTATTCGATACCTCTCGGAATATAATAATATTTTTCCTCACTTTCCGTTTCGTTATTAAGGTCGAATAAGTTTACACACTTTTAGAGTATGGCAGATGATCAGCTGCCTTCAGCTTAGCATTGAGAGTAAATACAAGAATCGAGTTGACAGATCCTCTGTCTCGCTTTAAAAGTGCGTGAACTTATCCGCCCTGGGATCTATGTGCGTGTATATTATACCGCGAACCAATCTACCAGGAGCCTTTCGTTGACGAAAATTGACATTTTTTATCAAATCGTTTTCTCCTTTATATGTTGAGATAGGTTAAAGTATTTCAATCGTTTCTTAATGAGTTTACCTCTCGAATGATTGGAAAGAGAAACCCAACATCGATGATAAAAGCAATACACAAAATTTACTCCCGTCTGATTCAGTTCCATCAACTCAAAATCGTTTAGGTCATGACATCTCTTATAACTGTGATTTCCTTTATTTCAAAACTTACTATCTTTCATTAACAATCATTCTCTACACTAATGACCTTTATATTTCATTCACTTCCCGTGTGGAATAACAATACTAAACATATACTATAACTTTGACTTTGACTAACTGCCTTACTGCCCTTCTAGTTTGAGTTCGCTTGTTTAATTTTTTTTTTCTCAAAGGTTTCACTGCATTAAATTAATATTCTTTTTAGTACCAAATGCTTGGATTGTATTTAATAATTTCTTTTTTGAAATTATTTTATGCGTTAATCAATGTCAATATTAGTTACAGAGAGTAGAATTCAGATTTTACTCGTGGCCTCTAATTAAATGTAATAATATTTAGTTTTTCAAATGAATGAAATTATGAAATAAGTGAAATTGAGAGTAACTTGATGCTGGAAAATATAGTGGAGATAAATAGAAATACATAGAATTCAAAAAGAAAAGTTTACGTAGTTAATGCAGAAAAGCAATCCAAATGCGTATGATGATTTTACTTTTACCAAATACTTGCATTCTATCTCAGAAGCTATATTCCAGGATGTTTTTTCTTTTTAAACAAAAACTGGCCAAGAGAAAAGTAAATTATCTCACTTAATTTTGAAAGCTAAAATTTTCAGTAGAAAATTGTTTTCTTATATTTTGTTGGTTTCATAAAGGACTTAATTGTGTTCTTTCAAGGTTTATTTTACTTTTTAATTTTATTTCATATTTTTCTTGTTTTGGTTTTATTTAATTTCATTTTTCATTAATTTCACATCGTGCCAAAGAGCCTTGATATGTGAGAAGAAAGATTTGTACATTACTATTCATCGCATCTTCACATAGTGATTTTACCTGGTTCCAACGTTGTAGATTCATCTTGCGGATACCAATTATAAAAAAACTTTTTTTTAAAATTCTGATGCCGAAATGCGTTCTTTAGTTTCAGAGGTTTTCTTTTTTTTCATTATTTAAAGTAAATTCTTCTCAAGTATTAGTGACTCTGTCTCATGGGCTGCACACTGACTTCTTATTAATACCAATGAAATATATACGGGCATCCTGTTTGAAATTATTGATGTTAGAGCAGAGTAAAGCCACTTTTTTGGGCTTCTTGTCTCAACGTAGATTTATTGTAATTTATCATAATCAGGGCCGGATTTACCTACTTGCCGCCCATGGGCCGCCTGTATTTTGCCGCCCCCTTCTCATTCGTTCTGCAAGTCCTCGTCATCATTTCACTATGCGCCGCGCCGTTCCAGGCCAAATTGGGTGCTTGATTTCTCTCTTAACTCGACTAATTAAAGGTGCTGCCTCTTATATCGCCGAAAGACGACAAAGTTAGAAATTACTATACTCTCGGGACATGAGAGATTTTGTCGCCTTTTCTCGTTTGCAATTTTTTTCTGAATCCGATTTTTTATACCTACGTTTAAAAAAAAGTCAAAATTTGCCGCCCCCCTAAATTTGCCGGCATGGGCCGCGGCCCATGTGGCCACCACCTAAATCCGGCCCTGATCATAATGGAGAATATAAAATAAAAAAACAACCAAAAATTGGTGACATCGCAGATTGTGAGGCTGTAGGTTATAAGGCATATTACTATGGTTTACTATGGTTGTATGGCGGTGTATATCTATACACTGCCATATCCCATCTCTTTTTTTAATATCGAGACTGAATTAAGACTGGATACACCCCTCTCTCTCCTTTTTGAGACCCGGTAAGACAAGCTGAACCATATCCCCTTTAATTGATTCACGTCTAATGTTTGAACGGCCCCCATTCCGACAGCACACTCCCACATATCAAGGTTCTGGAGTAGGACTTTAACTTTATTTTGGTGTTTTCGCTGTTAACATTGAAACAAAGAGATACTCATTTGACGGGGCCCGATTTCAGAACAATTGCAGTACGCTTCGGGAACTCGGCCGTTCGGTCAACCCTTGGTTCTCGGTGGCGGAGAGATAATTCAAGAGAACGAAATCGCAGTGGATCCCAGACATAACAGATCTTCTGGTGGTGGCACATCAAGGAGGTCCTGATTGGTTCGCCGGCTAAAATTTCCGCTGAGTTTATTCTCCTCCGGGAGTTGAATTGGATCACATTTTGCATTAAGAAACCACTATTTCTGACCCATTTTAAAAACAACATATGTGCCATTGGTTTCCCAATGCAGAGAGGTGTTTCCATGGAAGAGCCAGGGATCGTGGTTTCTTATTGCAAAATGTAATCCAATTTGCACCGGAAGTAAGCAAACATCGAGAATAAAACGAATGGAACAGATCACAAATACAATTTTTGGCAAAAGACACTTCCATTGTGCTTATTTCACAGTATAAAAAGTACCGAAATTTTGTGTTAATATGAGAAATAGGCTTTCTTTGAGTAAAATTGACCAAAGTTTTGTGTCAAAAATTTGCAACTTCGTTTAAAATTAAGCACGAAATACCAGGATCGAACCTGGGTCGTATTAGTGATGCATTAGGTGATACATTACGTCCTTCGTATTACATAAGAGATTTTTGTAACAAATTGCGGAACTGCGCTTCTTGGTGCAATGGATCCTTTCCTGCCACAAATGTATTGTGAAACCAGTGTTTTAGCAAAAAAGTGTTGCAGTGTTCGAACTCTCGATGTTTGCTCACCCTCGCTATAGATTCGCCTTGACCACAGCCCTACGTTATCCATTCAAATATCGAATAGGTCCACTCATTACGAGTGCAGATCATTTCCGTGACTTTATCGTCGCTTTTAATTTGGACAGGCATCGGTCTCTCGAATGGAATTCAGACATTGGCCATGACCTCTCTCAATTCTACTAAAGGAAATAAATCGACTTGTACCGCATATCGATGCCTGATTGTAACTTAGGCCTGAAGTTGTCCGTAATGAATACATCTCTACTTAAGTTTCATATGCACATGAAGAGATGAGCCTTGCTTTGAGGCCCTTCCATTTAGTTTGAAAAAGGATCAACCAATCGAATTCTTATCATTTACAATTTTTCCCGCGGTTATTTTACCTTTCGACGGGGGGAGAGGGGAGGGACTAAAACTTCCTGAATTAATTTTTGAGGCGAATGTTTACTCCGAAAATAATTCTTCCTCGTCTTATTTTGTTTTCACTCCTATCAATTTTCTCTTTCTTGAGAACTTTCATTCACATGTATCTTAAATGCGATGTGTTTGTAAAATGTCTCTCGAAAATTCACTGCCGCAAAAACCGCAATAGGTATTGAATTGAACATAAAATTATTAGCTCCTCGTGAAATATTTCATTCTAAATTTTTTAACTCTGCCTTTTCGTCTGTTTTATGGCACTGTTTTTTCTATAATGTGAGATTTCAATGTGTTTCGTCCGCGCATTATTGTTACGAATGAGCGAGGATTAGAGACATTAGACCTACTTTATTACCTGAAGCTAATTATTTTTTTGTGGGGCACTTTCACGTCAGCTCCTCGCTGGATTCCAGGTGGTGATGTGTTATGACTCAACGTGATGGAAAATATTTACAAAGACAAATAGCGAATATTTATGAACCTATTCAAGACCTTTTGCTGTTGGTCCTTTTTGGGTTTCATTTAATGTAAAGACTGTCCAATGAAGTAAGCAAACTGTGATACTAAATACTAATGTGAAAAATGTATACTGTAAAGGACAAACCTGTTACTACAAACAATTTACTTCTGCAGGGTTTCTTGTGAGTTTAGCAAGATTTACGTTTTTCGACATTTTCTTCTTAGTATTTTATCCGAAGCAAAAAAGGGGGAAAAATATGTATATCAATATTAAACAGTCCCGGTTTTCAAATTTTGCACAACTCATAGACTCATTCACAAAAAAGACTAGACTAAATTTGCTCACACATGTATGTTCAACACCATAATAAATGTTTGTGTCGTTGTTTTAAGTGAAAAATAGAATCCATTATTTTTATAATATTTTTTAATTTTCTTTTATTTTTCCTCTTTGACAAACTGTCCTTAAAAACTGTTGACAATGAGAAATTTTCATCAGTTGAGTATTAATGTTCGTTCCCATAACTGCATATCTTTTTACGTGATTGATTTCACGGCAAGAGGTCAACACGTTCACCCAAAATTGATACAGGAAGCGTGCTTTCCTGATTGGCGCGGCCAAGAAGATCTTTCTATGAGGTTGGAAATCAGTTTCTTTATTATGATGTGACTCTTAAAAGAAGGTAATTCTTTATTCGTTTCTGGTTTGGTTTTATTCGGTTGAATTTTTTGCTTTGATGCCTATCTTGTCTATTCTTGGCAATTGTGTGGAATGTTGAGAAAGTTATGAAAATCGGTTTCATCTTTCTTGTTCTGCTAGTGACTTGCGCGTTCAGAAACGAACACTTATTAAAATCCTTTTGGCGGAAAAATCCAAAATGCAATCTGTTTCTTGTCGTTGTTTTTTACGGTTTGAAGTTGGGTTTTCTTTCGTGACTCTTTTAGAATGAAGCGTCAGTATTGAGGGCTCTCTTTGAAATAGACGATACATATACAGAAAAACGGTGACAAATTTTCTAGACCATACAGAGCGTACTCGTGCCGTTGTTACACCTTACGGTACATGCTTTCGGTTAGTTTACGATAATTGAACCGTGCTTGACAGTAAATGACAGTAAATTGTTAAAGCAATAGCCAACTAATCTGTCTTGCTAAGGAAGATTGCTGTGCGAACATTTGATGGCTGTCAAATCCACCCCAGTAAAATATATGGATTTTTCTCCATTTAAATCCACCGTAAATAATGATTCCATATGAGGCATTTTAATTCGCTAAACATAGATTGTTTTATGCACATTTAAAAGGACAAAATCCATTGTTGCTGAATAAGAACCATTGCCTTTGACAATAAGCGCGCTACTTACTGATGATTTCATAAAAGGGGAAGTTCACTTTTTGAGTGAGATTTTTTTGGATAGAGGAAGGATAGGGGTAGGGGCAGGATGTCCTAAAAGTGCCAAAAAAAGTTCGTCAAATAAATATCCTTCGAGCAATGTTAAACTAAGTTTTCCATTTTTTTTTAAAGATTTTGAGATTTTCTGGAAAAGTATTGAACACAAAAAATCCTACTTCTCCCTGTCAACAAATCAACGGATTCCAGATCAAGGATTAAAATATTTGTTTGATTTATAGTTTTTACAACCAAAGAATAAAATTATCCATCCGTGTACCGGTGGGTCTTTTTTTAAGTTAAAAAGGAGCGTTATACAAAGAAACAAATCAAATGAGGGTGCTTACAGGAATAAAACACAAATTGCGGATCTCAATGGTTGATTTGCAATGTATCCTTAGGGCAAAAAAATAATGTCACATGCCAAAAATCGCCGAATTTTTCAAAAAAAGAATAAGCAGCAGAAATTCAACCGACAAATAAGAGTGAAACGTTTTGATTTCTATACAATTATAATTTTTCTTGACCTTAAGGTAAACGATAATAAAGGTAGTGTTATCGAGTAATTTCAAGCATGTCAGTGTGAGTGTGACGCATTATACTTGTTTTATAATGTATGGCCCATCGTGTAAATATATTACTCTTCGTCTCCGCAGCAGTAATACCTGGTTTGATACGGAAAGTGCATCTATGTGCTTGCATGGACATTAAGTCAGCTGCATGCCAATAGGTCTCAGTCAACTAAGTTAAGAAACTCTAACTGAGCAGAGTTCTTAAAATCTGTCTTATAGGTGAAAGTTTAGGTATTTTTGATTATCATCAATTACTCAAGAAGTCAGATACCTCTAGTAATGCCTTTTTTAGAATACTCTTTCCTGACTGTAAGTATGTTTGAAGTAGTTTGATGTCGCATTTTGCTCGAATGTTTATATTAACCAAATTACATCCCACCGGTAATGTGCCAATAGGAGGAGTCATCCCTGTAGAGTACACATAATGGTAGATAAAAAAATTAATGACAGGATCGAGGGATTTGTTTCTATACGTTCGACTCGTTTAAAGGGTTCAAAACCCCAGTTTTACGGATATTTTTTTACAGGAACGTAGCTTAATTTTTCAGCACAAAATTAATACTAGGATTAATAACAGGACCTAATGTTTCGTCAAAATAATACATGACTGTTAACACGAATCGGGAGGTGGTGGAGATACGTAAAAGTGAATATTAAACATGTAAATTTAATTACAGAGTAAAGTAAATAGTATGAGCACTTACAGTAGGCTGAAAGTTAGTTGTGTATTTTGGGACACAGTATACACAAGAAAAATGGCTTAACATGAATGTGTTATTCATTCCTCTCCAGCTGAAGTAATAGAAAGGAGTGAGCATGTAGTCATTACGCAGTGCTTTATTTTCTTACCGCAAAATGTACGAGAGATTATTTAGGATTTAAAGGTCCAGTTACACGATCAAATTGAGCCATCAAATTGGGCCTCTCATTGGTCGCATCCTCACCTCAGGTCTCTTTCCACCAATCAGAGCTTCAATTTGATGGCTCAATTTGATCGTGTAACTGGACCATTAGGAGGCATTTCAGATTCCTTTAAACTATAAATAGCTGAAATTTGTACGTGGGAGATAGTTTATCTATAGTTTACGAATTTAAAATCCCCTCGTAAGATTTTGAAGAATGAGGCTGGAGTGAATGAAGATATATACATAAAATAAAGTAGCATTTTTACAATGCGTTAATGAAACTGTTTGGGTTGTTTGTATTTTTGTGACCTACTAACTTCTTTGCTGTCTGATTTGGTGTTTCTTCTCTCATCTTGGATTACTTTAGTCTTCCTCATACGTTTCTAGTTTGAAAAAATAAATAGTTTCTTAAGAGCCTTGTAGTTTAAGGTTTTTAATAAACGTATTCATTGTTTATTTACCTGTATATGATTAGTTGATGGAATAATCTGAAGGTAGCGATTTTACATCCCATACAAAACCTATCGCACGAGTTTCCACAGAAAAATCAGATTTTATAAACGTGGTAAAGTGCTCGTAAAAGAATAATAATTGATGCAAATAACGATATTCATTTTTTTGTATCAAAATTACCAAGTGTCAGATTTCTTGGAAGCAGCTCATTCACAAAAGCTGTAAAAAATATGGTATGAACACAAATGACAGTTGAGTAACTTAACGGTTATTCAAATGAAGCAAAGTCGAAAGTTATAACATAGTATTATTATTTATTAATATTATGACGCAATATTTCATACCGCTGCATGTATAACTTTGATAATTGTGCAAGGCCTTGCTAAAATCCCGTCATTTTTATGTTAACTTCATACGCAGTTGTGTTCCAAACTTAAAGTAATTATTTGAGTTGAAGCGTCTTAGTAAATGCATAAGCTGCGCTAAAATTAATTGCGCTTGACCCAAAGTTTTATTTATTTCCTTATTTACTCATTTATTTTTAATTTCATTAAATTTAATCTCACTGGAATCCTGGTATCGTATCATAAGCAAATATAACGTTGCTGTATTTTTGTGCAAAACGCTACAGAAAAAGAAAAACTTGTTCAACCTGCGAAATCCCTGGAAATTTTTCTATCGTTTGTAGACTTGGTGGACTCATGAAATTATCCCATTCAAGGTCCCAAACAAATGTGGAATGGAATATTCCTAGTCATAAGTAGACATCTAGAATCTAGATAGAGTTTAAAGAATTTTTTTTTATTAGAATGAATCTGAGCGATTTCAGGGCAAGGCCCTCTACTACCATTGTTGTCAGATCGTGCTGAAAAACCAGCATCTCCCATTTAAACCCATGTAAAATAATCACATTTCATCGTGTAACCTCAGAAACTTGCCCACTACATTGCGCGGCGAACCAGGTTTTGTTACATACCAGGATTTCAGTTAGGACAAGTGAAACATTGATGCGTTCCTCTGTGAGCAAGAAAACAAACACTGCCGTGCTAGGAAAAACGCCGTGTGAGCCTTCATAATCTACCAAATTTCCCTCGATAAAAAAATTTTCTGAAGAATTTATGCATATGTTCTCCAAATTTTTACAGAGAATTTTGTCCGCAATATGATCTCATGCGTCTGAAAAATTCAAAGACAAATGAGAACATCCCATTTTTTATTCATACGTATCCATTGTAAAGAAAGGAAATGAAAATGAAGAACTTTAATAATAATAAAAAAAAATGCAGCGGCCCCCCCCCAAAAAAAAATTATTTTTTTAGGAATTTGGCAAACATTCAAATGTTTGTACGGCGTTTTTCCCCATCACGGCAAAACATCACTGCAAAAAACGGGCAAAGGCATGTATTTATAGTCTTTCCCTAATCAGCTCCTTCTTTGAAGGAGCCTCGTATGGTTCTCATTGTGGTTTGAAGGATGTTTACAGTGGCTTTTAACATATCATGTACCATAACCGATAGTTTTCACAAACGTGCAGTGAAATTCTACTTTGTACCTTTGGAATTAGATCTTTAAGTGGAACTTTATTGAGTTGAACCGCTAAACATAGGAAGAACGAAAGAAAGAAAAAGAAATGAAAAGAAAATATGAAAGATAAATTTCATGTCCGACCTCTTTAATTGACTCAATCCTTCAATCAGGACGTTAACCATAAGGGGCCCCCTAATGAAAGGAGCTGTTCAGATTACAACTATGAATGCGACCTTACAGTTTTAGTGCAGGGTCTCTAAAATCTACTATCTATGCTTTCGATCACGGAAAGAAAAACTTCATACGCAAGACCTGAAGTTCAGGTCATATGGATCTCTGAAGTTTTCGGAATAGGGGTCCAGCTGCGGAAGTTCGGGCCACACATCCGTAGTGCTCTGGTACGTCGGTTCAGTTACGAAGCGTGCATGGTTGACAATCGATACTTTCTCATTTGAAGCTATGGTAAAAGATCGATTATTAAAGTGTTGGTTACGAATATTGTCTTTCAATCCTTTTCCATAGGTTTAAATGATAGATCAATCAATAAATCGAAAAGCTCGCCACGTCACTGCTCCGATCGACTTCATAGAAGTTTCAACCCAAGTACGAAAGTACTTCATATGTGTGACACGAACTTCGACAGCAGGATCCCCATTCCCGGTGGCGAGGCGTAAATAATTGTTCATCGATATTTCCCCATTTGAAGCCATGGTAAAGAATCGATTTTTAAGGTGTTCGTTGCGGACACCCTGTTTATCGATTATTTTCCATAGGTTTAAATGGCAAATCGATGGATGTACCGCAAAGCACGCCACGCCACTGCCCATTCTGAAAACTTCAGGTACCTGAACTTCGGGTCTCAAGCACGAATTATAATTCTCTACGTAGAGGGGAACGTACAAGAGTTTCGCTTGTCCTTTTTGAGAGTAGTAAGTAGGGAGTCTGAAGGGCTTTTAGTTGTGCTGTCCGCTACTAGTAGTGTCCGTCTGTGGTTTCAGCGCCCCATAGTCCGCGGCGGCATAAGCTTAACCTGAGAATGAAGAGTCTGTCTTTGGACTCTCCCGAGTCGACGGAGCACGTTCAGCGAAGGAGGACGGGTGGTTCCAGCCAGCACGTAGAGGCCCATTCCAGCCATTCCAGCTCATCAAGACTCCAGTGTACGTGTCTACTCACTCCATTTCTCCACACTCTCACCCTCAACGTCACGCTCTTTCTAACTTTCACACCTAACACTACTATCATTATCATTATCACTATCTTTATCCTTATCATTATCACTCTCATTATCACTACCGATCACTATCACTAGCACTCTCATCACCATCGATCACTATCACTAGCACTCTCATTTTCACTATCACTATCACTCTCATTATCACTATCGATCACTATGACTATCACTCTTATTATCACCATCGATCACTATCACTAGCACTCTCATTATCACTATCGATCACTATCACTAGCACTCTCATTATCACTATCACTATCACTCTTATTATCTCTATCGAGAACTATCGCACTATAACCGTCATTATCGATCTCATTATCCACATCACTATCACTCTCATCATCAAGATCACTATTCCCATCACTTTTGTTACCACTATTACCATCACTTTCACTAAAAATGTCACCCCTCGTAAAAATGATGCCTCACGACTGTCCCTTTGACGTAGTTGCACAGTCGGGTGCAGTAAAGTCAAATGTCTTGACATTTTTCATCCTCTTGGAGTATTCACCAAATACGTGCGTAAAAATACAAGTTTACGACTGAATATTTGTTTTTAACATGAAAAATTCTCATCATGTACCCAAGTCTTGCGTACGATTCTGGTAGTATTTTCTAGAGTACGTGCTGAGCGACAGTGTGGACAGCCAATTTTACCAGGAACTATCACTATCGACATCGTTGTTACTTTCATTATCACTATTTCATGAGCCCAATCACAATCGCTAACATAATCACTACCGTTTTCGGTCACCGCGAAAAGCCCGAAAAATTCCGCACGTTAATGAACTTCATTTTGTCCACTTAAAGTGAATTTTACGTTTGAGAATCAGGAAAAAGCAGAAAAAAAGAGGGAATCTGGTTTTTTTAAGTGAACATCTAGTTCAACTATTACCTAGGGGCAAGTGGAAAAACCATGGGAAAGTCAGGGAATTTAAAAGCGGAAAATTTGCGATAATCCAAAAAACTAAAGTTCTGGAAAAGCTGCAATTTTACATATAATCCAGCAAGAAATTTTAAGAAAAAACCGGATGAATGTTTTTCAGAAGTTACCACGCCCAGCTTAGATTTTTCGGTTGTCTCGGGATCAAACTAGTTTTTTTACCTACAGTTGAAACAATAGAAAAATTTGCTAACAATCATCTTAAATCTACTCTCTTTTTACTCTCCTTAAAGTTAAACCTTCTCTCACTATCATCAAACACACACTTCTTCTCCATCATCGTTATACTGACCACACACCACGCGCACTCTAGCATTATACCCCTGGACGGCGGGCTACTTACAGTTGTCATAGAATCGTGATCTGCCAACTTAATTTTGAGGCGATTAAAAAAAAAGATACGTAGGATCGCAACGCTGAATTCCTAGGTCCAAAATTGACGAAAAGCCATTTTTTTACATAGTGTGAATGACGTCATTTATCGTTAGTCAAATCACGTCAGAGTGTCCTCTATTTCGGTCCTAACGAACCTAGCAGGTAGAAAACATACTGTTTAGAAATGATACCGGTTGGTGAGACAAAGAACGGCAAAATATCGGTTAAAATGGGCTTAAAATCTGATTGTTTAAACAAATCTCGTTTTTCCCTTCGAGAATTGACCATCAAAACACGATTATATGACAAACTTGATTGGCCTAGGTCGATGGTGAAACAAGAGACTTATATATTTGGATTACGTTGCTTCAATATCCCTGCTCTTATTTTTCTGACTCAAATCGGAACCAATTTATTTGCATGCATTTTCTAGTTAATAGTTTTAGATAGCAGGCAACAAGTGAGCATGCAATATTTCGCGAAATAGATACTTTCTGGTTTCCTTTAGTATAAATAGACGGAAACACGAACTTTTTCTCAAACCACGAGACTATCTATTTAAGGTGTCACTGATGACAAGAGTAATGAAACACTAGACAGGGTAAGGATTTAATTTTTTGATGAGGAATCATGTGTCGAATGGCCGAAGTTGAAAATCACGTATCTCTGTTGCGAAGTTTCAAAATTCCCGCTCCCATTTTATTTTTTCAAAAAAACCAAATCACGTTATGGCTTGAACTCCTTGTAGAATATTCTGCTACTAGAAAAGAAGAATCAAGAAAGTTTCCAAGAAATTACGTAGGTTGGTTTTCCAGAGAAAAAAGAAATTAATTAAGACACGAAGTTTGCAACGTCGCAAACGGAGGTACGTGGTTACCCACTTGGGTCATCGAGATTGTGGTGAAGAACTCCGTATCCTGTTTTATAGTTCATTTGTATAGGTTCGTGAGTTCTGCCTAGGATGCTTTTCCGACGTGCAGAATACGAGGTCTGTTAGATTAGAAACCGGATTTTGGTCATAACTAGCCCACAATGCGTCCAAATTACGTTTTCTTGAGCTTTTCTGATAGCTGAAAATATATTAAAGAACGCTACGTTCACAAATTTGAAAACTCATAAATAGCTTTGTTGGTATGTGGCTTGAAGTTAGGCAACCTCAAGGGTGTTTTGCGATTTTTATGTTTGACCGAACTTGTCTCTCTTTTTTCGGTCTTGCACTACATTTTTCAACCCACAAGGACGATTGGAGTTTCGTCTCCATATCGTAGCCGTACACTTAAGTATTGTCACCGAAAATTATCCTATCCAAAAATGTAGGATCATTGTTAGAAAGTTCAAGCAGCTAAAGGGAAATTGACATTTGGTTTGATTTTCGTTCAACGGACAACAATCAAGGGGCAAGTGTACCTGAAACTCGATGCGTGTCTACATATTCTATCAAAATTGTAATTGCAGAGCCTTCAGAAATATTACTCTGTTCAACAAGCTCGAAACGACCATTTTCGAGCACTTTTGCTCGCACTTCTTCCACGTGACAAATGTCAGTTGCCGTTGAGGGTCGATTCCCATGCTCCTCATCTTTGACGAACTTCTGACCAGTTTTGAATCGTTTAACCCACTCAAAACAGTGGGAACATCTCATACAATGATCTTGGTGAACTTTACTTAGCATACCAAAAGTTTCGGTACAGAGTATACCGAGTTTAAAACAAAATTAAATGTTGAGTCTTTGCTCTATCAGTGATCGCATGCTGAAAATCGCAAAACGCACCTGACCTACTCGTATTCAAGATGACACAGAATAAACACTGATCAAAATAAACAAAATCTGTGAACGTAGCGTTCTTAAATATATTTCCAGCTATCAGGAAAGCTCAAGAAAACCTAATTCGGATGCATTGTGAGCTAGTTATGACCAAAATCCGGTTTCTAATCTAACAAACCTCGTAAAAACACTCCATATCTACGACAAGGAGCTAGGAGCGAAACTGATATGAGGACTCTAAGTGAATTAAAAAGAGGTGTGGCTTTCAGCTTCGCGATAGAGTGTCAAATCACTCAGCCCGGAAAAGAAAAATGCCGACCATCAAACAACGCAGAATGCTCTCCGCGAAAAATCATGACGTCACGCAATGTTTTTGGTCGCCCGCCCGCTCCTCGCAAAAATAGCGCAAAAGCATTTGATCGTTGCGGAGTTTCCCATGTTAAGATATTTATTTTCGTCCGAGAAATTATGAATATTTCCCGACAGAAACGGATCCAGCAATTTGGCAACACTGGGTTTTCTCCATCTAAACATATATTAAATGATCGATCCTTGTCGGAGCACGTGGCCCCTCCAAGAATCGATACATTGCCATAGGCTCAAACTGAGAAAAGCATGTTGCCAATTTGCTGGATCCGCCAATGTTTCTCAAAATAATTCCAGAAAAGTTCTACTGAACAGAGAATTTGCAGGTGTCTGAACTTTTGTAAATTTCATGTATTAAAAATGGAACTGTTAGAAAAACTGAGCGCGAGGATATCTTGGGTTGCTAAATTGAACAATATTTTTGTAGAAACTTTGACAAAAAAACCTAATCTTCTAAAATACATGTGTTAAATGGAAAATTCCACCAGAGGACGTCACAAGGCGGCACTTATTTCCTCACTTTTGAATCAATTTTTCTCCAATTTCCCATTTCAGAAAAAAAAATTGAAAAATACTGCAAACGCAGCTCACTAAGCACTCTCAGATAAAGCAATAAAATTTTTGTGTACAAATTCTCCATTCATTCTGATCTTTCCGGAAAGTTTGAGAAAAAATATGTATACACCTTCCCGCAAGAATATTTGTTTTGTTTAGGAAAATTTGGCAACATTTGAATGGTTTCATGGCGTACTTCCTCATAAGAATAGCCGAGAAGTTGATTCGAAAAAAGTTCGAGTTCCTTCATTTTTTAGTGTATGCAACACAGGCAACATTCGCGCACGAATAGTTGCATCCAGACGTTGTGATCCACGTATCATCTAACGTGTGAAGGAAGATCGCTGTATGTTCATTCAAATGCTGCCAAATTTACCAATTTATATATATTTATAATTTTGAGAGAAGTTCTTGTCCTATGAAATTTCTAATGATTTCCATCCAAAGAAACGAAATCGCAGATTTCTATCCAAAGAAGCGAAATCGCGGATTTCTCGATTGAAGGAAAATGTGCAACGTTCTAATGATTTTACGATATTTTTTTCATGGCATAGAAGATTTGTGGTCAGCATTCATAAACGACACGGTGGCTCAAAATCTGTATGTCTGACACGTAGAATATTTTGGTAACATTTTGAAACATTTAGACATTTTAGTAGTTTGATGATGCTTGGTCAGAAACGCTCAGACTCCACTTTGCTTTAGAAGGTCCGGGGGAATTACGGTATAAAGATACATTCGCACGGAGGTGATCCAAAGGCAAAACCAAGTAAATCGATTATCATTTTTTACCATATTTTTTTCTTATAAGCCAATCTATAGTTGGCGGCAACCAACGGATAATGTAAATATTATAGCCGTCAGCAGATAACGGGAACTAGGTCCATAAAAACTCAAAATGCAGTCGTTGAAATCGGAGCACAAAAAAAAGCCCATGGTTGAACCGGCTGACACAAGAAAATAAGAGTATCTTTGTGCCATGATCTCGTCCCTCCTAGCTTCCAGAAAAGTGCGCTTTTAAACAATGCTGCAAGTATTGGTCCAGCTTCATTTTGACAGTAGATTTGAACAGTAGATAGAAGTAAACAATTCATCATGCCTGAGTTGATGATCTAAACTCAGAACGGATCAGTTTCTTTCGTCATAGTTGTGTTGGAGCCAAGAGATTAGCAAAAAACAAAAAAATGCATTCGTCCAAACGCTGGGTTTTTCATCCGAAATGTATGGGATATCACTTGTGGAAAAATGCAGTCTTCGCATTTTATCATGATTATGCACGCTATCGTTTTTTTACCTAGGTTTTATAAATTTTCAACGTAAAAATACCAACGAAAATCTTGGTTTGCACAACGACTGTGAAATACGTAATCTTAAGAGCTTCCCACTGGGCGATACCATAGTTGATTTTGGTCGAATGAACCAAACGTTTGGACAAATCGATTCACCTTTTGCTAATCTCGACACGGTATTTCCTGTCAAAAAACGATCTTGTGACTGGCAAAGCTGACCCGTTTTTTCGGCTTACCGCTGAGTTCTTCTTCTTCTTTCTTTCTCTCCACCTTTCTCTTCCCTTTTAACTTATCGTTTCCATCATCTCCTCTGTACTCATTTGTAAATTTATAGTCCTTATATTTCAGGAATTAGTATCGAAGCATTTTGTATGTGATCGCCTCGCGCCTATATGAATCGTGTGTATTCAATTGTTTACAAATGTGTCCCTCGTTCTGGATTTTATGTCTCTTTCTCTATAGTCACCTCCCATTTTCCTCCAAAAGTACGGTGAATATTTGTCCCATTAAATTTATTAGAATTTCTAGATTTTCTGTAGTAACTGAGCTACGGGATTCCAAGTGGTATTATCTCACCGGAAGTGGTGCTATGTTCTCGGTATTTTACCGACTTTCTTTATAGTGTTTGATAAATACTAAAGAAATTAGTAACGAGTAAACTGCGTCTAAAAATTGAGGTTATTTAATAAATTCGGTTTTCAATTTTTGGTGAAATTAAGCAAGACAATGAACTTCTGAGAAACCAAGTGAAAATACCACAAGCACCCTGAACTTTTTGAGAGGTTCCGGATCAAAAATTTGTACATTTTTTATTGTCCCTCTTCATTTTCTTTTCTTACAGTATTTGTTTGCAACATGAATCATCTCAACAGACCAAAACTGACGCCATAATTTTCTGTGACACTTAAAATGATTTTACTCTGATTGTTATAACTTTGATCTAATGGAATGTATTTCGCACGTACAACATAGGTGGGATTACAAAATAAGTGGAAGTTTGTCAACAATTTGTCTTAATTGTACTAATTCACTAATGTCCTGATTTAGCCACTTAAATGGTTCACTACTAGGAACTTGATTTTCAAATTTATATATATGTTCTGTCGTCCCATTTAAGAGCAAAAACTAATGTTGTGTAATATAAATGTTTTTTTCTCGTCGTTTCTTTCATAATAACCACGTATTTACAAAGAAATCTGCTCGCATAAAATATATACGCCTGACAAACATAATTTGCAATTTCGCGTGAAATAATTGCCCTAAAACTGCTTCGAGGATGGGTCAAGTGGACAACATTTTACAGTAAGGGACTGCTCTCTCTGACTTATGTCAGAAACAACGCATGTGCCATATTACTTACCCTACGTAAAAGGGTAATTATATGGATTACTTAAAAATAGCACTTCTAAATTGCGCAATGAACTCGGCCTAATAGTCGATGCTTGGTAAACGGCTAGGAGGATCATCCTACTGGTTTTATTACGTCGCCAGCGAAGATTCTCTCGTTGTTTTTCCTTTTTGTTGTGGTACAATGCTTGTCAGGAAACTGCGGTTAACATTTTTCAACTATGGTGTTATTTGTAAAAATATCCATCAAACCCAGCAGAAAATGGAGAGAGGGTTATTTGTAGCGATTTGCATTATTTCTAAGATTAGGTGAGCATTTGGATACGAATAATTTGTATGTGTTATTAATTGTTACGTTATTACTGTAATATGTGTCGATTTTAAACGATCGATGAATTGAATTCCTTGTAACTAAAAGACAGACAATTGCAATTCAATGCAAATGCAATTGACTTCACTTTTATTGCGATTTTCAGCTTGAATTCTTCAATCAGTAGATTTAGTCCAGGCGCCTGGTAAGTCTACCTGGAATTTGGGTACACAGCGATTTTTTTGGCTTACTATGTTTTATAGGTCGCTGAATCTGAATCTGAAGTTTTCTACCGCGTATCTGGTGAGCGTTTTCCGCCATTTTGAAAATATGGCCTAAAAAGGCCTTTTTTGCGGTTTTTTTAATATAGCGGCTACGCATGGGAACAAATCCCGGATTTAGCTAATGTTTTGAATAGCTGACAAAATTTGGAAGAAAATGGTATATAAATATGCTAGGTTTGCTCAAAAATTGAGGAACCTCGGATCTCGGAACTTTGGAACGCTTCGGAACTTAGCTGACCGCGGCGAGCCGGATCACGCGTTGACGGGTGCGCCGCGAAAACGATTATGTAGCATCGCGTCCAAGATATTGGACTCCATGCTCATCCTTGATATACTTACCTGCTCATCTCGTCCAAGATCTTGGACTCCATGCTCATCGCTAAACGTCTCACTTCTTTGCTTGAGCATGGAGTCCAAAAGCAAGTAGACCTCCCTTAGTTTTAAAGTTCATCATGATAGAAAATCGTATACTTCACTTATCTAATCTAACCTGAACTAACCTAACCTAATCTAACCTAACCTAACCTAACCTAACCTAACCTAACCTAACCTAACCTAACCTAACCTAACCTTACCTAACTCAACCTAAGCAATGCACAATTTTTTTCGAGAACACATTTTCTTGTCTTTATTTCACAAAAATGTCTTAATAAAATTTTGGACCCCATGCTCCTACATTGTCGGAGAATACCTGCGTCCCACAATTTTGGACGCTATGCTCACTTCGATTTTTCGAAAAAATTATCCCTACTTAAAGTGAGCATGGAGTCCAAGATCTTGGACGTGATGAGCAACCGAATATCATATAGCTGAGCATGGAGTCCAATATCATGGACGCGATGCTACATTACCGCGAAAACGTGAATGGGCGCGATGTTCACGATGCTGTATCTTCCTCAATTTTTCAGCAAACCTAGCATATGTATACACCATTTTCTTCCAAATTTTGTCAGCTATTCAAAACATTAGCTAAATCCGGGATTTCTTCTCATGCGTAGCCGCTACATAAAAAAACCGCAAAAAAGGCCTTTTTAGGCCATTTTTTCAAAATAGCGGAAAATGCTCACCAGATACGCGGTAGGAAACTTCAGATTCGGATTCAGCTACCCAAAAAACCTAAAGTAAGCCAAAAAAATCGCTGTGTACCCAAAATTCCAGGTAGCCTCATTTTTAGCTACCAGGCGCCTGGACTAATTAGCAACATCCACATCACTACGATGCAGGACCAATAATTTAGATACAGCAATCCAATGCAACTTACGCTTCTATAGAATTGGTGCGATTCGGAATTTTTAATAGTTCTCTTGTTTTGTCTCCTAACAGCGTTGAAAGAAAACCCAGTGCATGAGCCCGGGTTCAGGTTCCGTTCTGTTGCACTCGCGATGCGAGTCAAACGACCGACTTTGACTAACCAAACCAGGAGCTACTCAAGTATGAGCACTTTCATTTCAGTAGATAGGTTGAGTCGTTCGAGAAGATCCACTGGTTAAACCCTTTAGTATCCTCAGCTATTTGCCTTTTCGGTGACTCTCCCACATAGATACCATCCAAATTCAGTTCGCAGAAAAGTAGTTCCCTTCAGTTGTCCTTTCATTTACACCCGCAGTTGCAGTTCCAATATACGCAGGGTTCGAGATAACTCGAGGCTGAATGAGGCATTTTGGCAAGATATAAATTCCAGGATATGTTGGCTCTTGTACCTAAAAATCGGGGACACAGAAGGGACAATTATTTTTTTCTTGGTAGACGACCGAGGTTCGGCGTGGATATTCCGCTTCCTGGGCTTTTTAAAAACTATTGTGATAAATTTAAGGGTATTATCTACGAGTAAACATAATTGTGTACGCTATAATTCCTGTTTTTATCTATCGTTCTTTGACGTTACTTGCATCACGTCCATCTCAAGTTTGGCTGCAAGTGCTCACACAAAAATCTAAATCTAATATTGGACCTCTATGAGGTTTTGGGGTTTTTACTTTTCATTTCCTGTTTCCTTTTTAGTTTTTAGTTTTATTAACCCTCTAGAACTTTGCTCCGATAAATAACAAAATAATGTTCCAACAAGTGTAGATTGTCATGATATACTAATGCACTTATCCATATAACTTAGCTCCACACCCTCCTTGTTTAATGACTTCATTGAACTACTTTTATGAAGTATTCGTAATATTAAGATGGAAATATTGACACTTACAGGAGCAGGTGTGTGGCAGGCCAAACCAAAAAAAAACAAACAAATAAATGCAATTTAATTATATTAGTATCATATATGTTTTCAAGTAATGAAGGGTATTTTACGCTCTCCTTAAACACGGAGGAGTTCATACTACTGCATCTTGCCAGTCCTTGCCAAAGTTTCTTTGAGTCACAAAGGAACCAAAAAAAAGTTGAGACACCTCGAAACAAACTGTATTAGTATCAATAGTTCTTGCTATTATTTGAATTTTCTCTTCAAACTTTTATTTTATTTAAATTTAGGAATCAATTCTTGATAAGGTAGTCATAAACTTCCTCCTACTTTAACCATCCTTTATTTTTAATGTTTTTCCTTTTTCAGTAATGTAACAGATGGATCAATTTCTATTTATTACATTTTTTGTCACTATATCAACATAAATCGTAAAAAAAAACTCGATGAATTTTTTTATTTCTTTCTCAATCTTCATTTCTTTTTTATCTTGTTCTGCATTTTGTTTACTCATCAAACAAAGTAAATTATCATACAGGTATTCAAAGTCAACAACAATGTCTTCACTACTATATTTGTATGATTTATGCAAATGCTCTTGACTTGGGATTTTTTAATTCATTCATTTTTTAAGGTAGGTCGATCCATAACTTGTTCTGGTGCTTTTATCGAAATTGCAAGAATAAGGCTGACTAACATACGTGACATCGGGTGATATTCGATGCCGCGTTATGTGTTCGGGACTCTCCCATCACTTCGCGCCGGTTGTAAATTTTCGGGATTTTGTGTGCACTCATTTATTGTGTGGTTGATTTTGCAGCTCCCTCAAGTCCTGTCCATAATCGACGCCTTTTGTCGGCAAGGAACATGAGGATGAGTTCCGTAGAGCTACCTGATGACAACGAAAAATCTCTTTCCTCCGCCAGCACATCCCCCTGTCCCTCTCCGGTAAGCCGCTACTTTTGCGCAATTTTATTGGATGGTGATAAAAATTTAAAAGAAACTCCCAATAAAAAAATTGAAAGAAACGAGTTTTCGCTTTAAACATGATTTTATAGTCATGTTCAACGCATCACTATGTAGGACAAAAGTTAATATCAAAAGACACGCTTCTACATTAAAAGTACTTCCAAAAGGACTTTTTTTTGCGTGTGTGTGTCTCATGGAGATAAAAAATCTGCATACAGATACCACAATTCAACCCGCCCTAGCCAACCCCTCGACGGCCCGGCGCCGGTGAAAGGGACAAACAAGGTAAGCCCCCACCCCACATAATCCTCCGTGGACAGGTCCCGGATGCTACATATTCCAAAAGTACTTTACAAAATTAACCAACTTAAAGACTTAAGACTTTAACTCCAAATTTGAGGAAAAGTGGGAGTCAATTTAAACGATCTCATGTATATCCAAGTCAAATTTCCAAGATCTGAAAAATATCGAGTATTTTTTTCCGTTTTTTTTTTCTTGGAAAATGAAACAAAATTGGAGATTTTTCAAAGCTGCCATGAATAAAGAATTTTTCGACTCAAATCATCGCGATTATCAAAAATAAAGTGTGTTTTTAAATCAAGTTATACACGGAGATATTTTGCTCGGGATAAGAATTCCCCTAAAGCCCAGAATCCAGCATGCTGTCAACATGAAGCTTGTAAAAGTTTGTAGATTACAAGTGGTCAAGGCTTTGATATTGATATTACATGATTCATTTCCAACAAGATTTACCAGCTTCTTGTGTTTGATTTATTTGTTCCAGAAACCACATAGGCTACTCCCAACAAATTTGTATGTTGTTTTGTATAATTTCAAATCAAGGCATGCAGATGAACTTGACCTAAAGTAAGTATCCAAAATCGTTTTATTACTTATTCCTTATCCTTTATTATGCTATTTTTATTTTTTGCCGCCAGAGTTTCGGCGATTGACCTTTCGCGAACCAATTAAAATCTCAAGTTAAGACTTGGAAGAGGTGATGAGGACATTTTCAAGCATATTATACCTTTCATTCAATAAAGTAGGCAAAACGCGCTCACAGTGGTCTTGAAGCAAAAAAAAAAAATGCGACAAAAATATACCTAAAAACGGTTTGCAGGGGGTGAGTATATGGTACGTGTGGACTTAAAATCGCGAAAAATCAAAATCTTGGCTGATCTTAATTTCAAGATACCGCAATTTTAAATGGTCATAGTAAGTACAAGGTTTCTACTGAGTCTGATCCGTTTTTTTATTTATTTGTCCATTGAATCGGCGTTGATTGGTTCACGTTTTTATTTTTCGTTCGATTCATGTTGATGGAATACACACCCTATCGTTACATGCAGACTTCCTATCATACTCTTTTTTGAACTAAATAATTCGCCTTCTGCTGCGTCTGCAGCAATTGTTAATATGAATATGTTGTGCGTGCTGATTTCTGCTCATTACATACTTGACTCTCTAAAGGCGTTTCATGTGCGAAAGTAATTCGCCTTCAGCTGCGTCTGCAGCAATTGCTGTTACGAATATGTTGTGCGTGCTCATTACATACTCGACTCTCTGAAGACGTTTTATGTGCGCAAGTAGCGCAATCCTTCTGAGAACGTACGAAGTAGGGATTGAGCGATTCATTCAATCTCTCCTCTGTTGTTCTCCAACAGGTGCCCTTAAACACACATTAAACGCCATCAAAGAGTCAAGTATGTAATGAGCTGAGATCAGCACCAACTGAGAATCCTCCATAAAATGACTATAAAATACAACTCTCTAGTGGTTACAATATTAATTATAGAGCTAAAATATTTTTCAACGTGTATTTTACGATGGTTTTCAATTCGCCTTCAGCTGCATCCGCAGCAATTGTTGTCAAAATATGTTGTACGTGCTGATCTCAGGTCATTACATACTTGACTCTTTGAAGGCGTTTAATGTGCGAAACTAGAGCACCCTGTTGGAGAACAACAAAAGTGAGATTGAATCAATCCTATGCTCCAATCCCTATACTTCGTTCGTTCTCAGACAGATTGCGCTATTTTTGCACAAAAAACGCCTTCAGATAGTCGAGTATGTAATGAGCACCCACAACATATTCGTAACAGCAATTGCTCCAGACGCAGCTGAAGGCGAATTGCTTTCGCACATAAAACGCCTTCAAAGAGTCAAGTATGTAATGAGCAGAAATCAGCACGCCCAACATATTCGTAACATCAATTGCTGCAGACGCAGCAGAAGGCGAATTATTTAGTTCAAAAAAAGAGTATCGTAGGAAGTCTGCATTAAACTCTGAACGTAACGTGAGATATCCCTGCCATTAAAGAGCATTCCAATGTCGCTAACCTTGCAAACATAAACGATCATCTAAACTAGTTTCACCTCTCCTCTCAATAAACTATGAATTCAAGACGAAAATTACCGTCGCAAAGTTTACTTTCTGCAAAGAATGTACCTAAGTTGCACAATCCCAGCAACATTGAAATGCTCTTAGTTCCTTTTTGCAAAATGCGATCCAATTGGTTATTGCTGCAAAAAAATAGTTTCCCACAACCTGCTATATAATGCTCCAGTGACCATGTAAGTTGGCCCGAGCACTAACTTTTCGAGAAGAAAGCCTTTCCCCTACCTGGTTTCTCACTTAATATCCGCCCGAGTTTCGCATATCTTCCGTTTCTCCTCATCGCAGCTTCCATCAAACCGCACTTGCCCGGAAACTAAGACCGCACATCTTATCTGATAAAATCGTTCGCCCTTTAGACTGATTCTGGGGGGTTAGGCTAGACTAGTCGATGAGTCAACTGTTGATCTAATTGCATTACGTGAACGTAGAAGAGAAACGGGGTAAAAAATCACTAATGTGTGATCAATTTTCAAGGACAATTCTGTAATTTTTCCTACGATTTTAAATAGATTGAAACGCGTAATATCGAAAATCTAAGCACAGATTCAGATTCCTCGTGAAAAAATGGTGGCATTTTATGCATCATATGTTAGAATAGCGTGAAGGAAAGAGGTTTAATGACGGAAAAAAACACTAATGTGTGATCAATTTTCAAGGACAATTCTGTAAAGTCTCTTACAATTTTAAATAGATTAAAACGCGTAATATCCAAAATCTAAGCTCAGATTCGGATTCCTCGTGAAAAATTGATGAGATTTCATGTATCATATGTTAAAATAGCGTGAAGAAAAAAGGTTTAACGACGCGTATAGATTCTGTCATACTACCCGTTTGAACTACGCCGCCGCGCGGGTCGCCCGAGTGAAACCGAGCGGGGAGGCGCCGGCCGGCGCTAACGTTCAGTTTCGTCGCGAGGAATTCCCAGAGACAAAATTCTCATTCTTCCTCCTCCGCTGACCCACTGAGCACTACCCATGTTGCCACGTTGCATTCATATGCTCGAATCAGTATGCCTACGTTACGTCTCTTTCCTTCACGCTATGCTCGGGTATGATACATAAAATTGTATCAATTTTTAACGAGGAATCCGAATCTGAACTTCGATTTTGGGTATCACGCGTTCTAAGTCAAATTTTCCAAATTCGAAAATCTGAAATGACTGACGTGGCTAGAAAAGCCATCTCGGCTCCTGTTCGATGGATTTTCCTGAAATTCGGTGTGAGGGTATGATACATGTAATCGCATCGACTTTTCACGAGGAATCCGAATCTGAACTTCGATTTTGGGTATCATGCGTTTTAAGTAAAATTTTTCAACTTCCAAAATCCGAAATGACTGAAGTGGCTTAAAATGCCATCTCGGCTCCTGTTTGATGGATTCTCCTGAAATTCGGTATCAGGGTATGATACATGAAATCGCATCGATTTTTTACGAGGAATCCGAATCTGAGCTTCGATTTTGGGGATCACGCGTTTTAAATCAAAATCTGTCAAAATTAAAAAAAAATTCAAAATTCGAAAATCCGAAATGGCTTAAAATGCTATCTCGGCCCCTGTTCGATGGATTTTTCTGAAATTCGGTGTTAAGTGGTATTTTTCGACGGGAAACTCGAATTTTTAGTCCATTTTTTAAAATTATCAAATTCAAGATGACGGACGTGGGCTAAAATGCCATCTCGGTTTCTGTTTGTTCGAGTCTTGTGAAACGCGGTATCTCACGGTATTTTTCAACGGAAAACTCGAATTTTTAGTCAATTTTTTAAAATTCTCAAGTCCAAAATTCTGTCCAACGACGTGTACAGATTCTGTCATACTACCCGTTTGAACTACGCTAATTTTTTAATTTTAATTTTTTAAAATTCTCAAGTCCAAAATGTTGGATGTGGCCTAAAATGAGCCCCGGTTCTGGCCTCCGTTTCTGTTCGTTAGAGCTTTGTGAACCGCGGGATCAGGGGTACTTTTCGACGGGAAACTCGAATTTTTAGTCGATTTTTGAAAATTCTCAAATCCAAGATGGCGGACGTGGCCTAAAATGCTATGTCGGCTCCTGTTCAATGGATTTTTTTGAAACTCGGTGTCTGAGGGTATTTTTCGACCGGAAACTCGAATTTTTACTATGTTTAAAAATTCTCAAATCCAAGATGGCGGACGTGGCCTAAAATGCTACGTCGGCTCCTGTTCGATGGATTTATGGCGCCCCCTTACTATATGCCTACTCTTGTATATTTCTGTACAGCCGCAAATTTAGGGTCAAGGGGCGCCTGACCGTCTATGGACCAGGTGGAGTTTTTGTCCTGAAAATTTATCTTTAGACGGCAATTCTCTTTATATTTTGTCTATGGTTTTTATGCCCCCCCTTTCTCGCGGACTCTCTTTTCACTTTTCTTGCCTCCTTTTTCCTTCCATTTCCCCC
>NW_017547192.1:2923330-2964176 GCF_001854935.1 Bemisia tabaci
GGAAAGTTGTGACCACCGAGCCGCCCAAAACCATTAGACCTCCGTGAGCAATGTATCGGCCCTTGGCCTCCGCCAAAAAAGATTCGAACCACGCCCTCACAAATAGGTGCGCTCACGAAATACCGATAAAATGATAAAATCGCTCATGAACACCTGTATTCAATACAAAGTCTAATTTTTTACGTCAAAACAAAGAGATGGGCATGTGCCTCCTATCTTCCGGTTTTAGCTTTTGACAAGCACAAAAAGAGATTTTAATTTTACCTGTGCATTAATATTTTATATAATTACAGAGTGCAGAGGCAATATCACAACGAACCAAAAATAATTTAAATGTGCGAGTAAATGCAATAGTATGGTATGGTTGGACACTCGATACATTTTACAACATTGCATCTCATGTGAAGGTATGTTCCAATTGAACCTTTGAAAATGAAAAAATTTGACCTTTGACAGATCATCGTAAACAGATATTTGAATCATTTTCACGGGCTGAATGATGACAATGTTCTGGCCAGAAATACAGAGTTAACAGTATAACCTAGTATAAGAATGCACAGCAAGATTAATCCACTCAGATCAGTCACAGTGTCTCTCTTAGAGACTCATCGTCCCGCTTTAACGTGACCCGTAAAATGCACTATAGGCTCATGAACCCCCCCCCCCCAAAAAAAAAAAAAAAAATAATGACTTGCATTAATATTTAATTCCGTCACTGAGCAAAAAAATCCCAAATCATGTTGACGGGAATAGGCCGATCTAGGTGGATTGGTCTTGGTGCATAGTGATCATTCCAAAAACTCCACGATGCATCCTTTTCCGACCGGTTCTGCAAAAGCTTTACCAGTTTTTACGTCAGTAATTGCCTCAAAACTAGAAACAATGGTGTCCTCTGGCGTATGAATGTTTACCGTACCGTTGTACCGTTTCTATTAAGTTGAGGATACTAAATGATCAGATAAAAATTTAGTGAAAAAATCATCCGTTGAAAAGTAGATTAGAAAGGGTGAAAATTCAGGACCAACACTTTTGTAAACACGAATCAATTACTTTTATGCTCATCAAATATAACAACTTAGTTTTAATGTGTCGTAGCTAAGTATATCTCACAGGAATGGATCTAAAATTTCACTTAATGTTCCACAGCAACCTGAGATTCAAGACGTAGAGACTCTTGAATTTGCACTGATCTGAGCTAGCGTATAGTTTGTATATGTGTCGTTAAAACCGATAGGATTTATAAAAAAAAAAAAAATTGGCGCATACTTGTGCTGTTTATTCTTATTGTTTTTATTCATTAGTCCTTTAATCATGCAGCGCACCAACAAGCAGGATAGGCATGACTCTTTCCATTGGAGGGGAAGATGAATTTCATCTTTCCAAAAAAGGATATGGAAAAATTTCGTTATCGGCGGTGCTGTGTGTGCTTTATTCTAACTACTGTGTGTTTCAACCATTTGAAATCATTAAAGTGATTCAGATTTCAAATTTCAAGTAACAAAGACTAAAGTGAAAATTCGTATCGATTTTCCCACTTTTTCTCTCCCTTTCCTTCCATCCTGCTGACTTTAATTGGATGCCCATGTCATGCTGTGAAGAAATCGTTTTTCTCCCTCTTCTTCTTTTCTTTTAATTAACAGATTTGGTTTTGCATTTATTTATTGAACAAGCACGGTTTTGCTGAAATTTTAATGGGAATCAAAGTGATACTTGTCAGTGACGCATTTTGCCAAAAACCACCAAAGAATTTAGGGGAGAGAGTTCATAAATAAATCTCAAGACGGGAAATAACTGAAAATCTCATCAGGTGGGGCCAGAGCGTTTGTTTTGTTTTAGGAGATTTATTAGAAAACAGGATCTTTCATTTTTATTTTATATTAGTATTAATTATTATTAATTATTATCAATCATAGGATTTATCATTTGTTGTTGCATTTTTTGTTGAGTGTGCATAAAATTTTCCAGTTAGGTGAAGCAATTCAATTTGAGGCTTAGCTAGGAAATCTAATTTTGAAGGGATATTTAGATATCTCTCTTCACTCAGCATCTGAAACTGGTGGCGAGTGTGTAACGCTTTATAATTTTTGTTATTAAATGGGTATTACAACATTTTTCCAAAAGATCAGAGTACCTTGATACTTCTATTTTAATGCAGGTCCGTAAATCGTGATCTTGGGATTATTGTCCGGCACATAACTCCTAACGTCCAGCTTTTTCTATCGTGGTCACGAAAATCACCTCATTATGGGAAAAAGCCTCCCGAAAATCGTGCGTGGGATTTTGTGTAGCATACTTACTACAATCCCCTCTCCTTCTAATTCTTAAATTTATCAAAAGGTGATTTTTTAATTTCATTTTTTGAGGTTTCTAAATCGTCGTCATTGTCGTTCATAGTGATCAACTTACCATTTTAGCCAGGGTAGTGCATAAGGCCACATTGTTCAAAATCGGCTTTTGGACATCATTCAAACACACGTCGACAGAAAAAAGTGTGTGATCAAAGAGCACAGTTTTGTGAAATTCCGGATCTTAATTGATTATTTGTTGAAAAATGTAATAATTATTGATAAATCTGTTACATTTTTACGTATTTTTCACATCAAAGAGTGCTTCAATGTTACTTTACTATTAAATTGGAATTTGAAAAAGAAACTATGACTACAATTGCAGCTTTAAAAATCAAAAAGAAATGTTCATCGATCAATTAGTTAATTAATTTACATCTCGAAGCACGAATATTTACTGGTAGCGTTACCAACTTCCATTCTTCCAGCGAAGTAAAATTTCAATGAGTTTTAATTGGACGGATTTGACAAGATTAGTCTGACTGCATTTTACGTTGCCCAATTTCTTCTAATGACAGAGAAAGAAACTTCTAAATGCCTTGAATATTCTTGAAAACTTCCCCTGGTTTATCTCCTGGAGAAAATCACAAAAAATTTCACGTCAGAGTCTTAGTTTCCTGTAAAAAAAGTCAGACACGAGCAGCAAGTAAGCAACGTCTAATGAGTTTAGGCCGATTCTGTTTCGCGCCGTACAATTCTTCTGTTTCCTGTACAAATTTTATGCACACGTGTGATATTATGTTTCATTGATTAAATGTTTATTGTTACACCGATACTTTATGTACCATTGTTTTCACATTCTTCCCTCACTATGTTTTGTATGTTTCTTCCTTCATAACTATAATATTTTTGTTTTATTTTTCGATTGAGAACAAATGAAGCTTTGAAGGATTGTTGAAGGGAAAAATACAGTTTTGAGTGCATGTACCTGCTTCGAAAGCGTTTCAAGACAAGAAAGTACCTATTTCTATTTTAGTAAAAAAAAAAAGAGCATCAAATAGGACAGTACATCCTGAATGAGCTAACCACTTTTCCTTAAATGAATATATACATATATATTTTTATTACTCGAGCTCTTTTTCCGGGAAGTAATTCTCGTCAAACGTTTATTATTCATTTACTACAATTTTTCCTCCTTCTCTGTGTTAGCTTAATCATTCGTGTAAATGTGTAACTTCTAAGAGCTGTTGAACATAAAATGTTACCTATTTACGTTAAATCTGGAGGGATTCAAAATAAAAAATATAAACAAATCAAAAATAACTTTCGTAGTTTTTCCTTAGATTTGAACTTCACTCCCCCTCTGCGATTCGTCCTTAAAATACATAAGTGGGTTACATAGGTACGCCTGTGCATATGAACCAACTCTCCAGCTGGAAGTTGAAATTTTCGAAATCAGGGGAGGCAACGACTAAAAAGACATCAACTGCAAATGGAATCTTTCCAAACCCATGTTTTTGAAAATTTTACATTTCAAAGAGGGTGAATGAGAATCACAAAATGAGAGCGTCTGAAATAAAAACCTTGTTGAAAAAAAAATATCCTTGAGCTATCTCGGTTTTCCAGATGCATAAAAACCGTAATTTAGTTACTCATTTCTGATTATCTTTTTCAATTTGTTACTCAAACCGTCTTATCTTTGCACAACAACGATGTATGAATGCAAAGAGAAGCACTTCTCGTTTATACAAACGAAAAGAGTTGAAGGCGCTCCGGCTTTTTCAATGGATAGGTTCGGATGCAACTATTCGTGTTTTCAGGATGTCCAAGTTGCATACACACAAAATTGCAGGCTCTCTGACTTTCTGAAGCACAACGTACGCCTGCGATTGTTACTTCTCTAAAGAATTTTCTATTTTGCTGTACAATCATGAGAGAAAAGAACTCTAAGAAACGTGGTCCGAACTGTATGTAACAAGATAATAAATAACTTAGTGCTTGGTTCACACTATTTTTCGGGGAAAACGAGGCCAAAAAGTTCAAAAATTGCATTCAGAGTCAAAATTATAGAGCTCTAATGAGTGCCAGTAAAAGATTAAGTTGGAAAGCTGAGCTGAGCACCTCCTCCCCCCCCCCTCTGTCTTGTACTGGTACTCAATAAATCTCAAAATTGTTGACTCTATATAGAAATTTTTTAACTTTTTGGCCTCGTTTTCTCCGAAAAATAGTATGGAATGCCCAGCACTATTTTACCACATTGTTTTTCACAATCATGTTCACCATGAACTTGGACGAGTGAAGTAGCATCGTGGCAGCTTTGCAAAATTGTGCAAATCACGGACATGTTTTCGGTAGAAAACTTGCACCATTGGAAAAGTTGCCATGATTCAACGAGGTTCATTCGATTTCCAAAGAGCGCCTACAATTTTTTTCTGTATGCAACACGGACTGTCCGAGAACACGAATAGATGCATTCAAACCCAACCATTGAAAAACCCGGAACGTTTTCGATTATTTCCACTCTTGATAACAAAATGTGTCACTCGTTACAGCCATGGATCATTATGGGCAAAAAAGAGCGGAATCTCGCTCTTTGAAGGGTGACGAGATTTCTTGGATTTAAAAATTCCTTGACTTTTCAAATATTTTGAACAAGAAAATCGCCGACTTTTCCCTAGCTTTTAATGTTTCTTTGGTTGTTCAACTTGTCAACAACGTATAACAGCCACGCCGAAGCGCTTAGACTGAGGTTGCCATACTTTCATCCCGCTGAGACTATTAAAGGAACATTTCGTGTGCGATTTGACACATGTAGACTTTTGTTTTTTCATTAGCGGGAGGTTTGGATGTACGTATCGAAAAACGTTAAATATCTTAGTTAAGAATTAATGCCAGTAATTTTCGTTGCGTGAAGCCAAGGGTTTTACGAAAAATTATGATGTGAAAATACGCATGAGAATGCTTAAATTCGAACCTTATCTAGTGGTCCAAGTGAAATGTTTATCTATAGTCGAGCGCAACCCAGGATCTTGAAAGCGTGAAATAATGCAATGTTATGACTGGAGCAAAGATGTTTGCAGAAAAACTTTCTAAGTTTTCCCGACTTATCAGGGTTGGTCAAAATTCCTTATGACTAGAGATTATTCTCTTTCCAGGGTGTCTACTAAACCTGGCTGGCAAATATTAAATACTTTTACAGTACTTATTTATCAGGGACATTTCAAAAAATCATTACCTCACAAGCAGAAAAAATTCAGTATTTTTTTGGTACCATTAAGTTGCTTGTTGATTTGAGTCCCTAGTAAGTCAATTAAATTTCTTACCGCTTGTTTATTTTTAATTCTCCTATAAAAAGTATCAATGTTCTACATGCAATCCTAGGAGCACACTTAAATTCTACGATCAAAAGTGCATTAGCGGCAAAAGAAAGCCGACAAGGCCAGCCTGAAGGCTATTCCAATATGAATATTCCATCGCACGGCTAAGGCGCAGTGCTACAACTATTCGTACTCTCAGGGATGCGTGAGGTATCACGCCACAATTGAAGGCGTTTTCGAAACTGCCAACTTCCCGAATCGATCGGGATTCTAGTTTAGCATAAGTAGGGTGTATACTAAAACTGGCTGGCAAATATTAAGTATTTTCACATTGCTTATTTACGTAGCAGGGACCTCTCCAGAAAATCAGTACCTCACAAGCCGATAAAATTCACTATATTTTGGTAACTTTAAGTTGTTTTTTGATTTGAGTTCCTTTTATTCAATTAAATTTCTTACCGCTTGTTTCTTTTTAATTCTTCTACAAAAATTATCAATGTACTGCATGCAATCCTAGCTTGAGTAAACTTAAATTCTGCGATCAAAAGTGCATTAGCGGCAAAGGAAAGCCGACAAGGCCAGCCTGAAGGCTATTCCAATATGAATATTCCATCGCACGGCTAAGGCGCAGTGCTACAACTATTCGTACTCTCCGGGATGCGTGAGGTATCACGACACAATTGAAGGCGTTTTCGAAACTGCCGACTTCCCGAATCGATCGGGATTCTAGTGTCGCATAAGTAGGGTGTATACTAAAACTGGCTGGCAAATATTAAGTATTTTCACATTACTTATTTACGTAGCAGGGACCTTTCCAGAAAATCAGTACCTCACAAGCGGATAAAATTCACTATATTTTGGTAACTTTAAATTGTTTTTTGATTTGAGTTCCTTTTATTCAATTAAATTTCTTACCGCTTATTTATTTTTAATTCTTCTATAAAAATTATCAATGTACTGCATGCAATCCTAGCTTGAGTAAACTTAAATTCTGCGATCAAAAGTGCATTAGCGGCAAAGGAAAGCCGACAAGGCCAGCCTGAAGGCTATTCCAATATGAATATTCCATCGCACGGCTAAGGCGCAGTGCTACAACTATTCGTACTCTCAGGGATGCGTGAGGTATCACGACACAATTGAAGGCGTTTTCGAAACTGCCGACTTCCCGAATCGATCGGGATTCTAGTGTCGCATAAGTAGGGTGTATACTAAAACTGACTGGCAAATATTAAGTATTTTCACATTGCTTATTTACGTAGCAGGGACCTCTCCAGAAAATCAGTACCTCACAAGCGGATAAAATTCACTATATTTTGGTAACTTTAAGTTGTTTTTTGATTTGAGTTCCTTTTATTCGATTAAATTTCTTACCGCTTGTTTCTTTTTAATTCTTCTATAAAAATTATCAATGTACTACATGCAATTCTAGCTTGAGTAAACTTAAATTCTACGATCAAAAGTGCATTAGCGGCAAAGGAAAGCCGACAAGGCCAGCCTGAAGGCTATTCCAATATGAATATTCAATCGCACGGCTAAGGCGCAGTGCTACAACTATTCGTACTCTCCGGGATGCGTGAGGTATCACGACACAATTGAAGGCGTTTTCGAAACTGCCAACTTCCCGTAGCGATCGGGATTCTCGTGTCGCATAAAGTAGGGTGTCTACTTTACTAAAACTGGCTGACAAATATTAGGTACTTTTACAGTACCTTTTTCAGTGCCTTTCCAAAAAATTCAATAAGTACCTCATGGTCAGAAAAATTCAGTGCAATTTTGGTACGTCTAAGGTACGAAATTCGAACATCCTCGGATTTCACGATTCACGATTCATGAGCAAATTGCCAGAAAAAACGACGTAGCAAGGTTTGAAGCTTACTGGTGGCCCAAGGATCAACTGACTATATAATCTTGATCCAGTGGGAAAATACTGCGCTAAGAATCATTGTGTAACGGATTGTATCTATTTCAGGCTGTTTAAAAACACCCGTGGTATGAAGCAAAAAATTTCGGACCATTATAGGGAATTTCCGTACTTATTTTTCGATACTTCCAGACTGCCCCTAAAAAATCAGTACTACATATATCCCGATTTTCCGGACCAGTAGACACCTTGAACTTTCAAAAGGATCGAATTCCCTTTTTTCGTGATCTTTTTCCTCACAGGGAGGAGAAAATTTAGGATAAGGGTACCGGTGCCGGCATGCTTTGCGATAATATATAGATTGATCTGCCATTTAACACTTCGGAATAAGCTCGATAAAAAGGGTGTTTGCAAGGAGCACCTTAAAAATTAATTCAATAATCGATCATTCACGTCTCGCCACTATGAAAGGTACTGGTTACCTTAGGCACTTCAAGGCAAATTATTCTTCACAAGGCCATTCATAAAATACCTACATAAAGCTAAATTGTGGACTTTCTGACCCTCTCACTGAAAAAAAGTATGGTGGTATCTCTTTAGGTCTACTTGATTTTTGAAACAGTGGTACTATTTGGTGAAAGTAAGCTGGGATTAAAGCAGTATTTACCAGAACTCAGGTGATATTTGCCATAATATGGTAAATGCCAACATAAAGTCTGATGTTTATTACCAAACTCGGATTACTGTGTCAGAGTAAGGTAAAATCTACCATATTTTTTTTCAGTGCTCCTTTCTTTGTGTAACGAATTTGTGACTTAACTTTCTCCTGTGTCAGTTTCAGAGAGGAGGGCGCACAGATCATAAATATGTAACTTATGACTGCTCATTGGTGCCTACGGCGAGTTATTCTAAGATATTTTATTAAGAATTTGTTAGGGTAATTTCACTTAAAGTCTTGCAGATAAAAATGAACGTCTAAAAAGGCCACTGACGTTTCAATCAATAGTTATGAGCAAAACAAACAACTAGGATTTTTTAAAAAAAAAAATTTAACAGTCCTCAGACATTTTTGCATGTGCCACTTCAATCAATTTCTTCAAGTCCATGTTTCCATTCTTAAAAAAGATGCAATATAAAGAATAATACCAAAATACTCGCTTTTTTGAGTTTTATTAGTAAAAAAAGACTATTTGCTATTTTTACAAACAGTTTCAACAAAAGTACAATGAATTTACGACACACTTCTTCTAGAAATTGAAGACAAGATTTCCTTTTCAAAAGAGTAAATTAGAGTAGAACGAGATCTGAGATAAAACTGATAACCCTGTAAGGTACATACATGGAATCTGCTCAAGACTTACTTTCAGGGTTATTATAATCGATAGTTTCACTTCATTAATTTCCATAAAATCCGTAGAAAGCCAGTGTAAGGTGATTTTACGAGTGCAAATTCATCAAAAAATTTGATGTGAAATATTTTAATACAATCAAACATTTTATGATTTGAAAAAATAAGAGTTCATCAATCAGATTAAGTTCTTGCTGACATTACATGGTGAACAAGAGTTAACAAAAAAGCTATCAGATAAATCACATTTGACTTAATGCTATATCTTACAGATAAATCATGATAAAATATACAATCTATGTACACAAACACACACTTAAAACACGATGTAGCCTATCAATCGGTTGAAAACAATATTAAAGATTGAATCTTTTATTAAGCTAGATTAGAAAATTAGAGTTACTTCATCAGCCTGCTTTTGTTTAAGAGTCTTTTTTATTATATTGATGAGCATTAAAAACAATAAGAAATAATTCTTGTTTTCAGCAAACAAAGATGTAAATGTGAAAGTGCATTTTAAAATGGAAAATTGCTGGTGAAAGGACATTGATCGGTACTCATGACTCATATCGGAAGCAAACTATTCTGGCAATTTTCAAGCTGCGAATACGTATTAAAACTAATCTTGCCTCAAATGATTAGAAGTGCCTGGTGGAAAAGTTCTGACAAATCTACGAAAATAGACAATTTCACTCAGCAGAGGCATATGAGGGTGCAAGAGGAATAACAAAATACAAAAATATTCTTAGGAATAGATTTTGAAATCTTGGGGAGCATCATGCAAGGATTGACCGATAAATTCCATACCAATATTTTGGCATGTACATTAAAGCAGTTGAATTAGAGTACAAACAAAAGTAAACGAGATCGATAAGTAAAAGGAATTGCACAGTTTTAAAGTAGTGAAAAACATTCTTTCATACAACATTCACTACTTGATTTTAGTCACTTTACTTCGGTGGACAAGATAAAAGTCAAATCCTTACAAGTACTTGAACACACTGCTGAATTGAAGTATCATAAAGACAAAGTTAAGAGGTAAAGTGCATAATAATACCACTGGCTCATTCTACAAACACACGGGATCTTTATACATAAAGATTAAAAAATGACGGTGTGGCGAAATCAGAAAGAAAAAAAAAAAACCATAAAAAAATAATGTTTTGGCTAAATGCATTGTAGTTACTTGAATGCAGTCTTACAGTTCTTCGTGTTCATGATCGTCTGTTGAATCTGCTTCATCTTGATCTTCGGAGCCATCTTCTGATTTGCTACCATCCTCATTTTTGGTTTCCTCATCATCTTCGTCCTCAAGAACCTATAGCAAAAACCGCAATAATTAGAACAGGTACAGAGTAACAGTGCCAATAATTTTCTCATCAATTTGAAAAATTTTAGACAAAGTGACAGTTTTAGATAATTCCACTTCTTACCTTTAAAATTGTCTTTAATAATTTTCGTTCAAACTTCTCATTAAACGGTTCACACTTCATAATTTTATCCATTTGAGGAAAAAAAGGTGTTGATTGTAAAATTATTGTTTTTTTTTTTATTGGAATAAATTTCAATAGTAACAACGACTTAAAAGATGAAGAGACGGTAAGAAAAAGGAAAACAGTTTCTTGGACTTTTCCTCCTTTTCTCCTTTCTTACATTTTCCGACTCAAGAGACACTTGACAGGTAAGTAACTTCACTCACTGTTGCTTATTACAACAGAATTATTATTTGAAATGAGAACTTTTTTCGAGAATATTTTCCAGCGACTGCAGGAAATTAAATCAAATGAATTTTCAACAACTTTCCGCAAAAAAACACTTGTGTCGTTTCAGATCATAAAATTCATTTCTGAAAACACGAGCTCCCACAGTGATTACTGACCTGAGACTCAGCTGAGCTCAAGTGTCTATGGGCCTATTATAAAATCAAGCATGTTAATTCAGTGATAACATTCAAAGTAATAGGGAAAAAATATTGAGCATTGAAACTCACTTTTTCATCAGGTGAGATTCCGAGAGACTGCCTCATGAGAAGCTCCACACTTTGAGCAAATTCTGCGGAGTCTTGAAGCATGAATCCAGATCTGAGAGTGGCTGTATTAAACAGAAAAAATATATTTTTTGTTAGTGGAAGAAAAACAGGTCTTGAGACAGAAAGAGTACTAGATACATAATAACGCAAATCAAAACAAATGGAAAAAAATTACATACTTAAACCTGATAAGAGAAAACTAGTTTTGTGTATGGAAATTTCTGTCAATACAAAAAGAAGAATCAGTTGTTTATTGAAAACACTTGGAATATTTCTTAGTAATAATTTTTGTCACTACAGTGCTACTTTTGCACTCAATGCTAGCCGGTGAAATAAATTAATAAGCTTCTTGGAGTTTGGCACGGGACTTACTTTGTGAGAATTAAAGAGTCAATATCTAAAAAATGGCCGTGATTGAAAAATCATTGATTATATTCTCAATTTTTTCCCTTTTCTTTTTTCTTTCATTGATGCTGCTAATACCTGAAGAAAACGTGCGCCAAAGAAAAAGAAAAACTGTGGGTCATTCATTTGTTCTAAATGTCTGATAGATTTAAGTTCAGGACTACTTCGCTAGAAATGCCCTCCTAATTTAAATGTAAACCTCCTTCCAGTTTCATCTATGAACACTCGGTGGATAATTCTGGAATGAAAAAATTTAAAGCTTCTCCCCCATCAAAGGGATGGGATTCTTACCAGCCCATTCCTCTAATCTAAATGTAAACCTCCTTCCAGTTTAATCTATAAACACTCAGTGGATAATTCTGGAATGAAAAAATTTAAAGCTTCTCTCCCATCAAAGGGATGGGATTCTTACCAGCCCATTCCTAGCATATGCAGGTAGTAGTTGATGGGACTTGGTTTTCTCAGTCCCCGCTTTCAAGGCAAAAAAAAAAAAAAAAAAAAAATTCAAGCTTATGATACTTGGTAAGTAGTCTAGAACTAAAATTACTACTTACCGGTTCTGAACATCATTAAGGCAATGTCTTTGGCTTTCTCATCTTCTGGGTCATCTTTGACACGCTTCAATAGCTCTCTAACAAGAGGATGCTTGTGATTGACCTCTAGAGTCTTCCTCTGCTTCATGTAGTGCTCCCTCTGAGGGTCGTCTGACTTCTGGTGAGCGTTGGAAAGTGCCAATCGCTCCATGTTACCAGTCCAACCAAACATGCCAGCGACAAGAGCGCAGGGAGTGTCAACAAGACGTTCCGATAATACTGCTTTTGAAATCTGAGCAGAAAAAAGAGTAGAACGTGAAAAACGGCAGTCGTAGTCAGGAAAATGAAAAAACTGCCACTTGATGAAATAAAAGATGAATGTGTATGTTAAGGTGGATCTACAGCGAAGTATTCAGGGTACGATTGATATATTTAAATTTTTGAAATGTTGAAAATAGAATTTTCCAAAATCTTAAAAAAGTTTGGAGGACTATTTTCATTTTGAAACCGATTTCTATGTATCTAAATGGATGGTTAATTGAACTGATTTCATTTTGATAAAGACTCCAATGTATCTATATCAATAATTTATTGGTAAAAATATTTTTGACTTTATTTTGAGATTTCGGAAAATTATTTTCATAACAAACATTCCTGGATGATTGATCTGAGGATTAAAATTTCAATTATCCCAAGATAATCCACCTAACACTTCAAACTTGAAATGTATCGATCGTACACAGAATGCATTACGTAAAATCTAAAAAGCTACCTCAGTTTAGGAGTCTCAAGGTAAATTCACCTAAATAGACCTGAGTTGAAAGTATGTGAATAAATTATTGCAACATCAAAATACCTTCAAGCATAGGGTCATAGGAGAGTCATGAGAAAATTTTGAACACAGAAAAAGTTGTTCAGGCAGTTTGAGGGGTTTTTGTCCTTATCATACCGTGCTAGGGAAAAACGCTGTATGAGCATTCCAGAGTTGCCAAACTTCCTCCAATAAAATGTTCATTTTTGACTCACCTTTCCTTTCAATGCGTTCTCTGACAGCCATTTGGTCAAAGGTTCAAACTGCTCGGAGACTTCTTTCAGCTTTTCAGGGTTGTCAAGCGTTAATCCTTCCTTTGCAACATTCTGGAATTTCTTGCCTTCAAATTCAGGAAGGGAAGAGACAGCATATTCATCAATGGCTTCAATCAGGTACAACACTTCATACCCCTTGGAAATCAACCTTTCAACGAAAGGTGATTTTTCAACCTGAGAACGAAAAAAATAAAAATAAAATAAGCGAAAATTTCCAGAATTTCAATGAGGGAATTGATAAGAGAGATAGGAAAAAAACGAATTTAGCAAAATGACTTCAGAGAGTTTCACTTTTTTCGCTCCCTTAGTTTATTTATCTCTGCTCTTGTTAATATGTATTGAAGTTATTGCATTCTGATAAACCTAAGTCTGTTCTTCACATGGATATTTTAATGGATTTGATTGTACAGCAGAAATTGGATAGGATAACATCACTCACAACAAAATATTGGACATAATGGCATGATTTGGTCCGTCTTGCAGCTGATATCAGCTATGAAAACCAAAAAAAGCTAGTCCCTACAGGATCATTAGACGATAGGTATCCCTGGTTTTTTTTTTCATAAAATTCCAAACATAATTGTTATATCTCTATGGGAAATGAGTCAAACTGATACTAGAGAAATATTCCAAAAATTTTGAGATAAAAAAAGAGGAAAATTTTTTTTAAAAAGTCAAATGGAGGATCTCTACCATGACAGAGTGGTACCATGGAGAGTAAGCGTTGCAGAGCGCTCTAAAGCGCCGTAAAAGCGGCTCATACATACATACAAATGAAACCAGAGAAAACCATACTTAAAGAGCCATAATGTTCAAAGACGGTGATTGGATATTTTAATCTATCAGGTTCAGGGTTGCCACAGAATATAGAAAACGAAATTCTCTGGCATTTCCCTAATTTCTCTGTCACATTTTGGTAAAATTCCCTGACGATGGATGGGAGCGAAAACACACCAACTCTGTAACTCAAAAATTAGGTGAACAGCTAGCGACTTATGCCGTAGAGCGGTCCCTGTCAAAATTCAAACTCTGATTTTGCAACCTTGCTTGACAAAACTAGTTCTGAAAAAATTGGTTCCTGAGTAAAAGGTCCTTTCTTTGACCCTACAGGCAATCTGTAGAGGCCAAAGAAAGCTCTGTTAATGGTATTGTACATATGATTGCACTTTGAAGGCTTTCTATCTCTTCATTGATAGATTTCGAGATTCAAAAAAATTTTAATGGATAAAGTACCTCATCTCGAGAGGTTCCAGCGATGAAGTAGATGTGATCTTGCTTTGGCTTCATCCTTGTGACATAATCTGCAAGGGATGTGAGCCCAGACTGGTTGGAGGAGTAGAAACGCAGCAACTTGGCAAGCCTCACTCTGTTGGCTGGGTCTTCAACAATTCCTAATTTTACACTGCAAAAATACGAAAACATTTATTAAAATCTCGGAATAACAAATTTAAAGGAGAGACAACTGTACACTAATGGGCACCTGCTATAAAAATGAAAAATATTTGCCACACCTCTGTGTTACAATAAAAGACTAATCAGCTGGGAAAGAAGAATCACATAAGTTATATGAGATTTGATACATTTTGAATACATTTTCTAGATTCAAAAATATCCAACGCTTTTGGCACAGGGAAAGCGCTGAAAAAATATCTAATTTTTGGATGGATAAAGGTGCACTTTTAACGATTTAGTGCCCTCTCAGAAAGATTTCAGAGAGACCTGACAAGCTAAAGAGAAAAAGCTAAAATGATGGGCAAACGTACTTTGTTGAGTACTCCTGGTAGAATTTCTTGTAAGTTTCAGGATCCAATTTCTTGATCATATCCAAGGCTTTCCTGACCAGCTTCTTTCGGATGACCTTCAAGAGCTTGTGTTGCTGAAGAGTCTCTCTCGAAACATTCAAGGGTAGATCATCTGAATCAACAACTCCTCGCAAAAAGTTCAGGTAGCGTGGCAAGAGGTCCGTAAACTCATCAGTGATGAATACTCGTCGCACATACAACTGTAAAAGACGAAGACAAATTTGAGGCATTCAGTGTTGTCACTATTGTTATTGACATATCAATGGCTGCGGAAGAATACCACCCAGAATCAGTGTAAACTGATGATTTTTCAACTGGAAAATTCTGGCAAAGAAGACACTTTGCCATTTTCTGACGAAGAAGACACTTTGCCATTTTCTGGCAAAGAAGACTCTTTGCCATTTTCTGGCGAAGAAGACACTTTGCCATTTTCTGGCGAAGAAGACACTTTGCCATTTTCTGGCGAAGAAGACACTTTGCCATTTTTGTAATTTTTAGGTTAGATTCGCAAATTTTTACACATTACAGCGCTCTAATGCACAACGGGGGGAGGGGCATCAGCTTGCAGATTTTATACTGTGGAATGGAACAAAGTCCCTCGTTTTGGCAACTCGTTTTCGGCAAAATTGTCAGTTAGACGGTATATCTTCCCGCACACCAATATTCTTGAATCTCCATAGGTAGAAAACTATGCTTTGAGAGTGCCTTGTTGAAATATTTACAGCTGAGATGTTTCCTTTCTACAAAAACACCAAAAAACAACGAGCTTTGACTTCCCTTATTCTGACAGATCACAATGCAAACTGCAACTCTCTCTTTCCCTCACTGCTCCCCTTGCTTTCCTCTCTTCTGAAGTGCTCAGTTTCCTGAAAATTGTGTTTACAAAAAGCATTGATGTCTAGGAATCTTACCTTGATATTGTCTGAGACAGTGCCGTACTTGTTAAAACTGTCAGCTGGCTGCGCATTGGGAACAAACAGCAAGGACTTGAATGTAACTTCTCCTTCCGCGACGAAATGAGTTTTTGCCAGAGGGTCGTTCTTGTCCTTGGTCATGGACTTGTAAAATTCATTGTACTCAGCATCTTCAATTTCATTTGGCCTGGAAATAAAAGAACAAGTTTAAATGATAGGACAAACTGCTTGACGATATATTATTTGGTCGTCTGAATTTACATTATTGAAAAGTGGAAGTCTAAGACTAAATACATAATTCTTGATCGATGAAAAGCAATAGCTAAGGCTCTTGCAAGTCCTTCATAGGCAATAAAAGTTTATGAAATAAATGCTTATCCATATTTCTTATTAATAGAGTGAAATCATACAATTGTAAAGAAAAATTAGAGAAGAACCCCTCATTCAGGGTGTTGATAGACTTCAGGGGAGAGGATCCTCTGACCTTTTCAAGCTAGGTATCTACAGTAATACCTCAAATTATCGAATCACGATTTTAAGGATCGATCCTCCGATCCCTTTGGACCCACTAGTGCCATTTAACAAATTTGGTCTTCGGTCCTGTGAAGTCCGATAAACCTCGGTCTTACTATAGATTAATAACGAAAACTCTTTGCCTTTTCGAAACAGCATAATGTTAATTCAAAAATAGAATTGCTCTTCAACCTTTTCTCACTTCATTACTGATACAATTTTAAAAAATCTTTTCTAAACAATTGTAGAAACTTAAGGTGGATAAAAACAAAGCAGTCTTCTCGGGCTGCAGCCATTTCAATAAAAATTATTCAAGTTTCCTTTTCTGAAAATTTCAAGAATTTCAGACTTTCTATCCATTAGATATCTTGTTCTTTGACTGACTCTTTCTCCACATTTAACATCTGCTCACTTGCTTTTCATCTAACAGATATGAGCTCTTAAATTTCAGCCTTCCGTTTTATCTCAGATAGTTTAGCAAAATGAGCCAAAATAGAAAGAAAAATCTTACTTTCTTGTCCAAATTGGTTTGTGGTCGTTCAGGAGCTCCCAGTCCCATACGGTCTTTTCAACCTTTTTGGTTTTTGGTTCTTCATCTTTGGATTCTTCGACTTCCACATCTTCCTCTGCTTTCTCAGTTGGAGTTTCATCCTTGGAGTCCTCTGATTTTTCTTCATCTACAGGTACCTCTTCAGTTACAGTCTGAAAGAGGAATACCCTTAATCAATACCATACATACTAAAGCGTTGCTCCTATAGTGCACTTTGATGCTCTGCGATACCAAAGCTCCACTTATGCCTATCTCAAAAAGTGACTAACTCTACTTAAGATACTCTAAATATTCAGGAAAAACTGCAAGTCAATTCCATGGATTCTAATGTAAATCAAATTTTTTAGAACCTCACAAATCATGACTGGCAAATGATAGGTACCTAAAATGTTATACACGCACACTATCTTTGAAATACTTTTTTCAAAAATAACAACTAGGTACCTCTATTATCTGGGGTGCTAATTTAAAACTTTGACTAATATTAAACTTCTTCAAAAGGAGCAACATCACTTCAGCTAAAGTTTTTCACTGCACAGCATTTAAACAACAAAAGAGAACCGAGAGAAATTTTCCCACAAATTAATTACATAAATTATGGGTTTTATTAGAAAAACATTTTCTCTTGCTGGTTGAACTTTTCTCAGCAAAAATGATCCAACATTCAAAATATTGACTTTCAATTTATTATTTGCCATCAACAGTTCAAACTTCAAACCTATTTTAAACCGTTCAGAGTCCATGTCACTTACTTCCTCTTGGCTGTGCATTGCTCCTTTGAAGATTTCAAGATTATATGTAGTGAATTAGTGACTTTTACTCTCTTTTTCTCCCTGAATGAAACATCACGAGAATAAATGAAGGATCTTAAGTTGCTTACAATTCAACTGGAAATGCAAAAATACCTCACTCTATTATAGAATACTTAAAATGTATTGAGAACTCACCTTGCTAGACCAAATATAGATTGGGAAGTTGATGAATTGAGAATATTTCCTGATAAGGTTCTTTAGGGTGTCAATTTCAACAAAATCAGCAGCCTCATCTTTCAGTTGCAAACTGCAAGCAAAATTGAAGAATAAAATCAAAATTAGAATTTCGTAACTCAAGTAATGGAAATTGAATTTATCAATGTGAAAAGATAGAAAATGTGTGACAGAAGCAGAAGAAACGTAACAGGGCTTCTGAGGGGTGGATAAGACTTGTTGCAATGGGTCAGTTACAGGGAATTTTTGGGAGGTTGTGGTGTAGTTTTTCTGACGTAAAATTTCTTGAAAAATCCAGAGAGTTCAACAAAGCATTTCTAAGGCACAAAAGAGCTGATCAAAATCCGACCAAGGAAAAGTCGACGTTTACGTTGATATGGTGAGGCAATACCTAAATATGAGTTCAGCCAATAAGCTGACGCCATTTCCCCCGCTTGGCCATCCTATTTTTGGCGATTTCAAAACGAAGTTGTTTTGTAATTTAGGGTGAAAAAAAATAATGAAACATTCCTTGGAGCTTGGTTTACTCTGTACTTTAAAAAAAAATGAATTTTAAAAAGTGAGTGCCACTGACCCATTGTTTCACCAATAGAATAATCCAGCCAAACTGCTGTTGAGAACCTCAAGAACAACAGAGATTAATGATGGTAGTTCCAAGTTTCACGACCCAGAGACTTTGTTGGGACATATTATTACATCGTATGGAAATAAAAGATTATCAGAAAAAACCAACTTAAAATGAATAATACCTGATGGTTGTTCCTCGCTTGAGAGTGGTACCTCGAGGATCTTCAGCAATCGTGAAACTGGATGCGTCTGATTCCCAAATATACTGCTGATCTTCATTGTGTTTCGTGGTCACGAAAACTTTATCGGCGACTGAAAATTAAAAAGGACTGATTTATACTATAAGTTTATTCAATTTAAGTTTACAAAGGGTATTTACTTTGCAAAGTCTACGGAAATATTTAGATAAATGCTTCAGATTTGACATTGATGAACACATGCTTGCCTTGTTAGCTCATCAAAAGAGGGGAAATTTACTTTCGCAGAGACTATATTGGCAAGCATTCCTTTCTGCAATCAAGTGACTTGTAATTCAAGGAAGCATCCATCATTTGGTAACCCGTTTCTCTCTACTGTTTGACCCCTATGTGCTATGATTATCATTATAATTCCTGAAGTTTTACGACAAAGATTTTTCTCAAATTTTATCACACAAATGAACTTCGGTCTACCCACAATCTAGGTACTACTTTTGATCTACACGCAAGAATTTCAAAATCTGAATCATCCAATATATTTCTAACAGAGAAGTGTTTTTCATCACACTGAAATTATTTTTATAGTTGCGATTAAAAATTAGGAAACGCCATAGGCCTTGAAAAAAACTTGGAAACTCTCCTATTCTACTTAAAACACTTCATTCCTTATAAAAGAACTTTCTGTCTCTTAGCAATTGATGCATATGTAATAAATTTTTTTTTTTTTTCAATTTTAAATCAGTGCACACGTGTGTTTTGCGTTTTTTTTTTTGCACTCAATGTTCAGTCAGCCAGTGCTTTTGCCTTTTTGCATAGTTTGAGCATGCGATCGACATTCAGTCAGTGGGTACTTTTCCCTGAAAATGAGAAGTTAGGAGAGTAAATTTTAGGATCCACATTGAGTTAGGGGGGAAACTTTTTTGAACCCCCGATCTCCCAATGAAGTAAATGAACAACAGTGAATCTTTACCCAAAAATGCGGAGTAGAATCCAACACCAAACTGTCCAATCATGTCATTCAAATCTTGTTTCACTTCCGATTTTTCATTCATCTGACTCAAGAACTCAGCAGTTCCAGATTTTGCGATCGTTCCTAGATTCTTCACCAAATCTCCTTTGGTCATTCCAATACCAGTATCTGTTATGTGGAGGACTTTGTTATCCTTGTCAGCCTGTGAAATTCAGAAACAAAATGAAAGACTGATTAGAAAAGGAGTTCAAACATAAAAGGATCCATACCATATAAATCGGTTTGTGACGTTGTAGGCTTTCTGTCATGTTTTATCTTTTAAATGGTAAACTATTCAAAGTCAATAAATCCTTGAAAACTTCTGTGATTTTCTTCTCTCTGCAAAGTAAACTCTGTAAAAACTTCAAGGCATGATACTGATTTGTTCTCCTTGAAAAAAAATAAAATGAAAACAGAGACTTAAACTCTGCAAAAAATATATGTGGTTTGGTAGTTTCATCATCAATATGGTGTTGAGGCCCATTCAGTTGGTTACAGCACAACAGCTGGAAAAAAACTAAACCTCTTTAAACTCAACCGCCTCATTCATTTATATTAAAACCAATTGATAGAAATGATTTTCAATAATGACCAGCCTTCTTGGTCCAATTAATAGTCAAAGAAAAATAGTTGGATAAGAAAATTGCTACTTTAACAATTCAAAGTTGTAGAATTTGAATATAACATGTTTCATTCTTCTTCAGAATAGAATTTTTGATTGTTTGTCACAAAAGAAGCTGCTGCTGAAACTCTGAAAGCTGATCTGGCAACATGCTAGCGCTCTGAGATTGATGCATTTGGTTGATTGTTTTCATCCATAATCGCAACATTGCACCGTTAACATTATAGATAAATGAGACAAAACTACAACTTCGGGTTTTTTATCGATAAACTAGTTTTCATTAAATTATTGAAGTTCTTGTCAAAGTGAAGATAATAGGGCTATAGCTGAGTCTTTCGAGCCAATAAAAAAGGAAAATATATTATCATGCTGATGAAGGGAGGTACCTTTATCCGGATCGCAAGCTCTGAGTTTGTGTCTAAAACACCTGGATCTGTGAGAGACAGAAGTCGAATTTTATCTAGCGCATCGGATGCATTAGATATCAACTCCCTCAAGAAGATCTGTAACAAATAAAATTAAAATTACTTGACTGGATAATTGACTGCTTTTCCCCCCTCTCTTTTCGGAGGAGTAAATGTCGAGAAATCAACACTCTTTGATATGTCTCTGCCAGAAAATGTGAAGACTTTTTAGGTGTAGTGTTAATGGAAATATGTTTCCTCCCTTTAAAGTGCCAGTGTACCTTGGCATCCATGTTTTTTCTTTCAGCTAGCAAAACATTCTTCCAAGTTTCCTTTCACTGACCCTTTCTTGCTTTGCTACCCAAAATTGAGTACAGCCGTTGGGGGAAATGAGAAGACAATGGTTGATGTACCAAGTTTACAGGGTGGTTTTGACTTTCAGGAAAATTCTGTATTTCTTATAATAAATTGAATTTTTTGCAATACTCTCGGAAAAACAGCAAAATTAAGTTAAGCACTTGAAATTGTAAGATGTCCCTGCACACATCTATGCTCAGATAATTGAAAGAACTTACAGATTCATTAACAGTTTGAGAAAGTTTGTAGGTATTTAATTTTCAAAAGGTACCTACTTAAAAGAAAATACAAAAAAAAAAAAAAAAAAAAAAAAAAAAAAAAAAATCCAGAGAAAAAAAGTGTAAGGAATGCTACATACTTCTTTGTTCCTGTACAAAGAGTTGATGATCAATTTCATCATTCGATTGACTTCAGCTTGGAAAGTTTGCTTTTCTGCTTTCTCCTTCAACTCTCGCAGTTGCGCAACATTCAAGCCATCAATCAGAATTCTTTCTTCTTCCCTTTGAACGACTTCAGCATCTGTGAAGAAGAAAACATTAAGAATCAAAATTGTGAATGAAAATGTATGAAACCCTCATAAGTGGGTATTCCTTCTTTGCAAGGGTTGCCAGAGAATTTAGAAAATGAATTTCCCCGATTCCCCTAAAACATTTTGGTGAAATTCCCTGACAATTATAGGTACACCAGAGGGTTAAAAAAACATAATTTGAAATAGGTGTCAGACAAAATTTGTTGATCAGAACTTTGAACCTATACTAGAAAGCAATATAAAGATGACTTAAGTAACAATTTTTCCCTGACATCTCCAGGTTTTCCCTGACTTCTTGATATTCCCTGACTGTAGCAACCGTGCAAAATAAAATTTGTGCTTGAATTTATTCTGTGCTACAGGTTTACTTTCCAACATAGATCACGAGAGAATAATTATTGAGGAGTTATCGTCCACAAGTTTTTAAAATTTGAAAGTATTGAGGAGGTAAATACATAGGAGGAAACGTAAAGTTCGTCTGCTCTGGATCACATTTGTTTCAGTGTCTTTCCTCTTGAAAAAAAATTGATTTGAATAATGCAAAGTCAAAACTGACTGCTTTTGTCAATGGATGTAAGATCATCAAAAAAAAAGAATGTATAACTGAGGAGCTTGAGTTCTCGAAAATAGAGAGAAAATATTTACCAGTTCTTGATCCTTCCCTGCTTGCACCTAGATCAATATCGATTGTTTTCTCCTCAATGATTTCATCTTCTGCTCGGGCTCCTGTGTGGTAAACAAAAAATGTAAATACTTATACTTCATTGAAGCAAAATAAAATACTTAAAAAATAATCATGCTTAGCGATGGCTACAGTTGAAAATGCTTCGCTCCTCATCTCCAGCAAGGCAGAAAAGAAATTTTTGTAGCCCTATTACATGCATTTGTAGGTAGATAAGAGTCTAGGATTGCTACTCTGTGTGTGTAGTCACTATCATTTAACAGAATTTGATTCTTTTTGCCTATTTCATATTCAGAGCCTTGGAGGAAACAAAAGCTTGCTTCTGTCACCAATCAGTTGTTACCAAGAGATATTGCACGTAGATTGCAATTAATTCACTTCCCAGACCCCCTACTTTCAAGATTGGTACATTAAATAATTTATTTTGCAAGCTTATTGTGGGCGGGTCATAGGGAACATCATAACAAGTATACGTATTGAGATTCAGCCAGCCCCGACTTTCTTCGTACAATGTGTAGACCTCTGATTCACAATATTCGTTTGAGAGAATGAAACAAGAGCAGGAATTTTCAATGCAGCGATCAGGGATGCACATTTTTCAACTTATACAATTAATGTGTTGTAACGCATTCAGTGGTGCTTTTCGCCAATTCAAACAACAGATTCTCATTTCTGTTACTTTATACACTAAATTCATTACCACATTGAGTCAGAGCTGTCTTGGAGGCAGCTCTATCCTCAGCTATCGTTGTAGCTTACATCAATGATAAAAAAAGGTTTCGTTCTTGAACATTCTACAGAGGTGCTTAAGTAATATCCGTCCAAACCAGAAAGGGTTTGATTCAATTACTGAGGAAGCAAATGCGTTCAAGACATTCGTGAAATTTGCTACGATTGTGCAGTGCGTTTGCAATAAATCATTGGTTCAATCCAGATGGAAAGAGGTCCAAAAACGCCGATAAGAAAAGCCGGCTGGGCATGTAAATACGGCTAGAAGCTGTCAACTGCAGACTGAAGACTACAAGTCATAAGTACTAACCGGCTAGGGCGAATATCAGCAGCCCCAGGGAGAGAGCGATCAATTTGCTGCCTCGAAACATGCCGAATCACTTCACTTAGATTTATCACAGCGAAAAATCGGACATAATATCATAAAAATTAGAAAGACATGACCACGAAATCACCAACTACAATAGTACGCAGAGATTAGAGAAGGAATTGCTGACGGAGTGATTGTGAATACATTGATAACCTCACTTTGCCACAGCCAATCAGAGTGAACCACGCCAAGTCGCGCGGACCAATCACTATCACCAATGTGTCTTCTTTCAGTTCAGAGGACAAGAGCGCTAATTTCAAACGTGCGCTGAATTAGCGAAGAGAACGTGGCAAATCAATATGATGCAAATTCAAGGAAGTTTACCGCGTTCCTCTGCCTTGGCAACTGACGGGTATCTATGAGCATGCTTAGACGAGGAACATATGTTAAAACTCTAATAATTACATGGAGCTTATGGCACGAATTGATTTTTAAATTAAAAATTTAAATATAAGGTGAAAGATGAGTTAAGGGTCTCAATTCATTAGGCAAGGAGCTACTTTAACCCTGGTAAAAATTGGCGATAGGAGCTGCGTTTCAAAATACCATATAGGAGTTCTTATAGCCGACGGAAGAAGGCGATAAAAAATCATATAGCTGGCTGTATAGAAAATGGAAAAAATCATGAGGCCGGCTACACGAAGCGATAAAAAATTATACAGCCGGGCTATTGTTTCTATCGCCGGGCTTTACACTTTATCGCCTGGCTGTTGCTTTTTTGCCATCGGCTATAAAAGGCTATAAGATGTTTTGTAGAAATTCGTGTGCTTTGTAAATCCTTAAGTTTGTACGGAATCACCTTAAATATTTACAAAACTCACATTATATTTTCCTTTACTACATATTTTTTTTCATCAATTAAAATGAGAATAATCCATACAGAGTGTGCAAACATTTCAAAGTCATGAGTTGAAAAACGCTGACTCCGTGAGATTAAATACAAATTAGAGCCTAACACAAAGCGGAGCGGCGCGGCGCGGCGGCGCACTGGCGCCTACAAACCTAACAGGGATACCTCACGCATTGCGTAATGCGTGAAGTATCCCTGTTAGGTTTGTAGGCGCCAATGCGTGTTTCGCGCTGGCTGCCCGCCCGCCGCGCCGCGCCGCAGCGTACCACGGCGCTTGAAGCAACTATTTCACACCAGAGGTATTGCACAGTATCATACGAAATTGAATTGGCGTTCCAACATGGGAACATTCGTTTTAGGAATGGCAGGCATCCTTTAAAAGTACGGAGCTTTCCTCGCAAAATAAATACTACGACCAAAACGATACTACGACCCAAAAAGAGAGTGGTAGTCCAAGAACTCACTAAGTCCTAGCATCCGTAATTAGTAACGTTTAGCATACTCTTTATCGCCAGGCTGTCGCTTAGTCGCCATCGGCTATAAAAGGCTATGAGAAATTTGGTTGCCGGCTATAGAAGCTATTGGAAATCTTACAGCCGGCTGTAGGTCTATGGTATTTTGGAACACAGATTCTATTGCCAATTTTTACCAGGGAAACTTGAAGTTGTTGGTAGTTTTGGAATAATTTATGCTATATTAATTATATTGGTATCTTTCAGTTTATTCTCTGAGGTGGCCCAAGTACGAAACCACGTATCTCCGTTTGCAACGTTGCAGACTTCTTGTCGTACTTAATTATTTCTTTGGAAAGCTAGTCAACGCAAATTTCTTGAAAATTTCTTTGATCTTTCGTTTTTGTTGGCAGAATATTTTGTATGAATTTCAATGTATGAAGTTCGCTTTCCTATTGGGAAAATTAAAATTCAAGCGGAAATTTTGAACCGCTGCGATGGAGATACGTGGTTTTGCACTTTGAACATCGATATTTGGACCGCATTTTGCAATTCGAAACTACGATTTCAGGTCCGTCTATAAAGGCACCTATCTAAATAAGATAACTTATGTCACATGTGATGTTTCTAAAACAAACCAGAAATTATAGTTCCTGATTGCAAAATTCAGTCCATTTATACTAGATACAGCCCACTCAGGTACTCGGGCTTACTTCACTTCGGCACTGAATGGACCCCTGTAAACAAGAAAAAAGCCTTATCATAATCTAACGCAAAACACGTCTAATTAACGTACTGACATTGGACTATATTTTTCAATTTGGAACTACATTTTCTGATTAGTTTAGAAGCAACGTATGTAATTCTAATTTCCTTGTGCACATACGTTTTTTTTTACAGATGAACCAGAGATTGCACACATTCCGAATTACAAAATGTTATCCAAAATCGACTGATACTTTATATGAATCCGTGGAGATGGAAATACATCAACTCGCGCGGAAACTTAAAAATGCCAAATTTTCAAAAAACCCATTGAAGATAGCGCATCTGTGTTGACTTGGGCCTTTGAAACGTCTTATTTTTAATTTTTCATCTTGTCCAGTGGTCTGTAGACTCGTGCTTTCCCCGTTGTTCTAAGAAATCAAGATGAGGGCAGGCCACTCATTTGTAAGTGATTCAAAAAGAGGGTATAAGCTGTGCCTTTAGAGGAACCTTACAGGAGAGGATAGCGTAAAAACGTCGGAGTGTCTGAAGTTATATACTTGAATGGCCCCTGTATCAAAGCTTAATAAGAACCATATGTTGAAAATAAGGGTGTGAAGCGCTCCCTTTTTCTTGAGAAACCTCAAATACATTGCTTTATGTTGCACCTGACGTTAAAAGCAACAAAAAAGGGCGTCAAAAGCCCCCCTCCCCACTTTTTGATCACACGTACATAACGCCACGCGCCCTTTTCTTGTTGTCCAACCAGTGCCGTGCCTACATTAAGAATAGACTCTAAGATTACCTAGTCGATGAAAAAGCTGTAAATGATTGACGGTGGACTGAGGTTGCAGCTGCTACCTACTTTGATTGTTTATTCAATTGCAAGAACGTGCCATCTTGTTCATTAACTTCATTCACCCAGTTTCTGCGACGCGTGACTCGCTCTTGAATTACTTTTTGAACTACATGAGACAAATCGATGACTACAGTGTAGAAGTGCGTAACTCGATTTTTGACAGTCTTGAGTTAGCTGCACAAACGTGTCTATCTGCCAGCAAGAGACTATACCTGCCAGTTTATCGTGTCTATCGGCCAGCAAGAGACTATACCAAAGTAGCATTTTTCAACGGAAAAATCGCGATATATTGCAATTTTATCGGCGATAAAATCGCTATATAGGATCATCAACATCTCAGCAATTATCCTCGATCTTGTTGCAATAAAATCGTGATTTTATCGCCCGGCAATTTATTGCATATACGGCGATTTAATTTCGATTTTATCGACGAAATGGGCTACTTGGATGTCCTAGGAGGCAGCCCCGGTGTGTTGGGCTTCTTGGATGCCAAGGGGGTCAGCCCCTGGAGTTTTTCAAACCCTCCTTAGATTAGATAGGGGCTCTAGACTGAAAATGTAAAATCAGCTCTTTAACCACTTTCAGATGAAGCAATAAAAAATTTGCATGCATATTCTCCATTTGACCGAAATTGTATTTTAAATTTTATGTGCTTGGTAAAACAATATGAGATTTCCCCAAAAAACATGAAAAGTTGTTTGCTTTAGGTATCCTTTACAAATATGTAAGCGTGAATCGTAAAATTTTTAGGTGTAGATTCTTTTTTTAGTTTTTATTTTAGTTTTACCACAGAGAACAACTGAATTCTCTCGGATTCAATTCCAAAAATTACGTATCAACTATCAAATACCCAGCAATTTATTTTCCATCCAGACCTATATTATTAAAAAAAGTAGTTCAAGATTGAAATGAAGAATATTTTATTTGGCAAGATTACAGGCAACGATGCCTAACAATAAGCAAAGATAATAAATAAATAAATAGTTTTATAAATTACAGAAAAGAGAGGGAAGAGGATTCATAGAATATAAAAAGAGGATTCAGGTACGAAGTCGATTCTTTCGAGACTCACACAGTGAGTCTGAACATTTTAGCATCTGATGGATGGCTGCCCTCCAAGTCATTGATATCGTCTTGTTTCCAGTAAGGTACTCGGAAAATCAAACATCGTCGTGAAAGGTTTTGAAACAACGCATTCCTGCTGAAACTATATACAGAGATATTTATTTTAAAACGTCACGTTTAAAGTGCCTGCTGAGTTTATTGTGCTCTCAGCCCAATGATGAATGGCGGAGACATCAGCGGATTCAGCGAATTGGCAACATTGATTTTCGCCATTTAAACCTATGAATATGTATCGATTCTTGGAGAGGCCAGGTGCTCCGACAAAAATCGATTATTTACATGGGTTTAAATGGAGGGAATCAGGTGTTGCCAAACTGCTGGATCCGCCTCTGGGCAGAAATGTTTGAAAAGGGGACTAGTACGCGGGCCTGCAGACTTTTCCGCATCCGTTACTGCAGCACTTGAATTTTCCAGGGCAGTGTTTGTCCTTCTTACAACTCTCCTGGCAGGAAGCAACGGTGCCAACTATGACGGCAGGGCAAATTCCTTTCTTGTCGGAGCCGGCGTCCACGGACCTGGAGCCCAAGAGCATCACGGCGAGAAAAGCGACGAAGATCAAATGTAACAGCTTCATTCTGAAATTTCTGCACAAAAATAAATCAGAAGAAAAAAAAAAATTAGTGTAGGAAATCAATAGCTGAAGTCAACGAATGCGTATCTCCTTTACATATTAGCGCTGTCTCCACTCGTCAAAATGGCATCAAAATGGAAGCTCAAAGTGAATCGATTTCAACGATAAGTGCCTCAAAGTCGGGACTTGATGCGATTGATGAGTGTTGCAACTCAAAATAGAGCGGCGTGACTCTTTTTTGATCAACAATCGCGAACAGATTGTATTTATCGATTCACTTTGAGCTTCCATTTTTACGCCATTTTGACGAGTGGACACAGGGCTATTTTCAAAATCTCCAAAAATGTTTTTTAGCACATTATGAGTTGAAAAAGTTGTTAGTCCTTTAGTTATGAGAAAAAGGCATTTAAAGTTGTAGCCTGCCACGTTGGGATCTCAAAATTTCTGATTGTATGTAATGGAACAGAGGTAAAGAGAAAAGGAAAATAATTGCGAAAAAGTTAGGACTGATTTAAGTAAGGAATAATTTCTGTGTCCGAAAATTATTTCGATTTTTCTCGATTAGCTAAATTTTTCCTGCAGTGATTGAAAATTTTTCCTTAAAATTTGGTTTCTTTGAGGAATCGTTGTATGTTATGGAGCCCAGTGGTCTAGAAGCAAATAAATGCAACAAAAAAATACCTAAAAACGGGCTGCAGACGGTGAATCAAGGATACGTGCAAACATAAAATTGCGAAAAATCAAAATCTTCAAAATCAATAGAAAACTTTCGTTTACCATGAAAATTTCAATTGCGATATCTCGAGATTAGGTTCAACCAAGATTTTGAATTCTCGCGATTTTATGTTTGCACGTATCATAGATTCATCCCCTGCAGCCCGTTTTTGGGTACATTTTTCTCAGTTTTTTTTTTTTTTTTTTTTTTTTTTTTTTTTTTTTTTTTGCTTCAAAGACCACTGTGAGAGAGAGAGAGCGACCGAATCAAATGTTGGATTCAGCAGACTATACAAATCAAAGGAATACAAGCAAATTTAAATCCTTGAAAAAGAATTTATCTTACGCTTGGAAATTAGCCCCAGTGGTATCTCGAGAGGAAAATTCCCGATCCATTCAGATGCATAATTATATTCAGAGCCATGTATTGTGGGGGGTGGCCTTACGGAACAGGCTATTTTACCGGGAGAACTTCATAATCAGGAACAGCCGAGAGGATCCTCAAGCATTTTAAGCAGAGATACTCTTACGTATATTACGCTCCTGAATCCAAAAATTACCTTGGTTTTTCTATAGTTTTTGTTAATCCACACCCAAAGAGATAGAAAGAAATTGGCAAGAATTAAATTTTAGAGGTTTGAGGAGGGATTTACCTGATCCCCAAAGTTGAAAAATGTTTATTGACAAGGGGAAAAAATGGATCAAGACCGAAAAATTGAATTAAATTCGCTTAAAAGTTTTAAACAAAAATGTTATAATTTGTCGAATACTGCTTAGATTTGGTGATTAAAAACGGTGGCTCAGTTTCAAAATTACAAACATATATGTATGTATAATTTTCTTTCTTCCGCATGCATGGATGGTGCCATCCAATTAAAAATTATAAAATTACATCATTCAAAGGCTAGGACCAAAGAAGCACAAATTCAAATGGGGTTTTAAATTATGAATAAAATGTTGGATAACAAAGGCACGCATCAATCTTTTCTCCTCGGAAATCCGCTTAGTAATACTGAATTTGACTTGAGATAATTCAAGTCTAATCACACTGGCCAAGCTGTAATTTAAGGTAGGTAACTCAAGCTGTAACTCAAACGAATTGACGGTGAAACTTTCAAACTACGCACCTCGGCTTACGACGTTCCTGATGTCCTGTCATCTTATCTTTTGACAGTAGAGCTACACAACGTCCATTCTTAAACACGTGCGTGACTTTTCTTCTCTGTGCGAAGCAAATTCTGACAAAAAATCAAATAAATGATGCATGTTTTCCCTTGCAAAAATAAAATAGGAGCGGAGATCACTAAATTCCGCAAACGAGACACGTAGTTTGGGGGTTTCACCGTCCAAATGCATCGCACCTGAAAAAAGGTACAGTTTTTGGCCGTTCTCAAAAAGTTGGAATTTTGGAAAAAGCGACTTCGTGCCCTTTTGTTTCCACACGCTTTACATTGCAATGATTAGCAAAATTCGAAGCAAAGATAACTCACCTAAAGCCGCAGAATTAACTAAGAAATATCACAAAATTCTAGTTTCACGCGTTCAGGTTCGACGTACACAAGAGAACCTTCTTCTTGAACCACAAGAATTGCACTAGGGTTAAATTCGCAACGGCTCGTGATCAAGTTGTCAATATCAGGGACTTTTGGTGGATCCGGTGAATGCCCAACCTGCCGTGCTGAGTAAAAACGGCGTATGAGCATTCGAATGTTGCCAAATTTGCTCTCAGAAAATACTTATTTTTGGGAAAAACTGTGGGTATTTTTCCTTCAATTTTTCAGACTTTTTAGATCAAATTACGAACGAAATCCTCTAAAAAATTGGAAGAGATGTATTCATAAATTAACCTGGAAATTCGTGATTCTCGAAGGCAATTTGGCAACACCTGATAGCTCATACGGCGTTTTTCCCCAGCATGCCAGTAAAGATGTGCGGCCTGCGAGCGAGTAACAAAAATCACTCATCCAAATGAGATATACATTGGAGTTAAGCGGTTCTTGATCGGCGGAGTTGGCATCCGATGGAAGGAGGATGGGCATCAAAGTTCAAGGATTGTTTGCGGCTGAACTTGCGCGAAATATGAGCCAGCATCTTCGGCACAAAACTTGGAAGCAACATGGACGGTGATAAATAATAAATGACCCGTCGCCGTTTCGACGGGTCTAATTCTCCTTGAGACGTTAACGCTCCGTTTATGGAAATGGATCGCAAAAGAACTGCCGCTGCTTCCGCAGTGAGATCGATCAGATTTGCACCAGCTCGGTCGGGCAAATATTTTTCATTTTTTTTTTTTTTTTTCCAAATATTTTCAGATGATTTTTAAAAAATGTCATGTAACACATCATTCTATCCTATCATAACAATCCTCTGGTATCAAAGCGCCGGACTATGGTTGAAAGAAATGAACGTATGCTATCTACACGTTTCTTAGGTTTTGCATACACTGCCGTGGTAAGTAAAAACGCCTTATGAGCATTCGAATATTGCTAGCTTGCCTCTCAAAAGATATGTATTTTTAAAGAGTTATGAATATTCTCCTTTAAAAATTTCAAACTTTTTAGATCAAATGACGAGCGAAAGCCTCGGAAAAGTTGGAAAAGGATGATTCAAAAATTATTCTGAAAATTCGTGAATTTTCGAAGGAACCTGATGGCTCATATGGCGTTCGGCTTGAGTGCGGCAGTGCATTGTAAAAAATAAATAAACAAATCGTTCTCATTTTGGAGATAAGGTAGTTAGAATTTTATATTAAAAATGGAAAAGCGTAGGACGTCGGGCTAGATTCATAGTCTGGAATAAAAGAAGCTGCTTGAGTCGAAATTGTGGTGGATAGAATTATTCAGCCTAATAGACCGGTACCTCCTTTGAGTATAAATCCTAAAATAAGAACCAACTTTAAAATGTAAATTATTAAAAATATATTTATAATATTGGAAAATGTTATACAACATGTGAATGGAAGAGTTAGTATGGATTCTACATTAAAGATTAAGAATACGATAGACACAAAGTAAAAGTATAGCGAATGGTAGTCAGATATCTTATTAAATCCATACCGCACTAAAAGGTCGACCAAAAGTTGACGACAACGCCTGGATGCAACTATTTGTTGCCTAAGTTGCGTATCCAAAAAATTGAAGGCGTTTTTTATTTTTGCCCTCCGCAAAACAAGCAGCGCCACCCAAGCTGCCGTAACAAACTAACGAGGAGATGTTGTTCTGCTGAATACGTTAAATATCTCATGGTGCATTCAGCCATGATTTATATTCTTCAGAGCCTGATTAATTGATTATTTATCAATTGATTTTGTTTTAAAAAACAGAAATGATGACCAATTTGTCTGATTATTGATGAAGGAAAATTCTTGTAATTTTCGTCTACAAATATACATCCTTTAAAAAAATCAGACGTTAAATTTTTTTTTTTTTTTTTTTTTTTTTTTATAAAAAAAAAGGAGCATTAGCACAGCTGCAGATAGGAGAAACGTACTCTAGTTTCATTTTCAAACTTTTATCCCGAATCTGAGCAACACCTTATTGGCAGCATTGCGGGTCCACGCCTTGCTTCATCGCGCCTTCAATTTTTGCAGATGCAACACGGATATCCATCGAGTACGAATAATTGTATGTCTGCGCCGTCATCAATGTGTATCCTTTCCCTTGCTCTTCTTCCATACTGCGTTTGTTTTGTTTGTAGAGCTGCTTCAAGAGTTACGAGAGCAATCCAGCCAAGGATCGGAGAGACGTATCAGGCTTCGTTTTTTAAGTGTTCTTCGGAATCTGAGTGACATCTCGTTGGAGGTATGATGCGGAGCATTGTGAGTTAACGCCTCGCGCCATCGCGCCTACGATTTCGGCAGATGCAACACGGACATCCATCAAGCACGAATAGTTGTATCTCTGCGCTGTCATCAACGCGCGTTAAGGTGTCTCTAATTTTTGAAATTTGTGGAAATTTAAGTTTGAATTCGCTTAAAATGTTCCAATTATGTGTCTAAATCAATAGGTCGTATTCAATAATGGTTTGATATATCGTTTGGTTTAAAACAATAGAACATAATCTCAAACAAAAATTTTAAGATTTAATTTGAGAAAGCTGAGAATGAGAAAATTCCCAACAATTCCTCTTTTCATTGCCGTATTGTACTCATATATGTATTAAAATTTACCGCAAGAGACCCGTTCCCTCAGATTGCTCAATTGACTTTTGAGGCTGTGTTTACACATTGAACCAATCGATGTCGATCCTATCTCACCTGCTTGATGTATCGAATACGATCCATAATCATTTTCAAGAAAAAGTAAAGAACACAAATCAATGATGATTTTGATCAGGGACAAAATGATATAGTCGCACATTATTGTGGTTATATGTCCTACAATAATACGTCAGATTATAGCTACGAAAACGCTTTTTATCTGTAATTTAACCTAAAGTTTTTATTTTTAAAGGAAAATGAGTAGATTTTCCCCTACTTGTTCCTCTTACGATCTACATTTAAGTCTCTGCAGCTTCGTATAACCAGAGATTTTAAAATAAAACCGGAAATTCCACTTGCAATGAAACTAGAATATAAAGCTCCTGTTCTTTAAAATCTCTAGGTGTTAATAAACTACTCGTATTTGTGACAATGACCCAGTGGCCCACATATATTCATTTTAGCCGCAAACAATACAGAATTCAGGCGGATTTTAACATCATTGTTGCCTCATTTGTATCAGTGCTCAGATGTCTATGAGAATAAGCCTGTAAAAATTACCAGTTTCGCATTGTACTTAGCTACTCTGAGGGACTTAGCAAAATACTCACGCAAAATTCTAATCTCCGCGGTTTCGAATGTTATCATTTTCCGTATTTTTCCTCTTGCACAATTTTTCGGAATATTTCCCTCACATTTTTCTCTCGAGTGTAACAGAATACTCACGATTTTAAAATGTGGTGATCCCTCTCATCCAAATCAACAGTAAAGTAGGTAAGTAGAATAAATACATACATAGGCAGCCCAGTGCAGAGAGTTAGCATAGCAAGTAGTAGCGACTGATATATAATTCGTAAATTAAAACTCAATTTTTACCCAAATTTGAAAAAAAAGTTGTGAAATTTTTGACTTCGTCAACTTGCTCGCATTTTCCTCGAAGGGCATAGTTAGCGTAAGTTTCTATTTGTAGATATCAATGGCTAAAGTTGAACAATTTGAATCTCCAGTTACGACGTTGCGAATTTTTTTACCCCTATCCGTTCTCTTATTCGCTCCGTTTTTTTTTTACAAAACACAGAAAACCAACGGAGATGCTCTCTTGAAATTTTCTTTGAAATTTCTTCACTCGTTTGAAGATACCACTATAAAATTAAAGAACGCATTCCGGTTGGTTTCTTTAAAAAAAAAATAAAAAATATAGGAGACTTTGAAACGTTGCAGTAAATACATATAGTTTTCTACTCCAAAAATCATCGACTTGTTAATTAGATTTACGTATATTTGTGTTGTATTTTGACCATGGACAACAAACGTCCGTCTATTTGCTTTGTTTTAGGATTAAGTAACATCTTTTCGAAAATGACTATGTCGATCGATCATCGATAAATCGATTAATTTTGATAAATGAAGAACCTTAAAATGTTGTGATAGTTTTCCAAATTTGATTTCAGAAATTAATCGTTTCTTTATCTATTCGACTTTGTTCTGAAAAGCGAAAGGATTCCTTGTTAAACGTAGATGATCGCACATTCTTTGACCCAAATAACTTTTTTTTTCGTAGGACAATGCGTGTATCTCTGGTGGTGTTCTGTTTATGTGTCGCGATGAGAATCACTTCAACCACAGGTCGGCTGACCCTTCGGAGAGGGTGCCCGGTGATGCAAGACAGCAATCAGTGCACGAATGAATGCGGATACCGGAAGCAGTGCTCGAACGATCAGTTGTGCTGTCCGACATCCTGCGGCTCAGTTTGCATCCAAGAGCCCGTCATGTATGCAAGACCGAAGAAATATCGACGCAGACTCAGGAAAAATAGGAAAAAGGGCGGGACGAGCCAACCGGATGAGCCAATCAGCCCCCCGGATCCAGCTGATGACGTGGAGAAGTAAATCAATTGTAAGAGGGATTTTTTATAACACATGAAATTGTTTTATCGAGGAAAAAGACATCAAGAAATTGTGTCAAAATATGTAAGAATAGTATGTAATTAATAACGCATAATATTCAATAAAATTTAAGTACAATAAAAAATTCAAACATTTATTTTCCTTTCCTTTTAAGGGAGTAGCATCGATAAGGGTCCTTTTGGGCACTCCTTAAATGTCCTCAACTCCACGATTTTTGCTCTTTGCTGGTCCATATTTTACGGAACGCATCATGTTTTGGTCATCTTCGGTCTTTTTTTGGGTCTATCACTAGCCTAAAAATGGATAGATCTGAGGGCCAATTTTGGCGGAAATTACGGGGTTTTCGGGTTTGCAGTCGAATGCACCTGGGCAAAGGGCTGCCTTCAGACCACCGTATGGACGATTAATATTAGACCCGGAAAGAGACAGGAAAGGACCAAATCATGCTGCATCGCGTATAGTACCTTCGATGAGCAAAAAATCATAGAGTTGACGAATTTCAGGTTAGGATCAAAAACAACCCTTATCGATGCCCCTCCTTTTCAAAGAGAAAACAATGATTTGCTCTACATTCAGCAGCAGGCGTAAGAAATAAAATGTGTATGGAAACTTTTATACTATGAGTTTATTGTCTAAAACGGTATAGTCTATCTTCCTACTTTTGTGGAACCACGCTGATATTGCGAGAAAACATATACGTAGGATGACCTCTTAGTAAATCGAACTTTAATAAATGAATTGAACTAAATCTTATGGAGCTATTTCTGACTCATTTTAGTGACAAAATGTTTGCCGTTTGATACCCTCGTTTGATAGGATTTTTTTTACAGATGAGCCAGAACTGCAAAATGTAGTCCAACAGACTACTGGACAAGGTACACATTTAAGCATTAATCATGCTTTTTGCATCTTGTCTAATGGACCATAATCATAGGACTATGTTTTAAAGATCATTGCCATCAGATTTACTCGGGAAATCTGAGGTCGGTGTTTTGAAGATGTGCTGCCGTCCACTCGTCTATTTCCTTGCTCAATTCCGGAGTTAGCTCTGGGTCGCCCCCGTTAACTTTTCCTGGTAACAAAAGAAGTCACCATCATTAGTTTTCAGTAGATTCTGTATGATTAGCGTGAAAATGTGAGCAGCAGCAACCTGATCGTTGAAATTGATTGACAAATCAAGAGGCAAAGAGGACATAAGGAGTATGGAACGATCTTATTGATTGAAATGGATGGTTCTAATAATCTAAGGGCAAAAATGGTGGACTAACTAAAGGGTCTCTCATGGGTTGTCGTTAGTTAGTTTATCTTCTACCTTCTCCGTCCATTGAAACCACTCGCTTTCACCAATAGGATCCCTCCATATCCATTTTCTCTTCTTCGTCTATTGCTTTGTCTATCGATTTCAACAATTAGGCTGCTGGAGACTTAAAAGAGACGAGAACTCATTTATATCCCACACTTTGTTTAGGGTCTGCGGCGCGTTCCGTGCGGAACATGAAAATTGCCTCTCTATAGAGTAAATCCAATGGGAATATTCTCAGAGAGGACCAAAGGTTCATAGATGTTTATACGCCTGCTGATGTTCCTCGTAGGGTTATTCTAAGCTGCGTATATTAGTGGCACGCTAATAGGCACGAAGGGACAATTTGTCGCTCTTCTGGCTTAAGGGCGGGACTGTATAATTTGGAGTGATCCACATTGTCCATGTAACTCCATTCTTTCCAGGGTTCAAGTGAAAATGGAGATGTTGCATGTGTGAGGAATTTGCGATTTGACTGTTGATTCTTGTGTAAAAGTTCGGGAGAAACACGATGGTGCCACTGGTTTTCTCTGAAATCAACTCCCAAGCGCAAAAAAAGCTCTCAAGTTGAGGCCAAAATGGAGGGGATATCCCACGCTATCCTGAGAGCCCACCTCTACATCATGACAAACTCTCCATGCAAAGATAGGGAGCGAATACATTGACAGGGCTGCCACTTAATTTGGGGACTCTAAAACTGAAAACACGGCAACCCTGCTAATGTATTTGCTCCCCATCTTTGCACGGAGAGTTTGTCTTGATGTAGAGGTTGACTCTCAGGGTAGGGTGGGATATCCCCTCCATTTTGGCTTCAACTTGAGAGCTTTTTTGAGCTTGGGAGTTGATTCCAGAGAAAACCAGTGGCACCATCGTGTTTCTCGCGAACTTTTACCTAAGAATCAACAGTCAAATCGCAAATTCCTCACACATGCAACATCTCCATTGAAATGCACTCTTACGACATAAAAGCAAGAAAGGGACCACTATACAAGGTCCGAATTTAAGTACTCTGTCACATGTTTCTGAACCAGCATTTCACGTAGAACGTGATCCTCTCATCGAAAATTACTGATTTTAATTCCTAACTTAGATATCAACGTTTTTATTGCACACTGGTGACGGGGAATATGAATTGCCCGGTCAAAAGAAACTCGATGCTCCACGTGAGTCAAATCGCGCCCTACACTGAAAAAAAATTCTCGGCGTTTTTACCACGGTCCGTTGGTACCTTTACCATCTCACTTTTTTTACCAATTAACGGTAATTTTACCAAGACAGACTGGTAAGCTTACCCAAAAACCGGTATTTTTACTGTTTTTTTTCAGGTAAGAATACCACTTTTATTGGTTATCAATTCCAGGTAACTTTTCCATTTTATCTTGGTAATTCTACCTCAGTCGATAAAAAATATTGGCGTTTTTACCAAGGTCCAGTAAAATTACCGAGAAAGTTCAATAATTTTACCAAGATTTCTCGGTAACATTACCAATCCCATAAATGGTAAGTTTACCAAGAAAAAACTGGGATCAAATAGAACCCTGAATGCTTGTTAATTTTACCCTTTTCTTAGCAAATACACCGAGATTTTTTTCCAGTGTACAAGGGTTTCGGCAGGCTTCTCAATCGAGCATGTCCCTTCCCCGCCCTTTATTGTTCAAAGTGTAAACAATTTACTATAACTGAGCCAAAACGTCATAATTGAGGCTTGAGGCTACTATATTTTCATATCGCAGAGACTGCTACGGTAACGTTTGGTGTGTGATTTGACCAACGCAGACCCTCGAGTTTTCATGCGCGGGAGGTTTGAATGGGCCTGTTGCAAACTTTTGCTAGAGCAAAAATAAGAGTTGTTTCTTGTAGATAATGCCTCAAAAATCACGATGAGCGCATCGGCAAAGTCTGAAATGCACTCATAACTTCACAATCTGCGTAAGAAATTTGCGTTTTTTTAAGCTTCCCGCTTCAAAAACGATACTACGGCATAGGTGAACATTTTGTCAGAGGAGTCGCTCCATCGTCGGCGATATTCATCATGGCCGACGCTTGCACGCAGTTCCGCGCGTAATTCAAGGAGAGTTCAAGGTCAATCAATTCGGGCGTGGAAAATATGAACGTTAACACACCGATTGTTATCTGGTCTAATCCAGTTCAGGTGTTATCTCGTCCCATCAAACGTGTTTTGGCGGATTGGCGTCGGCTATGATGATTATTGCCGACGATGGAACGACTCCTCTTACAAAATGTTCACCTGTGCCGTAGTATCGTTTTTGAAGCGGGAAGCTCAAAAAACCGCAAATTTCTTAAGCAGATTGTGAAGTTATGAGTGCATTTCAGAGTTTGCCGATGCGCTCATCGTGATTTTTGAGGCATTATCTATAAGAAACAACTCTTAGTTTTGCTCTAGCAAAAGTTTGCAACAGGCCCATTTAATCTAAAATATCTGAAAATTTCAAGGAAAAATATGCATGATTTTTTTTTCTTTTTTTTCTTTTTTTTTCTTTTTTTATTAGTATTAAGTGACCTTTCACAAGAAGATATACACTTTGTTTCTAAAGATATGCATGAATGTTGTCTAAAATACATGTTTCATCAAGGGAAATTTGGCAACTCTCGAATGTTCATAGGGCGTTCTTCCTTAGCACGGCAGTATTATACCTTCTGTTTTGAAACCGGGCGGCTCTCTAATACTGGCTTACGCGCTTCGGTCTGACTGTATGACTTACCTCTATATCGAACACTTATTTACAAAGGGACGAATGGTGCATTATAGACTTGTCAAAGTAGAAACTGCGATGGACATTTTGAAGAATGGACATTCAGAATAGGCCGCCCTATAGCGCTTTTTACTGTCCACATGCATAAATATTCCATTCAGGATACGAGTATCAGTGAAAAAGAGATTACTTGCCATTCCGTATGAATTCTTCCGTATGGTCCGCAATTATTCCTTTGATTTCTACTGAATCTGATTTGATGCGCACTCTTTGTTTAAAAGTGTTAATTTCCATAAAGTTCACAAGCTGTTGCAATTGGTCATCAGAGTAATTGACGTCCAAAAACTTTGCAATTTTCTTTATCTCCGAAAATCGATCCTGTAAATGGGGAAAATAAATAATTCTTTGGTCTGTACTCCAGAAAATAATCTTAATTAACTATTTCACAGAGAAAGATGCCCGCATACAACTTGTCATGTCATTTCACATTGTACGGGCATCGTTTTCTATTTCATACGAATCTTAGAAAATAAATTAAAATGAGCTTTATAGGTAAGGCTTTAAACTGCTGACACATTACACACTGCCCGCTTCTGACAGGCTAAGTGGTCCGCTTTCAGGCGGGTCCGGCTTAATTTCTCAGTTTTCTCATTATTGGTTCCAAAACAGTAAATACAATCAACACCGTATTTGCATCAAATTTTTGAATGCACGATAGACGACAGCTCTTTTTGGCATGGATTCTATTTCTATTTGTCACCAAATTAAAACCACAATATAGTACGTTATCTGTACAATACCTCGATTAAAGACATGTTTGTTATGAAAGGCGAATACTTTTAAAATGATTCGTCCTTATTTATACCAAAACATTCTGGATCAGGGCCGGATTAAGGGGGTGGCCACATGAGCCGCGGCCCATGGCGGCAAATCTAGGGGGCGGCAAATTTTGCAATTTTCTTATATGCAGGTAATGAAAAAATCGGATTTAGAAAAAATTACAAACGAAAAAAGGCGACAATATCTCTCATTACCTGAGAGTATAGTAATTTCTAATTTTGTCGTCTTTCAGTGATACAAGTGACAGCACCTTTAATTAGTCGAGTTAAGAGAGAAACCAAACACGCAATTTGGCCTGGAACGGCGCGACTTGGAGAGAAATGATGACGAGGACTTGAGATGAAAAGGAGAAGCCCTCGGCGCGGCGATCGATCGGCATGTAACACATATTAGCGCCTAAAAGACTGCACGAATACTTCACGCATTGCATCAAACACAGTGCGGTCACTGCGGTCAGCGTGAAACGGATAGCGCCTGCGAGAATGTATGAATACTTCACGCATTGCGTCAAATACAGTGCGTTCAGCAGCGGTCGGCGTGAAAATCATAGTACCTACAAGACTGTCGGAATACTTCACGCATTGCGCCAAACACGGTGCGGTCTGCGCGGCGCGGCGCGGCGGAAGTTAAAATCACTAAACCACATTTATGTTTGTTCTTTCATAAATTTTTCGTTCATTTCTTATGAATGGAAGGCCTTGTCCACTAAGAGAGGTTTACGAAACTTAAATTTCGCGCAAAGTTCCGTGAACTTTCGGTAGTAGTGTTGACAGGGCTTTCCCAAAAAATGTGTCCAACACGAGTCTGTGGCTCAATGTTTGTAAGTTTTTTTCTTTTTTATTTGTTGATTATATTATTTTTTTTTTTTCTTACGTTGTATTTACGTCTCGACATGCCTTTGACGTATTTGCATTTACAGATACTAACCTTTGAGAGGTTTTCGTAAAATAAAAACAGCATATTTGGATGATAACGTTGGGTCCACGCCTGTTTCAAGTGCTCCCAGTACGGACTATAACATACTGCAAAAATAATTTAATTATTGAAATTACAATTTTATTAAAACAAGTGAAAACAATTTTCCTAATATTCGGGTTTTTCCTAAAATGAAATATACGTTAAAAAGTAAAATATGTTTTTCTTTATATTTAGAAACTTTGTGGGTACTATTTACAGTTTTACGCATTATACAAATTACGCTTCTATGATAAGGCACAGAGGAGACCGAAGTCCCCCCACTCTGTGCCCCATCAGAGATTAAGCCTCTGGGGAAAATGAGACCCTCAAATTCGAATTCCTCGGGATCAATTACATGTGAGGACATCATTTTTCCTAGCCTTAAAATTAATTTAGTGAACGTAAATTTTTTAAAGAGGTTCTCTAACCCCCATCCTTAAGGGTCAATATTTCGGACACAGATGTGCCGATTTGGGATTTCTTGGTGACAGTTTAGGTTTATGTTTTCCGTGCTTTCCGATTTCGTTTAAAGAATTTGAAGTGAAGACCCCCCCCCTTT